>CM053595.1:35845621-35872733 GCA_028646575.1 Pseudocheirus occidentalis | reverse complement strand
GAGGGAAGGGCAGGGTGGGGGGAGGGGTGCGGGAATCATACATCTCAGTAAAGGGAAAGGGACAGGGTAGAGAAGAAAAGAAAGGCGGGGTGCAGGATAGGAAGAATGGACATACAATTAGCCTCTCACAATTTTCCCACCATGGAGATGTCCTGTGTAATTACACAGGTACAGCCTGTATTGAATTGCTGCTCCTCCCAGTGGGAGTGGGTGACAGGGGAGGAATTGCAAGGATCTAGTATTTAAGGCTATACAATCAAATGCAAATGGGAAATAATACATACAGGGACTGGGTCAGGGAGCTGCTGCCCTGCTAGAAAGCTAGAGGGGTGTTGGAGGAGGGCATAAAAGGGAACAGATTGTGGGAGGGGCCTTACAGTGGGACCAATGTTCTGGGCTGGAGGGTAGGGGCAAAAAGGGGAGAAAATTTGCAACTCAAATGTGTGGAAATGTGGAAATAGATGATGTAACCAAGAAAATAAATTAAAATTTAAAAAAATTTAAAAAATTATCCACTTTGTCCATTATGATACCCTCTATCACTTATATGATTAAGAATTCTTCTAGCCTTCTGGTCCAGTAAGAGTCATGAAGGATATTGCCTCCCATTCTCTTTTATTTTTTAAATGACATGACTCAAGGCTGCAAATCATCTTTAAGTTTATTGTGGAGTATAAGACAGTATTTTAATCTAAGTCCCGCCAAAGTACTTTACATTTTTCCTCAACAATTTTTCTTTAAAAATAAAATCCTTACCAAAAATTTAAGCAGATAAGTACATATAAAAGTCTTTTTGGGCTTGTGTAAAATTGTTATTTTTGTTTTTGTTGTTAATGTAATTATATTAATTATTTTCCTTACACTGAACCACCTTTGCATCCCTAGCATAAATTCAACTTAATGGAAATGAATTCTTTTCCAGAAATATTCATTTATTTCCATTGTAAAGATATTTAAAATATCTATATCAATACTCATCATTATTATCATCATCATCATTATTATTTTAGCTAGCTAGGTATCATAGTAGGTAAAAGCACCAGAAGTGAACTTAGGAAGACATTTGTATATCTGTATAGATATAGGTATATAATACATGTCATATATATATATATATATATATATATATATATATATATGTATAGACACATATCACTTTGAAAATAAAAAATATATACAACTTTGATGATGGTGGTGGAGACATTTTGAGGTATTATATCAATGTTTTCATAACATGCACCATAATTTTTATTCCTATTTTTAAAAAACTGCTTGTGATTCAGAATATCATTACTTACTTTCCATGTACATCTGAATATTTTGTTCTTATCTCTTACCCTTTTGTTGAGTCATAATCTTAAAATATTTGTTAATTATATGTAACTTTATGATTATTTCATGTCCTAGTACAAGAAAAACAAGCATGAGATGCATAGATCTTTCTGTTCTTTAAAAGTTTACAATCAGAATATGCTATAGAGAAGTCAAATGTAACTTTTCAAAGTATAATGCCATGCACAAGCAGATTCCCAAAAGAATACTACTGTGAATATCTTTTAAGGTTCAGATTACATGCTATAGTGAATACTCCATTTATTACATAACAAATCAAGGTAAACATTCACAACATATCACAATATAATATTCATAACAAATCAAGGTTCAGTAGAATATTCACAACATTATATCTTATCACAGAAAATCACAATATAGTGTTCACAGCAGCTTAACATTAGAATGGCCACATAGTTTTCACTGTAGAGGCCACAATATTTAGAACAAATCATTCAACCAATTAATAATACAGTAATCAATACTGAATCATTCAATCAATTAACAATTCAGTAATCAGTCTTCCACTCATGGGGCAACCATTAACTTAATCAATCAATCTAGATTCCCAATTACTAACTATCATTAATCACTAGTACAGTCATTAGAAAACCACAGAAACCCTCCACCCCCTTGATGTCCCTCAAACCTCAGTTTCATGGAGGCCTTTTCTTCATCTTGACTCTGGTAGTTTCTCTGATTCCCTGGATCCCCTTCCATGGTCCCAGCTCCCTTCTGAATCCACCAGTCACCTGGATTCAGAAGCAGACAGCTCCCAGATCCTCCTCCAGTCCTCAGGGCAGTTCCTGGCACACACTGAAGTTCACAGGGTCCAGTATATCTCAAACTCTTCACCACTTCTCTTGGCTGGAACTCAAGGATCAGCCAGGCCGCAAACAAACAAAGTCTTATCCTGGTCATGCTTCTTCAGTCCTCCAGTAGTTCAGCTGACCCTAGGACCCAGAAGGAATATTAGCCTTCCAGACAGCCTTCCAGGCAAGCCCTCTCAGCCTTCCAGGAGGCCTGCACCAGATTTTGGTCTTAGGAAAACTCCATCTCAGTTCTCAGTCAGCTTCCAGATGCTGGGAGATAAACTCTGTCTCTCTCTCTGTCTGTCTCTGTGTCACTGTCTCTCTGTTTCTCTGTCTCTCTCTCAAAAACTCTGACTCAGTTCTCAGCTTCTAGATGCTGGAAGAGAAACATTTTCTCTCTCTCTCTCTCTCTCTCTCTCTCTCTCAGCCATCTTCGGTCTCCATGATTCTTCCTTTATCAGGAGCAGCATTCCAATTCTTTCTCTCTGTCTCTAAAATTCTTACTTATATACACACACTGGCCCCCTGTCTCAGCCAATCCCCTTCTTCCATGTCAATAGAGGAGTTCACACCCTCTCAACAGTTGGACAGAGTTCACACCTTCTATGCTTAGCTCCTAAGTTACTAAGTACTAAGTATCTGCTAAACTGATTGCTGCTACACAAAGTCAAATCAGTCATGTATTTTCCTTCTTGTTTATTTTTTTCCTAGATTTATTGGGCCTAAGAAGAGGCAGATCAAAATCTCCTCTATGATAATTTTAGAGATATAGATCAATTATAGAACAGAAAACATCTCATTATGTGATTTATTTAACTTCTTTAAAATTCATAAATATTTTTTAATTTATGATGTGTATACTGAATAATTATGTTATATCATTGTCTTTTTTCTTTTTCAATAAAGCATTTTCTCTGTCTTTCTTGTCTATACAATTTTTATTACTGCCTTATCAGATATTGTATTTGCAACTGCTAATATTGTTAGCCCCCTGATACCTAATTTCATTTCGTCCCCTCATTTTTTAGGAAGAAATATCTGAAATAGCTTTTATTTTAAAAATATAAATATTATTTATTCCTATGCTTTCTAGTGTGGTTTTTTGCATCTTAATCACTTACTTATTTCTTTTTAGTTTTTAACATTATTTTCCACAAAATTTTGAGTTATGAATTTTCTCCCTTTTATCCACCTAACCCCTACCCCAAGATAGTGGACCTATCAAATACCCATTCCTCCAATCTGATCTCTCTTATATCCTTGTCCCTACCCTTCCCCTAGTTTTCTAGTAGGGCAAGATGGATTTCTATACCCTAGTGCCTGTATATCTTATTTCCCAGTTGCATATAAAAAAAATCTTTTTTTAAACATTTGTTTTCTAAAACTTTGATTTCCATATGCTTTTCCTTCTTTCCTCCTCACCTACCTTCCCTGGAAGACAAGCAATTTAATATAGTTTATTTGTGAAAGATTAATTATATTTCCCTCCATCCAACCTGCTCTCCCCAGGTATTCAATTTTCTACTTTGACCCTGTCCCTTTTCAAAAGAGTTTTCTTCTTAGTACCTTCTCCCCCAATCTGCCCTCCCTTCTATAATCTCTCTTATCCCCTTCCCCCCAGTTTCCTTTAGGTTGAGGTTACCAATTGAGAGTGAATGTGACTTCGTCCTTAAGCCAAATCCAATGAGAGTAAGGTTGACCCATTCCCTTTCACCTCCCTGCTCTTCCCCTTTATTGTAATAGCTTTGTTTTGTATCCTTTATGTGAGATAATTTCCGTATTCTATCTCCCCCTTTCTCCTTCTCCCATAAAGTCATAAGCTTCCATTTGCTCCAAAATGATTTTGAAGGAATTATTGTCTTCAGTGAGTTTTTTTTAGTCTTTTTCCACCTGGGCAATTCAGCTTTTTTAAGGCATTCTTTTTACTGGCTTTTAGGGTCTCTTTCACCATTTGAGTTAGTCTATTTTTGTAAGGTGTTATTTTCTTCAACATTTTACTGGATCTCCGTTAGCAGGCTGTTGACTCCCTTTTCATGATTTCTTGCATCATTCTCATTTCTCTTCCCAATTTTTCTTCCACATCTCTTACATGATTTTCAAAATCCTTCCAACCTGTAACCAGTTTATATTTTTATTAGAAGCCTTTGATGCAGGAGTTTGGACTTTGTTGTCTTCTTCTGGTTCTATGTTTTGGCCCTTTTCGTCCCCCCCCCAAAAAAGGATTCTATGGTCTGATTGCACTTCTTCTACTTGTTCATCTTGCCAGCCAATTACTTCACTTTCAAGCTCTTTGCCACAGCAGAATTCTGCTTCCAGAGTGCAGAGAGCTGTGTTCCAAATTTCTGGGGTTTTCCCAAATATTGTCAGAGCTATGAGGTGGGTGCCCTCTCTACAGCCACCACAAGTTCTGGCACTCTGGCATTTCTCACCCCAGGACCTCCACCCAAGATTGCCACCCATACCCAAGATTTTCAAACCAAGATCAATTACCCTCTGAATCATCACTTGGTCCCCCTGTGATCTGCTGGCCAGGAGCTCTGGAGGCAGCCACATGGCAGCAGCTGTAACCACCTTTTTCTTTGGCATTTTCAATTCTTTTTAATGCACCGTTTTTACCATTGTGTTTCTTATTATAAATATCTTCTCAGCTATAGGCCTAAAACAGTTATTGATCTCCCCCAATCCTGCAGCCCTGTCTGTTCTTTGTCCTTTCATAATGGAATGACATCTCTTGATCTCAAGAGCATCAAATGCCTCATTGTGGCACTACCATAAAGAAACTTCGAGAAACCAGTTGATTTAGAATTATTATCCATCTTTCTCAGTCATACAGTTTGGACTCTGTCCTGTTCTCTAGATTTGTCAAGAGAGTAAAGAACCTAAAGGACTATGTACATATCAGCCATTATCTATATATGTATATCTATTTCTATATGTATTGTCATTTTTCCATTTTCTCTGCTATAATGATTTAAGGCATATAGCACAAGTGAAAGGTTCCACCATAGACTATATTATGCAGAAGGCAAAATAATCCAAGAAGGCTCAATAATAGAATATATTCTCCCTTTCAGTGGTCCAGTAGGGAGGTAATTCATTCTCAGAGACTTGTACAAGCAGGTGGCTTAATAAATGATTGTTGAATTGAATTGAATTCTACTTTCTTTTAAGTATTAGAAGGTGGGGAAGTCATTAAAGGAAAGCATGAGCTATTTTTGACCAAAAAATGAAAATGTGTCATGACAGTCTGAAAAGATTTGCTTACTTATTCTATTTACTTAATGTTTAATGTTGCTATTAAGCAGTCGTAGTCTGCCATAATTGTGATAATCATAAATTTTATATAATATTAGGTCAAATTAGGAGTAAAAAAGTAAAAGACCCTCAAAGTTATTTCTTAATGCTTTTCCAAAGTACTTTCTTTCTAGGAGGGTCATTTTCAAGGTGAAATATATGTAATTACATCCATTAGTCATTACACAGTAACCAAGTCAGTCACCTACCTAACATCTAGAATCCTAAGAGAAGACAAAGATTTTTCAGAGATTTATTATTGCAAAGTACACCTGCTGAAATGCTGTGGTTCACGAAGCACTCAAAGTCTCCAAAATAGAAAGGAGAACTAAAGCACTCAGTTTTGTCCTAGCCACCTGGCCAATTGAATAACTTTATTTCTAGAACTATCCTGTCCTTTTTCTTAAAATAAAATAGCAATTCTGGAAATATCTGAGCATAAAACACTTCTTTAGGGCCAGCCCCTTACATAACTCATCCTATTGCTATTTTTTAAAGAGCCATGCCATATTCATCTGATAGGAAAAAAGCTACTTTATATTTCACAGGAGTACAATGAAACTTTGTTTTTTACAAGACTAGCTTACTTTGAAATTGCCTAAAGGTGACTGCTAGCCCAATTGAAAAGAAGAAAAACAAAGGCCCCTGAATTAAACCAGAAGGGAAAAGTCTCATTATCAACTGACTATAGACTTTTGTATTCACTGTGCTCCATTCTTTCATTGGTAACAGCATGAGCTATAAACATATTATTCTGAGTGGGGAATATTTTCTAACCTTGATTAAGTCTGAGTTTATTATCTTTATAGGGGCAATAAGTGAAGGCATGTGTGTCCCTGAAGAGGTGAAACAGGATGGCAAACTATATGATTTTTTTATGAGTCAAAAATCAAATTTTACTGGGCAGGTTTTCATTGTGTAAGTGGAATTTGAGTCTTCTTTGAATATAGATTTTTCACTTTGAAAAGGAAAACTTTGGACCACAATTTACTGCATTTTGATTTAGTTGGGGAGGGGAGTGATTATGATTGCATTGAAAAGGCATTTAATTATGCCAGTTATCTTTTTTTTTAGAGCAATCCTGCACACAGAAGAATACCTGCAATTTCCTTGATCCTTAGAGATCAGGCTGTATGGGATATTTTTCCAAAGAATGTTTATCTTGCTCCAAAACATTTAACTAAACAAAAATGGGCATGGTGATAATTTTTCTACTATTTAATTACTTTAATATTAGCAAAATATACCAACAAATATGTCATTTTTGTTCATCAGCTAGCTCCATTAGGAGGAGCTCTTGCAATATTTGGCCAAGATGGGTTTAACTTGGCAAGTTCTTTCAACTAGTCATTTTCACAGTGCTACAAAACACGTTGAACTTAAAAAACCAGAACTCACACATTTGCAGTCATTCCTCTCTCCATGTAACAGCAACACGGCATGCTTTCTTACACGCTGTCAGAGTCTACAAAATACTTTGCCCATGTTGATACATGCTGAGCACCACTCTTTGCAATCATATGCTTCAACAGACAGTGAGCCAGCTTTTTCCCTTTATGATCACTTTGCTTCAACCCTTAGAGATGATGTTAGATTTTCTTAATTAAGAGAAAAGAAGGAAAGAAAAAAGAAAGGAAGGAAGGAAGGAAGGAAGGAAGGACAGAGGAATAAAAGAAGGAGGAAAAGAGGGAGGAAAGGAAGGGAAATGCAAAGGGAGAGAAAGAGAGAATGATAAAGAGAGGAAAAGAGGAAGGAAGGGGTAGAGAGGGAAGAGTAAAGAAGGTAAAGGGAATAGGGAGGAAAGGATGGAAAAGTGAAGGAGGGAAATAAAGGAGGAATGAAAGATAGAAGGAAAAGAGGGAAAAATGAAGGAAGTAGGAAAGAAAGGAAAGACATAGAGAGGCAAAGGGGAAGGAGGTAAAGGGAGTAGAGAGGGAAGTAGTGAAAGAGAAAAGAAGGAAGGCAGAAAAAAAGAAAATAAAAGCAGGCTATTATAATAGATGCACTTCAGTAAAAGCTTACGATATCATTTGCTCTTCAAGGCTCCCACAATCTATCTTGCTTTAAGTTTTATACCCAACTTGTTCCTTCCACAAGTCTTCTACAACAGAAAGCGGTTGTTCATTACTATGTACCATTTTGTGTACATCATATGTTGTGACGATGTTTCTTGATAATAAAAGGAAGTAGATGTTTGGAAGACATTTATAGTCATCTTTCTCTTATATCAATATTAATCTATAAAGACAGATGAAAACTTGAAATGAACTGCAGTCACACAGATAGCAAGTTAGTAGAATAAACACTTTATTTGCAATCAGAAGCTTTCGGTTCCCAACCCAGTTCTGTCACTTATCCACTCCCTATGTGACATAGAGCTAATACTTCACCTCTCTGAGCCTCCATTCATCATTCGTATTATTAGTAAATGATAAAATATGATCTCTGAAGACACTTCTAGGTTTATTTCTAAGAATCTAGGATCGTTTAATCCAACTTTACTACATATGAGCTTATGAGTATTTCCATTGGAAATCCTTTAACAATAATCATTTGAACAAGCTCTGTGAATTCATTGGTACAGTGAATTATCAGTGAAGAAATTCTCTCCACAAAGCCATGTCAGCATGTAGTCCATGTTCTACAATTTCAATTCCCAGATAATACTTGCAACGTTGAAATGTTGAGAGACTTAACTGGAGTCATATGGTGATCATGTGTCAGATGCATGAGTAGAACCCAGGTCTTCCTGACTCAAAGACTGACTCTTTATCTGCTCTGCCATAATGCCTCTAAATATTTATAAAGTACACAGCAGTTTATAAAATACTTTCTCATTTCACTTTGAAAATGTCCCTGTTAGGAAGAGTAAAGAATGGAGTGACTGTGGAAAGATAGGGGTACTAATTCACTGATTTGATATTTTTAATCAGACCTGTTATTCTAGAAAATAATCAGAATGATGATTAAAAGAGACAGTGACTAGTGTTCGTCCATACTGTCTCTTTTGCTGGAGTCTCTAATCAGATCAATTCCTTTAACTGTAGGTCTTTTTCAGAGTTCTGCTATAGTCACTGTTTTCTCTATACTACTTCACTTGGTGATCTCATCATCTCCCATGGATTTAATTACAATTTTTGTATTGATGATTCTCAAAATGACCTACCCTGTTCCAAACTCTCTGCTTACCTTCAACTTCTCAGTTCCAATTGACTTTAAGACATTGTGAACTGGTTGTCTAGTAGACTTCTTGAAGACGACATTTCCAAAATGGAATTCATTATCTTTCATCATGAACTCTCCATTCCATGCTACCTTTCCTATCACTAGAAAAGACAAAAACATCCTTCCCATCCCCTAGATTCACAACCTAGAAGTAAACCTTGATTCCTCACTATCTCTAATTTTCTCCCCCCCATATCCAAACTGCTGCCAAGACCTTTTGCTTTCACCATATGGCCTCTTCTCTTCTCTGGCACTGCCTCCACTCTGTGTCAGTCTCTTATCACCTCATTCCTGGACTAATGAAAAAAACCCATTAGTGACTCTTTTTGCCTTAAAAAGACTTCTCTCCCCTTGATGCTTGGCGACATAAGGAAAACAGTATATACAATACTTACAAGATTGTAAATAGGAAAACAACCACAACAAAATAGACTATGAATTCTGTGAGTGTATGGATATATCTTTTTCAGATATAAAATAGATGACTGAAAACTGAAATTTATGTCCTCTTACTCCAGATAATTTCCTCTTTCCTGTTCTCAGATCTTGAACAAAACTATTTCCATATTCTCCTCTCTTCCCTTTCTATTCCATTTTATTGTTTTGATGATGAAACATGTCTTTATTTTTGTGAGAATTGATTGAATTTGCTTTGTCTTTTTTCCAAATGATTATTTTTTTTACCCCTACTGAATACTAGACAGATCTCATTAATATGTTAGTTTCAATCCTGCCCCTTGGGTGGCTGAGTTTTTTTTCAGTGAGCGAAAAAGGAGAATAAAGAGTAGCTTCTGTCTTTGTTCTCTCCTCAAAAGAATCATTTTCTTGAGAGAAGTAGCACAGCCTCCCCCTACCTCAACAAGATAAACAAGATCTGGATTCAGGAAGGACTTGTTGATTGAGATCCATTGCTTCTGGTTTCTTTCTTTGAAGAGAAGGAAATAAAATGACCTATTAAAGGAAAGGCTATACACCATTAGAAATTCATTTTGAGCCAGCAAAGATAGTGGATATAGTTAGTATTAATTTAACTACTCTCTGGTACAATAAATTTAAATTGGATTGAATTTCCACTGTCTGAATAATAACGTAATTTCTCTTTTCCACTGCTTTACTTTCCGTATTAAAAAAGCTCCAATTAATTTGTGAACTTAAGAAATTCATTCCCTAGTAACTTAGAAGAATGGTGATTGTTGTTCATTTTTTATTTTAACCATTATGTTAGTGAGCAAAATCTTTCTTCTTGCCCCCCCCAACTTCCTACTCCTTTCAACTTTGCTATATTTTCTAATTGTCACCATCCTCTTCAACTACTTTCTCTCATTAGAAATCACCTGTCATAACCAGCTAGTTACCAAGTCCTGTGGTTTCTATTATTGCATATTTGTTGCAGTTATCTTCTCCTATCTATTCCTACTATTATCACCCTGGGACAGGCAGGCTTTCCTTGATATTTACCTGGAAATATATTGGTAAAGCCTATTACTTCTTCCTACCTCCACACACCCACCTCCTTTCAGTCAATTCATCATTCATTTAGATTTTTTTTCCCTTAGGCATAGATGAGTGATCACAAATTTCCTCTATTTACAATCCTCATGTGACTATTTTATTTCAAACTTCGTAGAGTTAAACTCAAGGACCTCTCAAAATCTTATATCTTTTGACTTTTTGAGGCTTAACTCAGACAATTTACCTTCATGTTAAGTCTGGACTAGTTACTATTACTCAAATTTGTTGCCTACACTTATAGCCTCTATGTCTGTGTTCAGATTATTATCTCTTTTTGAAACACTCTGCTCTCCTCTGTCCTCTTGCCAAACTCCTATCCATTTATAGCAGCCCAGAGAACCTGGCCATTCCATGACTTTTTTAATAAAAAAGTAAACTTGTTGGAACAAACTATATTTTGCCTTTGTATTTTTTACGTCCAATGCTGTAAAGCCAAACACAAGCAGCTATCCAGAGGAATACTGCTGTGAATAGCTTTCAAGATTCTGATTACATAGTATATAGAATATACTATAATAGCCAAATAATATATTATAATAGCCATTACTAAAATAGTCAAATACTTTTCACCACAGTGGTCACATAGTTTTGAACAAAGTACAATCATTCAGTCAATCAAACATGCAGTAACTCAATCATTCAACCACATAGTACAATAGTCAATGTCTCCCACCCATGAGGTATAATTAAGTTATGACAGTTACTTTAATCAATCAAACATATATCATTTACCTAGTATACAAACAGAACTTATAACAGAAAATAACACAATTCGACAGAGCTTCAAGCTGTCTGACTATTACATCCACACCTAGTTAGTTACCAGAGAGGGAAGCACCAACATCTGGGTTTTCAAAGCTTGGGGTGGGGTGAGGGGGATTAATGGCTGCCTAGAGTCTCATCTGTCCAAATCACACAACTCTTCCCAAAGTGAGTCCCAAGGAAAAACCTCACATCAGGGTGAGTCACAACTCAATATTCACAGAGAGATCTTTTCATCTTGACACAAGGCAGGCTTTCAGCTTTCATGGTTTCCCTTCCATGGTCCCAGCTCCCACCTGAATCCACCAAACTGTCATCTGGGTTCAAAAGCAGATGGCTCCCAGCTACTTGTCCAGCTCTCAGTGCAGTTCTTGTTCCACACTGAAGCTCACAGTGTCCAGTCCACCTTAAATCCTCCACAGTCTCTATTCCTGGGAATTCAAGTCTTAACAAAGCCACAAATAGACAAAGTACTGACACCACATTCTTGCATCCTCTGTAAGCTCCAACTGACCCTTGTAAGTCTTCAGCAACTCCAGCTGGTCATTGGGAAATCCTCAGCATCCTCAGCAGCTCCAGCTGGCCCTTGGAAGTCCTCAGAAGCTTGGCTGGCCCTCAGAAGAAGCTCTGCCACCACAAATTTCCAGAAAATTCTGACTGTCCCAGCTAGGGATTTTCCTTCTATACAATATTGCTCCTCCCTGTTCAGCCCCTTCCTGTTATGTTAGCAACAGGGGTTCATACCTTCTGTTTCTTTAACAGAGGCTTAATTTGAAACTAGGTTCTAAGTACCTGTAAGTTTTCCAATGCAAAGGGATCTTCAAATTTTATTACCATTACTAATACCTAACATAGATCATAGATTCTGTGATATATTGAGATTTTCACAAATGTTTAAGTGGTTCAAAGAGATGAGTGAATAAATGAACTGAATGAACATTTCAAGCAGGCTGTTTGTAACTTAGTATACCACCATCATGAGGATTTACTCACTTCTTAGAGTGATTGTTCCTTCATTTTGCTTGCACCTTTTATCTGGCTCAGATAAAACACACACCCTAACCCTATTTCTTTTAATATTTTGAAAGACTCATTTAAAGCATACCTAAAATCACTTTATTCTTTTCATTTGAGAAATCCTGAAATGGAATTTTATTAACATACTCTGGAATTCCTTTATTTCGTATCGATCAATAAACATATTCTTTTCCAGGCATTGTACAAATCCTAGAGATTAAAAACAAAACAAACAAGCAAAGAAGAAAAACAAGACAAAAGACGTTCCCCACCCTCAAGAAATTTAGAACCAAATGGAGGAAGACAATGTGCAAAAAGAAAATGAAACAAGGTGAACAGATAGAGAATAATCAACCCTGGGCATGATGAAGTTTTGTGGAGGGGTAAGAGAAGAGGTGATTGCACTGACCCCCTTCCTTAAATGGCTTACCTGGCAGAAGCTTTCTAATGTCAACTTTCTACCCTCTTCAATCAGAAGGAGAAATTACAGGGCTAAGAGTGCTAAAGAAAGATAGGTTTGGGAATTGATTAAATGTTGATGGAAGGTGAGCTACTATAGTGAATGATGATATTGGCTACTTTATCCAGAACCATAACTTTTTTTTTTCAATTTCAAGCAATATAAACTGTATACAAAATTGAATATTCAGAAGGTACATGGTGTTACCTCCCTTTGGACAGCAATTTTTTGAGCTTTATCAAAACTAAAGAAAAATTTTCAATGATAACAGATCCTAGATGTAGATCTAGCTTTGAAAATTCCTTCTAATAGTCATGCAATATGCCACTTGGAGAAAGTTAGCCAGTTCCCACAAGAAGCAAAGACTGGTAGTCTTTTTTCAGTCTGGTAGTATGATAATGAACCCCCCAAAATGCTTTAATTTTCATTACTCTCATTTTAGTGACATAGAACATTTTCCAACATTTTAATTTGTTTGTTTTTCTTTGAAAACTATCTCCATCCTTTTTCGTTTATCTAGTGGAAAATGACTCATATAAATTTGAATGAGCAATTTTTCTCTCCCATATTTGAATCATATCTTTAATAAAAAACTTATAAGAGAGAAATTCATTGCAGAGTTTTTTTCCTATTTCTCACTTTTCCTTCTAATTTTAACATCTTTAGTTTCTGTTTGAACAAAATCTTTCAAATTCTATATAATCAAAACGATCCACTTTATCTTATGCTATCTTTTTATACAAGTTTTGGTCATGAACTCTTCTCCTTTCCATGGATTTGAACATTTATTGCTTCCTCGATCCTCTAATGTATGCCCACCTTGATTTTAAGTCCCATAACATGACACATCATGTCATGTTTGCAGCATGTATCTTTAGCAGTGTCAAGAATAGCACTCAGCTTGCAGGAGGTGATTAAAAATGATTGCTTATAATGAACTCTAAATGTTGCTTATATTTGTAAATTTTAGAGAAGTAATAAAGCATGGAGGAAGCAGAATCCTAGGTTTGAGTTTCAATTTTGGCTCTGCAAGTTGGTAATTGCGTGACTTTGGGCAATTCATTTAATTTGCCTGTGCCTCAGTTTCCTTATGTATAATATGAAGAGGTTGGGATACATGAGATCCAGTTCTCTTTGTAGCTCCAAATCTGTGATCCTATTATGTTAAAGAGTACATATTTAAAATAGAATATCTAATAAAAACATTTTATGCACTTGATCAACAAAACCACATATTAAGTACCTACCATTACCCTGGCATTGTTCTAGGTTCTGGGGATACAAAAAACAACATGTAATAACTTCTTCCCTCAAGGAATTTAAATTTTATCAATAGAGACAACATGTATGCAAACAAATAAATATATGTGGCCACAGTTTATATCTATATATCTATATAGATATATAAAATGTGCACATATATTTTTTCTTCCCAGTATATATATATGTGTGTGTGTGTGTGTGTGTGTGTGTCTGTGTGTGTGTGTGTGTGTGTGTGTGTGTATTATAGGAGCTTGTTATTTTATTGTTATAGGGAAATCTCAGATGAGAAATAACCTATGCCACTGCAACCTCTGTGCAATTTAAATTGTTAGAGAATTTCTCAGGGGACTGAGTTTAAGTGACTTGCCCAGGGTCATATAGGCAGTATAGACGGGATTTGAACCTGGCCTTTCCTGGCTGTCTATCCACTAAACAAGGATGATGATAGAGATGGTGATGATAGAGGTGTTGGTCATCATCATATTTCTCCTCATAATAGTTTTAATAATACCTAGCATTTGTATAAAGTTTGCAAAATTCTTCATATACATTATATCATCTGATCCTCACAATACTCCTTTGAGGTATTTACTATAATTTCCTCATTTTACATATAAGGAAACTGAGACTGAAAGTTTAGTGACTTGCACAGAGATTTGCAGCCAGTAACTGTCTGGATGCAGGATACAAACTTAAGTCTTCCAGACTCTAAATCTTTTCTATCCACTTTATGATCTAGTTGCATCATATATATTTGGTGTGATAAATATATACAAAATATATACAAGGTATTTATTTTGGGGATGGCATATATAAAAATTACTGGAAATTACATATATATGTAATTTCATATGTATGAATTATATATGATTTTATATATATAATAAAATATATATTTTTTAAAAATATAAAATTATACATAATTATATATAATAGATAATATATTATATTAAAATGTAATATATAATCATATATGATATATGTATAGTTTCATATACATATATTACACATATATGCCATTTACACTAATTATATCATATAATATTGTATAATATTGCATCATATCATAGCATGTCATGTCATGTCATGTCATGTTTTATGGAAAAATTATGGGAATATGATATGATGTGACATGATATGACATATGATATTATATCACATTATATCACATTATATCATGTTATATGTATCGCATCACATCACATCACATCATATCATATCATATTATATTGTATCATATTATATCATATACTATACAATGCTATACTATATTGTACTATATTATTTTATGTTACATTACATTATATCATATTATATTATATCATATCACATCATATCATATTATATTATACTATATATAATTTCCACTAATTATATTATATATATATATATATGTGTGTGTGTGTGTGTGTGTGTGTGTGTGTGTGTGTGTGTGTATACATGGTGCACTAGCTACAGTAAATTTAATAATCACTTTTGATTCATATCTGTCATTACAGCAAAGCATGAAACAAGTCATTAGATTAAAAGCAGACATAATAATACACTAACTTACCATCAAGTTACTTAACTTTCTTTTCTAAAGAACAAATTCATTTTCATGTAAGAAAAGAGCACTAGACCTGGAGTCCGAAGATTGGAGTTTGCATAGTAAACCTATACACAAGTACGTTACCTTCTCTGCTCCTCAGTTTTTCCATCTGCAAAAAACAAAATACATCTACTCATTTTATCACAAAGCTGTTTTGAGGAAAGAGATGTGTAAATTGTAAAGCTGAAATATAAATGTGAATTATCATTTTACCAGCTACATACTGCTCTTAATATCTTACATGAAAAATCTGGAATCTGATTTAGTATGCAATTTAGTAAAATGTCAGTAAAAATTGCTACTATTTTTCTTTATTATAAGAGAGAATTCAAATGATTGAGGTGGTACAGGACATTGGGAAATAACCCTGCCACCAATGTGCTGACATTGGCCAAATTGATAGACACCTAATTGCAACTACCACAAAATATATTACTAATGTATAAATTTTTTGGTGCATTTGAAAAATTCATTTCATTTTTTAACCTCCTGGGATATATTCCTGGAAGCTGTATCTCTACATCAAAGGATAAGGACATTTTAGTCACTTACTTATAATTTTAAATAGTTTTTAAATGGTTTATCTAATTTGTAATTCTATCCAAAAGTGCATTAGTGTAGTTGTTTTCTTTAGTACCACAACCCACAGCATGGGAATTTTCTTTTCTTTTTACCATTGCCAAGATAACTCACTGCATGGTGGAAGCTCAGAGTTAATTCAATTTGCATTTCTCATATTATTAATTATTTATACCAATTTTTAATATTTTACATTTTGAAGAATGGTTAAACTTTCATGTTTTACCACACTCATGCCTTACCAAATCTCTTTCATAAAGTGATACTTATGCTTGGAGCATTTACAGATAGTGCTGTTCTAGATGGCTTGTTGTTTAATGGAGTTCTTCAAATCTGTTGGAATGGCACTCATTGTATTCTTTAAAAGTCACCTTTTCATTCTTTCAAATATGTTCTATACTATCCCGTGCACTTAAAATTGATCCTTGGGGCGGCTAGGTGGTGCAGTGAATAGAGCACTGGCCCTGGAGTCAGGAGCACCTGAGTTCAAAATCCGGCCTCAGACACTTAACACAAAAAACTAGCCGTGTGACCTTGGGCAAGTCACTTAACCCCAACTGCCCTCCAAAAAGAAAAAAAGTATTCCTTAGTTTTGCCTGCCTCTAATCTTCCTAGAGTTGCTTTTTAATTTTAGTTAAATTATTTGGACCTTTGTCCTTCCTACCTTTCCTCTTATTCTCATTGCTTGCTATATTAATGCATTCATTTTGAAATTGGATTGATTTATCTTTTTACTAATAAAATTAAACTTAATTAGTTTCATAGCAATCTCTGGACTACAATTTTGAAAATTTTATTGGCATTCTTTGCTAAAAATGTCCAAGTTATATACCAATGTGCTGTGACACCCCAATCCTTAGAATTCTCTTTTGTAATAAATGAAAAAATGGTAACAGCATTGACTGATGAAGCAATCACATTGAAAAAGTATGTAACATAAGATACAAATAGTCATTAGTCTCTTGGTTGCAAAAAAATAAACTGTGTTTCATCAACTCTCTGATCAAAGATTAGTGATTTAATTTGTGCTTATAAGACTTTTTAGGGTTAATAATTTACCATTATTTAAATATATCGTCATTGTCATATATATTGTTCTTTTAGCTGGTTTCTTGTCCTACATGAATTAATGAATCTTTTTTTACTTCCTCATCACATCTTACAATGTAACAATATTTCATATACACACATACACACATATACATACATACATACATACATACATACATCACATATATATGTATCCGTCATTGTAAACCCTGGATATGCAAAGAGAGGAAAATAAACAAATCATCAATATCTTACATGACAAATCTGGAATCTGATTTAGCCCTGACTCTCAGGGAGAAAAGAGTCTAATGAGAAAGAAAATATGTAAAACATATAAATCTTATACAAACAAGATGTACACAGGATAAATTGGGCATTTTTTAGAAGGGAAACATTAATGTTAAGTAGGACTGGGAAAGACTGCTTATAGAAGATGTAATTTCTGTTGGGTATTGAGATAAGTCAGGGAAATTAGAAGGTAGAGTTGTACAGGTATAGTGCTCCAAGCATGGGAAACAGTAAAAACAAATGCTCACAACCAAGAGATGGAGGGTTACGTGTGAGAAACAATAAGGAAGTCAATGTCACTGGTTCACAAAATATGTAATAGGGAGTGAGGTGTAAGAAGACTGGAAAAATAAGAATGGCCCTGGTTATAGAGAGTTTTAAAAGGTAAGCACATGTGTGTTCATATATGTGTGTGCATGCACACACACATGTGTACACAAACACATGCATATGCATACCTGCATTGTTCTGTGTGTGCAGTGTATATACGTGTGCATGCATGCATGTGTATATCAAATATAAACATACACATACACACGCACACATGCATACACATACATATACACATATATACTTCCAGGTAATATAAAGAGTCATAGGGAGCTACTGAAGTTTATTGAATTGGGGGGTGACAAGATATAATCAGGCATGGATGTTTACGAAAAATCAGTTTGGCAGCTATGAGGAGAATGAGTTAGAGTGGGGAGAAACTTAAGGCAAGGAAGAGAAAAAGCAAACTATTTAAATAGTTGAGATGTGGGGAGAGGAGGGCCTGAACTAGGGTGATGGAAAGATGAGAGGAGAAAAGGGGGGCATATGAGAAATTCTATCAAAGTAGCAATAAAATAACTCAGCAACATATGGAATAGGGTGGGGGCAAAAGAAAGTCTGGAATCAGGGATGACATCTAGGTTGCCAGCCTGATTTACTAAAAAGATTATGGTATCCTGCATAGTAATACTATAATAAGAGACTTTTGAAAAGAGGAGTATTTGGGGAAATAGAGAATGAGTTCAATTTTGGACATACTGAGTTTCAGATGTTGACGGGCTATCTATTACAGATATGTACTTGGTAATATGAGACTGGAGGCTGGAAGAGAAGTTAGAGTAAGTTAAGTATCATCAGTATCATCTGTATCATAAGTATTATCATCACAGTGTCATCTGTATTGAAAAGATCCGAGTGAATAATATAAAGGGACAAGCAAAGTGGGTCCAAGACAGAGCCCTGGGATACCCCAGCAACTACCTGGTATGATTTGGATGAAGAATCAGTAAAGAAGACAGTACTGGAGTGATAAAACAGGTATGAATGCTATCAGGAGAGAACTGTGTCATGAAAACAGAAAAGTGTATCAAGAAGAAGAAAGTATTCAGTAGTATCACTGCTGAGAGGGGTCAGCAAGGGTGAGGAGTAAGAAAAGATCATTAGATTTTTGGAATTTAAAAGATCATTACTAAGTTTATAAAGACCATCTTGGCTTTAGTGATCAGATCAAAAGTCTGACTGTAGAGAGTTAAAAACAGAGAGGAAAGAAACTAAAGGCAGCTTTTGGAGATACCCTTCTCTATTCATTTGGCTACAAAAGACATGAAAGATATTAGAAGTTAGTTAGCAGGGATGGGTCGCTTGGGGTTTTGTTGTTCTTGTTGTTTGTTGTTTTTGATAAGGGAGAAAGAATAAATAAGAGGTCAATAGTAAGTAAATTTGGAGAAAGCATTTTTAGTTAAATGATAGAGCAGAAACAACTTTGCTCCCAGTAGTTTCTTATCAGAGGAATAAGGTTATGAATATTTTATCGTTCATGGGGCCTTCTCTATATCTTTCTTCCTTGGTTAGGATCACTAGCACTAAGGGTATGAATTGGTTAGTGATTTTTCTCACATAACTCCAACTTTCTTAATAGAGGTGTTGAATTAATTAATGGTGGGTTGGTTGGTTGGTAGCCTTAATTTTTGAAAAGGACGAAAATATCACCACTATATTTGGGTAAGGTACAGTGTGTTCAACTGTGGCTTTTCAAATCAATACAAGCTTGGAACAGTCTATCACAGGTCAGACACAAATAGTTCAAAAACAAGTGTATTAAGTGTCAAGCACTCTTCTAAATTCTATTCATATTAAAAAAAGGCAAAATACAGTTCCTACCTTCAAGGAACTCACAGCCTAATGGGGGGAGGGGAGATAAACAAAATACATACACACATTTGTGCGTGTGTATGTGTGTGTGTGTGTGTGTGAGAGACAGACAATATAATTAAGACAAGGAAGGCATGAGCATGAGGAAGGCATCAGAAAAGATTCCCAAAAAAGGTTAAGATTTTAGTTGGAATTTAATTGAAGAAAGGGAAACAAGTTTATGGAGATGAAGAGGGAGAGCATTCCAGGAATGATGTACATTCATACATAGAGAAAAAAGCCTCCAGCTGAAAGATAGAGTCTTTGTGGAACAACCAAGAGATCAGTACATTTGACTAAAGACTACGTGGCAGGGAAAAAGGTTTAAGGAGACTAGAAAGGTAGGAAGATACCAGGTTATAAAGGACTTTGAAAGTAAAACAGTATATTTTGTATTTTATCCCCCAAACAATTAGAGTTTATAGAGTATGGGGCAAGGCATGAAGATCAATGTGACTATACATGCACTTAAGGAAAATAACTTTAGTGTATAAGTGGAGGATAGATTAGAATGTGGAGAGAATTGAAGCAGGCAGACCTACCAGTAGATTATTGTAATATTGTAATAGTTCAGGAAAGCAGGGAGGAGGGCCTACATCAGAATGGTGGCAGTGTTGGAAGAGGAAATAAAGTATATTTAAATGATATTGCAAAACTGAAATTGATAGGCCTTAGAAAAAATTAAATATGGAACGTGGGGAGAGAGTTAGAAATTGAGTATGATTCCTAGATTTGAGCCTGGGAGGGTAGTTATTGCCTTGGAGAAAGTTTAAGGGGAAGGATAATGAGTTCTTCTTTGGACATGTTGCATGTGAGATGGTTCCTGTGCCTTTTGGAAAATTGGAGATGTGATAATAAAGGATAAGAGAGAGTTTTGGACAATACAGAGAGATTTAATCATTGTCAGCATGGAGATTATGACTAGAATTTAGGTTTCTTGACTCTAGATTCAGTGTTCTAGCTGAAGTATTTTTTTCTCATTTTGGACTTATTTGGGGTGAAAGAAGGGGTGATGTAATTTGTCACTTAATTTTTTTCCTCCATTTTTAGAAAGTGCACATTTTTCTAAAGACAGAGTCTTAAATATAGTTTGTGTGATGGAAGACCTATAAATAATTGTGTTGTTGATTATTAATTGATAAGCTTCCTTTAAAAAATTCTAAACACTGAACTTGGAAAATAAATAATTCATGCAAACTGGGCTAATGTGATTGTCATTTCTCACGTGAGAAATTATGTAAAATGTGTGCTCTCTAGGTGCTATTTTTCTGTCCATCTTGATACTTCTTTTTTTGACAATCAGGACCCACTTCATGATTCATAAGATTGTTTTTTTTTACTGCTGCTACTTTCATTAATTATAATAATCTTTTACAAAGATCATTCTAATGAAAGATCTTGCGCATTGTGTGAATATAACAAATTGCTGATTTCTATAAGCAGAGCTGTTCTCTATTTAGACTTTCCACATATGTAATATCTGAAAAACGTCTAAGTGTCACTAAGGGACAAATTACCAAGGTCCTTTTTAAGACTATATTTGTATATAGTTGAACACAAATGTCTAGGTGGGTCTTGTTAATTCTACCTTATCAGCCCCTTCTTCTCCACCCCAAATGCCTCTAGCTCTTGTCCTCATTTCCTCTGGATAAAATACTGAAGCAGCATTCTAACTGCTTTTCATCACTCTATTTCTTTCTGTACTTCTGCCATCCAGAAGTTTAATTTGAAGGTATGGTGCTGGCTACATCAACTTTCCATGCTCACACGCTTTTAGCAGTTCCTTATTGCAGACCAAAAAGTCCCAACTCTTTAACCAGACATTCAAACCGTGTTCTAAACTTGTTTTTACTTATAATTCCAGTTTTTATCTCCTACAGCTTTCATTGAAGGGAACATGAAATGCATTAACCCACATGGTTTCTAATGTAACCATGATGACATAGAATCACAACCTATTTCTCTTAAAGAGTCCTTGATAGTCTCAGTGAATGTACTGCATTGAATTAGCACTGAACATGAGAAACACTCTTGGTTTGCTGGGGTAATTTTTTCACCTCATTTCCCTTTGGAGCAGCAACTGGAAAAAAAATACATAATGGATGCAGGCAAATCCACAACTTCCCAGAATTCAACAACAGTGTCCAAAGCAGGACTTTCTGCAAACAACACAAGAAATAACCTAAATGTGAATTAGAGGAGGGACCTGTCCTTGAATCAACTCCTAAAAGTGCCCCTGTAGTCTCATTTGGAATAGCAGATTACCAGACTTTTGATCCAAGCCAAAGAATGAAGCCTTGATGATGCAATGAACAATATCCTGAAGGTGAAGGAGGAAGACTTCAGGCTATGTTGTGAGACCATGATCCAAGTAAAACAGAGCTTCATATAGACCCTGTCACAATAATGAATGAGAGGAAAAATCTAGTAGCAATCTCTCCAGACACATCTAAAATGTCATGTTCATAAACTCTCCCCTGACCTGATTTAGATTCCCACTTCTCCACCCTGAGACACTACCATCACCAGTAGAGCTAGAAATAATCTCTTCTTCATGTTTCTACAGGATAATCTGCTTCATTTTCTTCTCTACTTTTATCACTTTCTATTTTATATCATATTTTTTCATATGTGTTATATTCTCCCACATCATCAATAAATTGTTATTTTTTTGACAGCAGGGTCAGTGTCATTTTTATCTATACTTTTATCACTTTGTCTAGATTCCATATAGGCCCATGACCATAAAAGAGTATCATTTTTTGATATATAAATTAATATGTTAGATATTTCTTTTTCTGGTTCATAAAATGGTCATAGAGAATGGTATTGGTTTATTTTTAAGGGCCATAATTCTGAAATATTTTTATTCTACTAACTTTGCTTGCCCTCTGCTTTCCTTCTCCAATTGCCCTAGTGCACACTCCCATAGAGTGAACAGTATTGCTCTTATGGTAATCCACTTGGTTCCTCCAGGTAATGGAAATGAATTAATTGAATATATACTTATCAAATGGCTACTTTTAAATGTAAGTACTAAAATTGAATGGATATGCAGAAAGGGTAGTAGAATTATATTGATGATCCTTTACAACACTGGCTTGTGTCTGGAAGTGTCAGGAAAGAGTTGCTAGCTCCTAATATTTTAAAAGTTCAATCTCCAACTTCTTCCCTCCCACTGTATTTTCTGTAGATTTGTGCAGGGGCGAGTATAGACCAATCTACATTTCAGGAAAAGTTCTATCTGGGTAAAGTGGAATTTTGGAACTACATAACCATCCCCTGGATGGGCATACCTCTCCCCATCTCTATATAGAAATAGTCTAAACCACAAGACAGGGTATGATGACTCATTAATCTTCAGAAATTCAATAAATGAGAAAGGCCTCCTTCCGTATGTCATTCATTGACCAGAAAACTGACTAAAGGGAGGGATTTGTGAGTGAACTACCAGGGATTGCTTTGGTCATTTTCTTTTTTTTAATATTACCCATAAATGGTTTCATGTTAGTGTTGAGTACTTTTTTATTTGTTAGCTAATCTAACTGTGGTTTTCAATATTCACTTCCATAAATTTCTAATTTTCTTCCACTCCTTCTCCCTCCCTCCCCAAGATGACATGCAATCTTATATGACTCTGCACATATATTCTTATTAAACTCATTTTCGCATTAGTCAAGTTGTCTAGAAGAATTATAATGAATGGAAGATCTCATGAGAAAGAAAAAAAGGAGTATAGTCTGCTTTGCTCTGCATTCTGACTCAATAGTTCTTTCACTGGATGTGAATGGTATTTACCATCATGAGTCTTTTGAAATTGTTTTAGATCCTTGAACTTCTGAGAAAGGCTAAGTCTATCAAAATCAGTCATTGTACACCGTGGCTGTTTCTGAGAACAGTGTTCCCCTACTTCTGATTGCTTCACTCAACATCAGTTCATATAAGACTTTCCAGGATTTTCTGAAGTTGGCTTGTTCATCATTTCACTCACTCATTCATTCATTCATTCATTCATTCATTCATTCATTCATTCATTCATTTATTCACTCATCCATCCATCCATCCATTCATTAATTCATTCATTGATTTATTTATTTATCTACTTATTTGTTTACTTTTAGTTTACAACATTCAGTTCCACAGCCCATTGGGTTTCAAATTTTCTCCTCCTCTCTCTCCTCCGCCCCCTGGCATTATGCAGTCAAATATAGGGTCTATAAATATGGCCACATTAAACATCAGTCAAGTTGTAAAGAAGGATTATAACCAGTAGAATGACCCATAAGAAAGAAGAAATAAAACAGAAAAAAATAGCAAGTAGTTTGTTACAATCTGCATTCAGACTCTGTAGGTCTTTCTCTGGATGAGAATATCCCTTTCCATCATGAGTCTTTTGGAGTTATCTTATAACCTTGCATTGCTGAGAGGAGCCCAGTCTATCCAAGTTAGTCTTCACACATATGACGTGTCTGTAATTGTGTACAAATTTCTCCTGGTTCTGTTCTTCTCACTCAGCATCAGTTCATATAAGTCTCTCCAGGTTATTATGAAGTCATTTGCTCCTCATTTTATATAGCACAATAATATTCCATTACATTCATATACCCTAACTTGTTCAGGCATTCCTCTTTTGATGGGCATCACCTCAATTTCCAGTTCTTCATCTACACAAAAAAGAGCTGCTATGAATATTTTTGTACATGTAAGCCCCTTTTCTATTTTTATGATTTCTTTGGGATATAGTCCTAGAAGTGTTTTTGCTAGGTGACATGCTGACTTTCTGAAAAATTAAACACTATTGTGGAAAAACAGGGAAACTTTGGTATTACCACACTATACAATGACGCTAACTGAAGAAATATCTTGATAAACAGCAAAGGCAGCTTGTAGTGAATTGACTTAAGTTTTGGATCTCAAGTTCAGAAGACTTGTTTAACTTGTTTTGGTCATAGATTTAACTCATGTGAAAATAATCTTTAATGGTTTATAAACTGTTTTCCCCCATAACAACACAATGATGTAGGCTTGTCAGAAGTCAGTCAATAAAAAACGTTTTTTTATTAAATGCCTACAATGTGTCAGACACTCTGCTAAGTGATGAAGATACAAAGACAGGCAAAAAAGAATCCCTGCTTTTGAGGAGATAACAATTTAATAGGGAAGATAGTAAACACTGTGTACAAACAAGCTATATGCAAGTTTAATAGGAAGTAATTAAGAGGAAGAAACTAGAATTAAGAAGGATTGGGGAAAGTTTCCTTTAAGAGGTAAGATTTTAACAGGAACTGGAAGGAAGAAAGAGAGGCAAGGGGGTAGAGTATCCTTATGAAGAGAGAAGTATACTGAGAATGATAGAATACAGGTAATGTAATGAGGATCTGGGAGATGAAGTGATGTGCCAACCACATAACCCAACTAGTAGGTAGTGGAACTTGGATTTGAAACTAGGTCATCCTATTCTAAGTTTGGATATCCTCTCAAGTTATTTATGATATAGTATATTGTGGTTTTTAAAAATAAAAAATGGACCGAGAATTAAAGTGTATTATGACAATAATCATAAATTTGATTATTTTTTTTCCAGACTGGAGCTTTCAGTTCCAACAATAGGAAAGAAAACTGGGTAATAACTAGGGAATAATTGCATCAAAGGACAACAATTACATATTTTCATAGTTCTTTTCAATTTACCAAGTACCAGTTCAAGCTCCACAGGTAGCATAAAAGCCATGTTCTTCATTAGCAAGATGAGAAAATAAACTCAAGGAGATCAAGAGACTTTTGCATGGTCTTACAACTAGTAAATGAAATTGCCAGTGTTCTGACAATTATTTTAATTGCCTTTCTACTATATATTTTTGTCTCTAATATTCAGTTTCATTTTTCTCTTTATGACCTTCCCTTCTAGAAAAACTATCCAGGTTCAAAAATTTGACGTTTACTACTTAGTACCTCAATTTGTACAGTAGATTCATTCTTGAAAAGTCATATCATTTTTTGTTATATTAAATTGATAACACAGACAAAAATGAAAGACAGCAATCAGCCTTATGTATTCCCCTTTGGTTTTCACAGAAATAAGAAGGAAGTAATAGAAGTGAGAACTAATAATTAAAGTTCTCAGTCCATCAGTAATTGTGTAACATTGGTACCCCAAAAGTATTCACACAATAGTCAGAGGAATGTTACTAGAGTAATGAAAAAACACACATAGTGATCTTCTTATTATAAATAAAATCATAACATATAAAGAAGCAGCCACTAAATAGAAAGAACATTTCAGATTCTCTAAATAATTTCAGCACATGATTTGATATTCAATGAATTAAAAGTAAAGAAGACCACAAGGGTAGATGCTAAAAACTATAGTAGAAAATATGACTTGTGGTTAAGAAATGGAAGAGAATAAACAATTATAGACTAGCTAGAAGTCTCAAACTGGCATATCATGAATATTTTATTTAAAGAATGAGTTATATTTATATTGCTGTATTATTAGAGTTAATTTATTTTACAACATTAAAATAATTCATTTGTAAAACAAACTGGGTATATTTCCTTCCCCACCCTCTCCCACACTGGAAATAAGTGTATAGCTTATTCAATTTATTTTCCTAAAGTTATGTTTCTCTAATTTATTTATTATCTATTCATTTAAGTTTATTTTCTATTGTGACCTTCCATACAAATAAATTACCCATTATGTTGGCATGTAAGTGGCAAAAGTAATTTCTAACAATTAATTTTCTTATTCTTCATCTGTTATGTATTCTTCCTTTTCAGTATTTATTTTAATAGTGTGTCCTTTAATCTCATAGAAGAGTAGAGAATGCCCAGCAGTATGCACATAAATTTGACAACTTTAGTGAAATGGATGAATATCTACAAAAACACAAGTTGCACAAACAAACTGAAGAGGAAGTAAATTACTTAAACGACCAGAAAAAGAAATCGAACAAGCTATCAAAGAACACCCTAGGGATGGGGCGGAACCAAGATGGCAGCCTAGAAGCAGCAAGGTTCTGCAGCTCCCACACAGCAACCCTAAACACCCATAAAATATGACTCTGGACAAATTCTAGGACTGTCAAACTCACAAAAATACAGAAAATACATCTCGTACAGAAGGCAGCTCGGCAGCAGGGGATCATGGAGGCAGGACGGGGACCAAGGCCATCCCAGCCTGAAACTGTAACCAACGACAGGCCTCAGGGCAGTCCGGGGGGAGCCCAGCAGCAGCCAGTCTACAAGACAGAAGATCTACAATGCCTCCAGCAACTCCACATCTACCAAGGTGTGAAAAATAGGGATTAGAGAAAGGCAGCTCAGCAGGACGGACTCATCTTTCAGGCCAGGAGCCCAGCCTGAAACTGCACATGGCCAGGCTCCAGGGAAGTCAGGAGGAGCCGAGTCTCCCAAGCCGCAGCATGAGTCTACTTCAGAGAAGATTTACTGCACCTTGATCAATCTTAACATCTACTAAGCCAGGATTAGAGGTGAGTGAAAGTGAGTGAAGCTTTCAAAATGAATTTGGGAGAGGAAAAGCAGTTTGGCCAATCTACCCTCAGGGAAAGAAAGCAGGGAGGAGGGGCAGAAACTTCGGTAACACGCAGCTGAACCCACGGGGCTTCTTCAGAGCCCATGGAATGCAGACCCCGCGGGGGGGGGGCTGACTCAATTGATCAGGGTCTAGATCCAGATCATGGTCTTGGATGGTGGTCCTGGGGACCAATTTCAGCAAGCCGA
>CM053595.1:35827532-35845121 GCA_028646575.1 Pseudocheirus occidentalis | reverse complement strand
GCAGAGCAGGGGAGGGGCTTTACAGTGGGATTGCTGTCATGGGGTTGGGGCAGGAGCAAAACGGGGAGAAAATGTGTAATTCAAAAAATGTAATGAAAATGAATAATGTAAACAAGAAAACAAATAAAAACTAAATTTAAAAAAAAAAAGAAAAAAGGCCCCAACCCAACCCAACCCAACCCTGCCAAAAAAAAAAAAATGTCAAATCTTCATGAGTCATATATACTACACAAGAAGTAGGCATAGTGAAGAGTGGTGCAATTTCAGACAGAAGGGTTTACAGTGGGGACTTCATGTGCTTATTTGCTTTTGATGTATTTAAATATATTATAAGTTTTTAGTATCCAATAAAATGTATTTATCGACTGCAATACTATGTATATAATACTTTATATACATACATATTCATAAATATCTTTAACTATACAAATCTTCCCAAAATGTCTAGACAGCTAAAAAAAAATCCAAAAAAAACCCCCACAACACTTTGAAGATAGCATTCATAATGTGAGCAGAAGTGAATGAATGGATAATTAACTGCCTCTTCCGTGACAAGCACTGTGTTAAAGAGTGTGTAAGTTTTTTTTAAAGTGAAGACAATCCTTGATTCCAAGGAGTTTGCAATCAAATTGTGGGCAGCAACATACAAAATTCAGATGCAGAGGCAAAAACAAAACAAAAACAAAAACAAAAAAAAACAACTTCATAATCTTAAAGGTGTAGTGGCAGAGCTAATGATTTGTCCTAGAAAGTTTAGTTTCCATGAGTAGAGCAGATACCTAGAGATCTGGAGAATATAGAGGCAGAGCAGGTGGTAAGGCGTAGTAACTATCCATCTCACTAGAAAGAAAAGAATTGATACCGGCATCATCCAAATAATCCAGTTTGTGTTCAGGTTGCCTATCGCTAGGTGAGTGGGTGAAATGAAGGTGACAGGGCTGTAGGGGAAGGGAGAAGTCTTGTAATGGTGGGCATTTCTATTGCCAATTGTTCTCTAAGGGTGAAAAAAGCACAAGAAAATTTTAGAACTTTGTGGAGAGGCAGCATGTTACAGTGGAAAGAAAGAGAAGATGTAGTCACAAACTGAGTTTGAATTCTAACTTTGTTACTAACTCCCTGTGAGTAACTGTAGAAGTCACATAGCCTCACTGGCCTCAGTGTTCTCCTTTATAAACTCAGTTTTCACCTTTTCATAATTACTAGATCACTGAAATTAGAATTAAAAAAGATCTGGGTTCAACACCTGTCTTAGACACTTAGTAATTGTGTGACCATGGGTGATTCACTTACCTTTTTGTTTCTGTTTCCTCATAAAATTAAAAGGATGTATTTGTTGACCTCTAGAGTCCCTTCTAGCTTAAATTATAGTCACGTAATCCATTTCTTCTATTCTTATCATGATTGTCAGTCACATTACAAAGTAAAAACACTGATGATCAGATTATTAACAAAATTGTTTCAAATTTAGATTTTTCAGTTACTATTGTTTAATGTGAGCCTTGACTTAGATTCATAATGTGACTTGATCAATTAGCTACTGATAACATGAAGCCATCATGATATGCCAAAGATTTAAAAAACACAATATTTTAAAGTGGAAAATTACCTATGTCACTAATGTAAATATTCTTATCTATACACTTTAGAAATCTGGAAATATAATATTCTAAAGTTTTCAGTAATATACCAAAGAAAGAGTTTTGAACCATTTTGTTAAAAATAAAAATGTATTGCTTTGCCATTAATTTGCAAGAACTAATTAATATCAGTGAATATGTAAATTTGCTATTTGAATGCCAATACAAATCTTTATATGAAGGCAGATGAAAGCCAAAAATGAGTCCCATGATATAGTGAGCATAGATAACAATTTATTTCTTCCACTTGTATACCTCAGATTCCAAGGCAGATAATTTTTTAAAATATTTTTTATTTGTTTTCTTGTTTACATCATTCATTTTCATTAAATTTTTCTCCCCATCTTGCCCCTGTCCCAACCCTAAAACAGCAATCCCACTCTAAAACCCCTACCCTGCTCTGTTCTCTTACTTTCTGGGTAAGAAAGTCTCCCTATCCCAGCCCCTGTATATCTTAATTCCTAGTTGCAGGTATTACAGAATTTAAATTCTAGATTCTTTCGAATCCTCCCTTGTCACCCACCACCACTGGAAGGACAATCAATTCAATACAGGCTGTGGATGTGTGATTATAAAGGAAATCTTCATAGTGGACATATTGTGACAGTGATCATCTGTCTCTCCTTCCTATCACTCCCCTTCCCTTCTTCTGTTCTCTACCCTGTCCCTGTCCCTTTACTGAAGTGTGTGCTTCCAGCATCCCTCCCCCAGATCCTGCCCTCCCCTTCATCATACCCCCTCTCATCCCCATGCCCCCTACTTTCCTGTGTGGCATGATGCCAAGTTTAGAGTTTGTGCCCTTTCTTCCCTAAGACAAGTTCAATGAGAGTAATTGAAAGTAAAATTGTTATAGTTATCCCTTGCCTCTTCTCTATGGGATGATTAACCCCATTTCATCTCTCTCTGTTTCCTCTCATTTTAGTGCTCTCCCACCTCAGAATTTCACCTTTTAAAGTATCATCCCTTCGTATGCAATTCATCCTATACCCTCTATATGCACACATACACATGCTCAGATACGTATTCATATGCATATATAGCCTCCTATATGGACCTATGTGTAAGTATACATATATATACATTTGTATTCCCTTCACCTATCCTCATGCTAAGAAAAGTTTCATAAGTTACTATTATCATTTTTCCATATTAGCATGTAAATAATTCAAACTTGACAAGTTCCTTATGATTTCTTTTCATGTTTATATTCTCATTTGTCTTGTGTTTGATTGTGAAATTTGCTGTTCAGCTCTGTTTTTTTCAGCAAGAATGCTTGAAAGTCTTCCACCTCATTGAATGACCATATTTTCCCCTGGAATAATATCCTCAATTTTGCTGGGTAGTTGATTCTTGGTTTTAATTCCAGCTCCCTTAATCTTCAAAATATCATATTCCAGGCCCTTTGATCCCTCAGTATAGAAGCTGCCAGATCCTGGTTTATCCTGATAGTGCTTCCACTATATTCAAATGGTTTTCTCTTGGCAGCCTGTAATATTTCCTCCTTTAGCTGTGTATTCTGGAACCTGGCAATGACATTTCTAGGAGTTTTCTTTTTGGGGATCTTTTTGAAGAGGTGTTCGGTGAATTCTTTCAAGCTCTATTTTGCCCTCTGATTCTAAAATATCAGCGCAATTTTCTTTGAGGATTTCTTGAAGGGTGCTTTCCAAGTTCTTTTTTTGGTCATGGGTTTCAGGTAGACCAATAATTTTCAAATTGTCTCTCCGGGATCTCTTTTCCAGGTCAGTGGTTTTTTCAGGTAGATATTTCACATTACTTCCTATTTTTTCATTTCTTTGTAACTATTTAATAGTATCTTGGTTTCTCTTAAAGTCATTAGCCTCTACTTGCTCCACTCTAATTCTGAAGGAATTATTCTCTTCAGAAAGCTTTTGAGCTTCTTTTTCCATCTGGGAAATTCGACTTTTTAAGGCATTCTTCTCCTCATTGGCTTTCTGGGCCTCTTTTGCCATTTGAGTTAATCAATTCTTTAAAGTGTTGTTTCCTTCAGTCAGGTTGTTGACTCTCTTTTCATGATTTTCTCGCATCATTCTCATTTCTCTTCCCCATTTTTCCTCCACTTCTCTTATTTGGTTTTCAAAGTTCTTTTTCAGTTGATGCATAGCTTCTAGGCATTCTTCAAGTGTCTTGGAAGCATTTGGTGTGGAAATTCTGAGTTCTGGGCTGACTTCCTCCCATTCCATGCTTTGACCCTTTTTGTTCACAAAAAAGGATTCTAAAGTTTTATTGCAGTTCTTATTTTGCTTCCTTTTCCTCATTTTGGCCAGTCAATTAATTGGTTATTTTTTTTTAGCTCTGTGAAACTCTGCTTCCAGGGGGGGAAGCTCTGTTCCAAATCGCTGGGGTTTTCCCAGCTGCTGGATGTATTTGGGGCGTGTTGCAAGTTCCCCCAACTTTGGCTTGCTGAAAGCGCACCCCAGGACCACCACCAAAGACCACAATCCAGATCCAGGCCACTCAATGCAAGAGCACTTGGCCCTGATCAATGTATTCAGGCCCCCTGTGGAGTCCCCAGGCCAGGGGCTCCGAAGCAGCCCGGTGGGGAACACCACTGCTGGTTGCATCAGTTTCCCTCCCCCACTGCTTCCTTGCCTATGGGGCAGATTGGCAGAATTGCTTTACCTCCCCCAAATTAATTTTTAAAGTTTCCCTTTCACTAATCGTCTGTGACCGTGATTTAAAGATCCCCTCAGGCAGGTGCTTTAGATCTTCTTTGAAGTAGACTCAAGCTGGGGCTTGGGAGGCTCACTCCTCCTGGCCGACCTGGGGCCTGGCCTGGCCATGGCTGCGGTTTTGGGCTGGGCTGGTCTCTGCTCCAGTGTGAGCTGCCCCTCTCCCGTCCCTGTTCCTCACGCCTTGGCAGATATGGAGGTGTTGTCGGCTGTAGCTCCTCTCTTCTGCAGACTGGCTGCTGCAGGGCTCGGCTCAGCTCCAATCCTTCCCACTGCCCTGGGCCTGGCCACGGTCTTGGCTTCAGGCTGGGCCAGCCTCTGCTCCTGGCCGCTGTGCTGAGCCCCCGCTGCAGAGCTGCCTTCATCAAGAGATGTTTTTCTGTGTTTTTGTGTGAGTCTGAGAGTCCTAGACTTTATCTGGGCTCATAATTTTATGGGTGTTTAGGGTAGCTGTGTGGCAGCTGTGGGACCTTGCTGCTTCTACCCAAGGTAGATAATTTTTACAAGTTTTTTTTATTCTGACAATGATTATGATTAATTAACACAATCAATTACATTTAGGACCACACCTTTGAATTACAGTATAGTCATGTGTTAAATCAAGAATTTAAAAGATTAGGAGAGGATTCTGGGTAGATGGCAGAGTAGTTCAGAAAATTTCAAGCTCTCAATATTTTCCTCCACAATAAAGATAAAATAGAGCCTCTAGGTGAATACAGAGCCATGAAAAGAAGTAAGAGTAGGGGCAGAACAGGAGTTCTCTTGAAACAATTGGAGAGGACCTAAAGAAAAATCCCAGGACTAGATTTCCTCCCATTGAAGGGTAAATACCTCCAGGCTAGGATCTGCTTCAACAACAAACAGCAAGGCTTGTGGTTAGCTGGGTTGGAAGGCTGACTCAGCAATGTCACAGGAACTTTTGACCAAGGAAGTTGAGGGAAACCAGGTATCTGACTTTGGAATGCTTTAGGGAACCTCTTTTGACAAGAAAGGCCAGACATATGTGTGCTGCAGAGAGCTGCAAGGGTGAGAATGAACCAGCACATGCCTGGTGAGTGCAGAAGCAGTAGGGTGGGAAGACTTTGGCTGTGGGCACTTATAGAAGGTTGGAAGTTTGGCTTTGGTTTTAGGCTAGAGGGGAAAACTGAAAATTTGGGTCAAGAGGCACCATATTCCATACTCTAGGGCCAGAGGTGATTATAAAAATTAGGCTATTATCACAAAAAATGCACAGGTAATGGAGAAAGATCTAACCATAGAGAGCTACTATGGGAATAGAGAAGACTAGGCTTTATCTTCAGAGGAGGATCCTGAAACAAAGAAATCCTCTTCTGTCCCAAAGGGTAATGTAAAATGGTTACCTGCCTAAGAAAAATTCATTGAAAACAAAATGCTTTGCTAATCAAATGAGAGAGATAGAGGAAAAAAATAAAAAGAAAATAAGAATAATTCAAGAAAAACAAGATTATGACAAGAATGCCAGCCAGTTAAAAGGGGAGATCCAGAATCTTTTTCCCCAAAAATCATTTATTTATTTTTAGTGTCCAACATTCATTTCCACAATATTTTGAGTCCAAATTTTCACCCTATCTCTCCTTTACCCCGTACTCCAAGACAGCGTGCATTCTCATTACCCCTTCCTACAGTCTGCCCTTCCTTCTATCACCCTGCTTCCTCTTATTCCCTTACCCCTTACTTTCTTGTAGACCAAGATGGATTTATATACCCCATTGCCAGTATATCTTGTTACCCAGTTACTTGTAAAAACAATTTTTTGTTTTTCAATTTCAAATTTTCAACAATTTCAAAAACTTTGAGTTCCATATTCTTTTGTTTCAACCCTCCCCACCCAATCCCTTCTGTTACCCCTCCCTTCTTATCCTCTTCCCTCCTACTTTCCTTTAGGGTAAAATAACCAATTGAGTGTGTATGTTATTCCCTCCTAAAGTCAAATCCAATGGGAGTAAGGTTGAGTCCTTCCCTTTCACTTCCTACCTCTTCCCTTCCATTGTAATAGTTTTTCTTGCTTCTTTCAGGAGAGATAATTTACCCTATTATCTCTCTCCCTTCCTCCTTCCAATATATTCCTCTGTCTCCCCTTAATTTTGTTTTTTTCCATATCATCCCTTCAAATTGAACTCACCCTGTGCCCTCTGTGTATGCATACATACGTATGTGAATGTATGTATGTATGTATGTATGTATATTCCCTTCAATGACCCTATTACTGAGAAAAGTCTCATGAGTTACAAAGATCATCTTTCCATGTAGGAATGTAAATAGTTCAACTTTAATAAGTTCATATAATTTATCTTTTCTATTTACTTTTCATGTTTCTCTTGATTCCTGTACTTGAAAGTCAGATTTTTATACAACTCTTGTCTTTTCATCAAGAATGTTTGAAATTAATCTATTTCATTGAATGTCCAGTTTTTACCCTGAAATATTATGCTACATTTTGCTGGATAGATGATTCTTGGTTAATCCTTATTCCTTTTAACTACAGAATATCATGTTCCAAACCCCTTGATACCTTAATATAGAAGCTGCTAGATCTTGTGTTTTACTGATTGTGTTTCTACAATACTGGATTGTTTCTTTATGACTTCTTGCAATATTTTCTCGACCTCAAAATTCTGGAATTTGTCTATAATATTCTTAGGAATCTACTTTTGGAGATCTTTTTAAAGAGGAGATCAGTGAATTCTTTCTATTTATATTTTATCCTGTGGTTCTAGAATATCATGGCAATTTTCCTTGATAATTTCTTGAAAAGTGAAGTTTATGCTCATATTTTGATTATGGCTTTCATGTAGTTCTGAATTATCACTCCTGGATCTATTTTCCAGGTCAGTGTTTTTTTCTGATGAGCTATTTCACTTTTTCTTCTTTATTTTTCATTCTTTTGGCTCTGTTTTATAATTTCTTGATTTCCCACAAAGTACTTAGCTTCTGTTTGTTCCATCCTAACTTTTAAGGAATTATTTTCTTCAGTGAGTGTTTTGGACTTTTCACTTGGCCAAAGCTGCTTTTTAAAACATTCTTCTCTTCATTGGTTTTTCAGACCTCTTGTGTCATTTGGGTTAGTCTGTTTTTGAGGTGTTATTTTCTTCAGTATTCTTCAGGGCTTTTCATTTTTCTTGATTTTCTTGCATCACTCCCATTTTTCTTCCCCATTTTTTCCTTTAATTTTCTTGCTTCTTTTTCAAAATCCTTTACTTGCTCCTCCATGCCCTGCAACCAATTCATCTTTTTCTTGGAGGATTTGAGTGTAGGGGCTTTGACTTTATTATCTACTTCTGGTTGCATGTTTTGATCTTCTTTGTCTCAAAAGTAAAATCATATATTCTGATTTTTTCTACACTTTTTGCTCATTTTCCCAGTCAATTACTTGACTTTTGAGCTCTTTTTCAAGGTAGGATTCTGCTTTTGGAGTGGAAAATCTGTCCCAATTTTCAGGGGCTTTGTGCAGCTGTTATCATTGCTATTTCTAGGCACTTGTAAATTTATAGTTCTTCTAAGGTTTCATGATCAATGTAGAGGTGTTTACTTTTCCACTTGCCTGTGTTCTGGTCTGTGGGTGACTTCAAGCCTTCTTTTCTGTCTTGAACCTATGAGTAGGACTCCTTCTCCACAGTCAAAACAAGCTCTGCTGTGCCAGTGCACCTACTCACCCCAGGGTCATAACCCAAGACTGAGACCCAGATCCAAGCAGGGCAAGCCAAGAGAATCCTGCCTCAGTGCAAGCAAAGCAATCCCTGATATCGCAATCAATCACTTGATCCCCATACCATCTGTGTGACTGGAGCTCCAGAAGCAGCCTCTGATGCCACTACTGCTTCCAACTCCACTGTCATCTCTGCTGCCTCCAGGGTTGGGGCCAGACTATGCTCTTCTCTTACATGGGCATGACAGAATTTTCCCACTGACCTTCCACTTTTTCTTTGGCATTTGTGGGTTGAGCAGACTGGAAACCACCACAGTTGCCTTGATTCAGTATACTGAGGCCTGCTCTGATCTGGTTTATGCTGGAGTGGGTCACACTGGACTGCCCTCTGCTACCAGCCCAGTGTGATAAATTTTGTCTCTCTGGGTTGTCTTGGGTTGAAGATGGATTTCACTATGCCATTTTGTGGGTTCTATAGCTCTAAAATGTGTTTAGTCATTATTTTACAGAAATTTGGAGGGATTTAGGGGAAAGCTCAAGTAAGTCCCTGCTTTTACTCCACCATCTTACTTCCACTACCTACCCAGATATCCAGAATCTTAAGGAAGAAAATGACTCTTTGAAAAATAAGAATCAGGCAAGGAGACACCAGCAAAGTTATAAGAGATGAAGAAATTGTGTGTATTTGTGTGTGTGTGTATTTGTGTGTATGTGTGTGTGTGTAGAATAAAAAAAGAAGAGAATGTGAAAATCTCATAAGAAAAACAACAGATCTAGAGAACAGATCAAGAAGAGAAATCATAAGAATAATTGGGACACCTGAGAGTTCTGATCAAAAAATAATCTTGATACAATAAAACAGGAAATAATTAAGAAAAAGTGTCCTGAAACATTAGAACAAGAGAAGAAAGGAGAAATAGAATAAAGTCTCCAATCACCACCTGAAAGACATCCTAGAAGGAAAGCTCATTGGAATATTATGGTTAAAATAAAAATTCCCAAATCAAGGACAAAATATTATGAGCAATATGGAAAGAAAAGCTATTTATGTATGGTGGTACCAAATTTAGAATCACACAGGTCCTGGGATTGGCAACTATAAAAGATAGCAGGTCGTGGAACACTATATATCAAAGAACAAAAGAGCTGGACCTCCAATTGAAAATATCATACCCAGCAAAACTAAGCATAATTGTGAATGGAAAAAATGGACATTTTGTTCTCAGACTTTCAGTACTCTGTTAAAAACAAAACAAAACCCTGAACTCAATATGAGATTTGACATACAAGAACAAAGAGAAATATAAGGTATATACCAGTGATCAATTACAATGGATTCAATAAGGATAGAATGTTTACCTTTTATATATGGGAAATGTATAACCTATGCCTAAGATCATTACTAGTAATGAGGTAGTTTAAAAGAAAGATTGGGGTAGACCTAAGGATGATATGACTTTAAAAATAAAACCATTCAAGAATAGCTAAAAGATTAAGTATCTTATACAAATGAGCTGCAAGAGGAAAAACCAATACAGAGAAATTAGATGTGGGAGATGAGCTATTAGTTCTGGAAACCTACATTCATTGAGAATGGGTTTGAGAGTTAATATATATATATATATATATATATATATATATATATATATATATATATATACATATATATATGTGTGTGTGTGTGTTTTATATATATATATATATATGTATATGTATATGTGTGTATGTATGTGTATACACACACATCTAGAAGAGTATAAGAATGGAAAGGATAAAGGAGAGAGCTTTAGAGGTGAGGGGCACAGAATAGGTCAAAGGGGTGTACCAAAGGATGTGTAGATTTAAGAGAATGGGAGGGTAAAGGAGGGATTCCTGGAGTGGGGTTAGGTTCAGTAATTGGAGGGCTTGGTAACAGGTAAAATAGAGGAGTTAGGAGAGATAGGTAAAAAGAGATAGTCACAAACATAAAAATCAGATTTAGGAGTAGACTCTTTTAGGGAAAATACATGTGTATGCATCCATGTACATATGTATGTATGCATGTGTATATATGCAATCATATGTGTATGTATATATCAATACCTATATATAAATACATTCATGCTCAATAGTGGTGGCAGGTAGGGGGAAAAAGAACAAAATAAAAAGTGTAGAGCAGAGAACAAAAGGAAATGTACAAGAAAGTAAAGATTGGACAGCTTTCAATATGTATCACAGTATTTTATAGGTAGCCTTTCTTGAAATGATAAATTATTGCTATATATTCTAAATCCTTTCCTGTGTTCTGATATGCACATGGCATGATTTTCTTTTCTTATTTAATATTTAAGTTTGTAACGTTTCTTTTCCTTTTCTTATTATGTATTTAAGTTTTAGTATTTGTCTAAAATTAAAAATATTAAAAATGAATTTAACATTAACATGCTATATTCAGTCACATTGTCTTCAATATATCTTATTGATCACATAATGATCAAATAATTAATTATTAATATTGTTATTTCTACTACTTGCTGAGAACAATATGATTGAATAGCCATATTTCTTGATTAATAATATTTTAATGTGTACTAAAAGGCTTTTTCACTGTTAAATATATTTTAAGATATTTGTTCATTATATCGTCCTTTTAATTTCTATTTTCTGTATTTTATTGTGTTCATTATACATGATTACAGTAGTACATAGATGCAATTTTAATAATTAATAACTATATTTATATGTCCATAAATGTATATATTTTACCTATGCATATGTGTATATATATGTGTATGTACATGTATGCATTTGAAGTCCACAATCAAAATATTTATTTAACTGATAGTCATGTACAGTCAGTTATCTTTGAAGAACCCTGACTTAGAATAGGCCATCCACATTTACCCAGGATAGCTTTCCAAATGGGATTCTCCTGGCATCCTTTACTTAGGCACAAGTCAATAGGGAAGGAACTGTGCTTTTGGTACTTTTGTGCTGTCCCTAGATTTTACCATCTATCACTTCATAACTCCTCAAACATCACATAGAACTTGAAAAGTGGAGACATAATGCATAGGCATTGTAAATAATGATCATGAAGAAGAGGATGTGGGCTACAGAATAGCTGTCACTATGCTATAATCATTATACTGTTTATATTGTTCCTTTAATTAAACTTAAATAGCTCATATGGAAACCATAGAAAACACACTGAAATGTATTTTTCCCTCTTCTAGTTTTTCTTTTATAGTTTCCTGTGCCTCATTATGTAGAAAGCTTCATGGCTTATCACTTACATGTTTCCTTACCTTCTGCTCTTGAATCTCCCATTCTCAAACTATTTTTAACACAGCAATATCAATTATATATAAATATTTGTGTGTATTATATATACATACACATATACACATATGGATCTATGGATTGTGGATATATGAAATACACACATATACATATAAGTCTACACATATGTGTATGGGTGATTTTGGGGTGATATATGTATATACATGTGTATGCATGCATATATAAATATATATATACACATACGCACATATTCAAACATATACAAATTTGTATAAATATACGTATAAATCTGTCTACATGCATATCTATATTCATATCTATATCTGTGTCTATAATATACTCCATAAATACTCCACAATGACAAATGCTGATATAAACATTTTGGTATTCACAGCAACTTTCTGTAAACCTAGCAGAAGGATTTATTGATCAAAGGAAATTAACATTTTTGTCTCTTTCATAAGAAATTGTTAAGTTCAAAGCATTTGCATCTTTACTTGTCTTTCCACAGTCTCCCTAACGTTGTCCATTCCCATATTTTGTTGTCATAGACATTTTGCTTTGTGTGAGGTAAGACCATGGGATTATTTCTCTCACTTTTATTGATTTACAGCAATATTAATTATTTTAATTAATAGGTGATACTCCTTGTTTGTTCTTATCCTTTGATGGCTTTATCCACTGGGATATAGCCAGAAGTGTGCAGATACTTTGCAGCTGGCTCTCTGAAAAGAAAAATGTATGCAGAATATACTTTTAAGTTGGATCTGCATTATTACAATTTTCTACATTTTTCTTCAAGTCTGAAAATCAACAAAACAACCGTGCTCTGATTTATAACACTTGCTAATTTTCGAGGTGTAAATGTACACACACACAATATATATATATATAACCACTAACAAACCCCTGGATATAGCTTTTGTGCTTATGTATTCCAAGCAGTTTTTTCTTCATTCAAACCGTGATCTTCCCACTCACAGTATAATGTTACTTAGATAATTGAAGCCATCTGGTGGGAACTTACTGAATTTTTCAAAAGCTTTATTTCTTCACACTCCTTTTGTCTTCCTTTCCTCTGATTATAGAATAAATGATCATTTTAATCTTCACTAAGGCTAGAGTCCTTCAATGTGCATTTGAACTCTTAATCCAGTACTTGCTTTGCTCTAGTAATTATCACCACCAATCCATACCACTTCTGAATTTTTGATTTTTCATACCACTGGCTTTTGACCATATGCCTATAAACATGATTAGGTCTTCCAAATATTAAACATCACCATCATGCTCATCCTCATCCTCAGCAGCAGCAATAGCAGCAATTTCATCAACAACAACACAAAAGCAACTGTTATGCTCAATTATTCCTCAGCCCTCATCAGACTTCTCCAGCTCCTTATCTGCTGCCTTTTCCCACTTCTCTTTATCAGCTCCCCTTTACATTTAGAATATTAGCTCCTTAACTGTATGGGCTATTTTATTTGCTTATATTTCTATATTCTGAGCTTAGCCTAGAATGTTAGAATATAGTAAGCCAATAATTAATGTTCTCCTCTCTCTCTCTGTCTCTCTCTCTCTGTCTCTCTCTCTCTGTCTCTCTCTCTCTCTCTCTCTCTCTCTCTCTCTCTCTCTCTCTCTGTGTCTCTCTCTCTGTCTCTCTCTGTCTCTCTCTCTGTCTCTGTCTCTCTGTCTATGTCTCTCTGTCTCTCTGTCTCTCTCTCTCTCTCTCGCTGTCTCTATGTGTCTCTCTCTCTCTCGTATTTGTCAATTATCCTTGTATCTTCCTCACTACCTAGCATTGCTTCTGCACTCCCTATATGTTTTTAAGCAAATGTTTCTTTATTTCTATATAAAAGGAACAGATTATGCTAACAAAATTTGCATATAATCATAACGACTTGCTCAAGGTCATCACACTAAGCAATGCTGGAGTTAAGTAAGAGTAAGGTCTACAACTTATATTATAGAATTCCATTCAATAGACTACATTGTGTATTAGAAATGGAAAGCGTCCATCATTGTGACTTATTTATCTGTACCCAGAGCCAATCAGCCATGATATTCATAATAAAAACAAAATCATAAGTTTTGGGAACAGAGAGTAAAAAGATAAAAGAAAATGAAAATGAACCCATTTTCATGTTAGTAACATACTCTCATGCTCTTTTGGGCTCTAAGTTGTCCTGCTTTTCTGTTTCATTTAATTGGTCAATAGTGAGTGAAGACAACAGGGGGTAAGAAAAGTTTTGAATACAGAAACAATTACATGCAGTTGGAGGCAGATTTTCACCTGCTCTAGGTTAAATAGATTTAAGAGCAACCCTGGAGATGATTACAACATTTAGACACCTTTGAGATACAGAATGCAACAATACAAATATAATTTACAAATATCTGCTTTCATATCTCCATTGACTTTACTGACTCAATTGTTATGAAGAAAATTTGAGAAAAGCCAAAGTATGGAAAGGGTATTAAAGACTGATTTATCATCCGCTAACTATGATTTATGCTTTGCCTAACGACATTATTCATCTACACAGAATCAAATACTCATGTATTCCAAAACAACTGTACTTTTCTCAGCTTAGAATATCTGCAACGTTTAAATAAGGTCAGATAAAATAAGCATGATTTGAGCATTATTTTTGGATGAAATAAAACTAGCTTTAATACCTTTAACTGTATTTAAATAGGTTGTATTGCTATGTGTTTGAAATTCATTGACACAAGAGTCATTAATCTAAGGTTTCACAATCCAAAATACTTTTTTAAAAAACATTTTCCCTTCAAATAAAATTTCCACATATTTTTTTTCGCAGAATCTCCAACACTACAGAATTATGTCCATTGACACTATGCAGTTCATAAAATGTATTAAACTATCTTCTCCCAATCCTTACCCCAAGGAGGGCAACTCAAATCAAATTGAAAGGAATATCCCAGCTTTTCATGCTATGGTAAATTGTCCTTTGAGTTGACAGGTCTTTCTACAGTAACATTGGGCTGTAGCATGGTATAGAAGAGGGGGGAGAAGGAATAATGATTGTATTAAGTGCCTAAAATGTCCCAGGTACTCTGGTAAGTGTTTTATGGGCACTGTATCTTTTGATCTTCATAACAATCCTGTGGGTTAGGTATTATTATTATATTCACTTTATAATTGAGGAAAATCAGATAGACAGAAGTCAAATTAGTCCCTCAGGTTCACACAGTTGGTAAGAATCTGAGATGAAATTTGAACTCAGATCTTCTGATTCCAGTCTCAATGATCAATACAACTAGCTGCCTACTAGAAAGAATGCACATACATTAATATGATCATAGGCCCATATATTTAGAGCTAGAAGAAACCTCTAAGGTGAAGTATTCAAATTTCTCTTTGTAGAGGAAGAAACTGAGGCTGAAAGAGGGAGAGAGATTTGTCACAAAAAGAAATAAAGATGGTCATCCTAATCTAATGTTCTTTTCACAGTCTGGATTTGGTGCTAAAAGGTGTAGATTTAGACACGAATTTTGCTACATAGAGCCTGGTTGAAATCAAATAAGTTCCTTATTTTCTCTGGGTTTCATTTAACTCATTTATTAGAGGACTGTACTAGAAAGTCTCTGATTTTTTGTCTAGTTCAACAGCATATGATTTAATTAGATTGGAATCGTGACTGGCTATATACAAAACTATGAAGGAGGAAAATCATTTGGTGTCCCACTACTTTACTATCTCTTACCTTATTCCAGTTTTCCCAGATACATCTTATTTCTTCTTCCATTATTACCCTATTTTTCCTCTCCTATTATGTGTTCCATTCCTTACAGAGTTTAGCTGGTAGACCTGGAGTAAGGAAACCTGTAACTCAAATCGTACCTCATTTCCTTGTCTATGACTATACAGACAAAGCCTAAAGTCCCTTTTATGTGAATGTTTTTCAAATATTTCAAGACATTTATGTGAATGAATTTATACAAGTGGAGGAAGGCAAACATTTTTTCAGCATCACATTTAGACTGGGGAAGCTCAATAAAAGGTACCTTCTGTCTTAGAACTGACACACCTGAAGTGCCTCCAACAAAGTCCTTATAACCATTGATTTAGTAGCTGCACAACCATGGGCAAGACACTTAAATCTGTTTGCTTCAGTTTTTTCTTCTCAAAATGGGAATAATAATAACCTCTACCACAAAGGGTTTGTTGTAAAGATCAGATGAGATAATTGTAAAGTGCTTGGTATATAGTAGGTGCTGCAAAAATATTAGCAATTTACTGTAATCCTCCTCCTCCTCATTATTATTATATAATTTCTATATATACACAAAACAAGATGTCAATGGTTATAAGGACTTTGTTGGAGGTACTTTAGGTGGCAGTTCTAACTCAGAAGGTACTTTTTATTCATCTTCCCCAGTCCAAGCATGATGCTGAAAAAATGCTTGCCTTCCTCCACTTGTATGAGAACATTCACATAACCATCTTGAAATATTTGAAGAACATTCAAATGAAAGGGGCTTTAGATTTTGTATTGCCAAGGACAAGGAGTCTAGGAGTAACAAGTAGTAACTGCAAAGGTGATAATCTTGACTTGATGTATAAGTAAACTAAACAACCCCCCGCCCCCGATAAGTTCTTAATAATTAGAATCATCAAAAGGTGGAGAGGGATAAAAGGGGTAAAGAGGATTACCCTCACAAGAAATCCTCATGTATTTTCTGGATTTCAGGCATATTGGGGGGGAGGAGTTTGTTTGAATGAATGAATTTATCAAACACTTATTAAATCACTTGCTACATGCGAAACACCACACTAGAATTTGAGGATACAAAGACAAAAGCAGGGTTATTCCTTTCAGAACTGTACAAGAACATTTTTTGAGGTGTATTGCAGCACAATGTAAACACAAATAAATATAAAAATACCAGAAAACAAAGCAAACATTAAATAATTTGGAGTCACTAACAACTGGTGGGAATGTGGAGGAATCAACATAGATCTCTTGAAGACCAGATATCTCAAATTAAGTTTTAAAGGAAGTACAGAGTCCAAGAGTTAGACAGGGGGAAGGACTGCATTCCAGATATGGGGAGTAGCTTGTTCAAAGGCAGTAAAGTATTTGATTCAATGTTTTTCATAAATATTAGAAATTAAGTATATTTGGCTGGTAAGTAGGAGAAGGATAACAACATGCAAAAAGCCTGAAAAGTAGGCTGGAATCAGGATCATGAAGGTCCTTAAAGGCAAGGAACCTATGTTTTGTCCTAGAGAAAACTGAGACTCGCCACTGCTTACTAGTTAGGAGAGTGACATGATAAACTCATACTTTAGGAATATCATTGAAACACAGATTCAGAGCTAAAGATCTTTTAGACTTCTATATATTCTGACTCTTAGATTTTGCTGATGAGGAAATTGAGGCCCCTATCAGGAAATGACTGGCCTAAGGTCACAGATGTCATCAATCAATCATTCAGTCTTGTCTGACTCTTCATGATCCCATGAACTATCGCACACCATTTCCTGTCCTTCATTATCTCCTGAAGTCTATTCAAGGTCATGTTTGTACTTTCATGGAATTATATACCGAACTCATCCTTTTTCATTTTGCCTTCAGTCATTCCAAACACCAGTGTCTTTTACAATGACTCCTGTCTACTTATTACATGGGCGAAGTATTTAAGCTTCAGCTTCAGTATCTGATTTCCCAACGAATAACCCGAATTAATATGTCTAAATATTTTTTATTTGATTCCTTTACTGTCTAAGGAACTCTTGCATGTCTTCTCCAGCCCCACAATTTGAAAGTATTGGTTATGTGTTGCTCAGCTTGCCTCATACTACAACTCTTACAACCATACATTGCTACTGGGAAAAAAACAAAAACAAAAACAGGAAAACCCCATAGCTTTATGGACCTTTGTCTGCAAGGTGATATCTCTCTTTTCCAGTATGCTGTCTGGATTTGCCCTAGTTTTCCTTCCAATGAGCAAGTACCTTTTAATTTCATAACTGTAGTCTCTGTTTGCAGTAATCTTTGATCCCAAGAATATAAAATCTGAAACTGTTTCCATTTCTTCTCCATCTATTTGCCAGGGAGTTATTGGACCAGTTATCAAGAGCTTTACTTTTTATGTTAAGGTTTAAGCCAGGTTTTACATTCTCCTCTTTTACCTTCATTAAGACGATCCTGAATTTTTCTTCATTTTCTGCCATGAGAATGGTATCATCTTATCCGAACCTGTCGATATTTATCCTGCCAACCTTAATTCTGGGTTTTGATTCATTCAGTCTGGCATTTTGCATGGTGTAATCTGCATATAA
>CM053595.1:35804129-35827032 GCA_028646575.1 Pseudocheirus occidentalis | reverse complement strand
GAGTTTTGGAGCTTGAAAATCTGTTTAGCGTCCCATTTTATGAGTTTTTTAGCGTGTTTGTGTGGGAGCTGCGGTGCTTTGCTGCTTCTAAGCCGCCATCTTGGCTCCGCCCCTCAAGTATCTCATTTTTGGTTTTATAAAACAAACACAAATAAATAAAAAAAAATAAGGAAGGTGGAGCCAAGATGGTGGTGTAGAGGCAGCAAGGTTCTGCAGCTCCCACACAACCACCCTAAACACCCATAAAATATGACCCCAGACAAAGTCTAGGACTCGCAGACTCACAAAAATACAGAAAACACATCTCTCGCTGAAGGCAGCTTGGCAGCAGGGGCTCATCGCGGTGGGAAGGGAGCCGAGGCCGGTCCAGCCTAAAGCCGTGACTGTGGCCAGGCCCAGAATGGTGGGAAGGAGCCGAACTGAGCTGCGCCATGCCACAGGCAGTCTGCAGGAGAGAAGATCTACAACCTCCAGCAATTCTACATCTACCAAGTGAAAAACTGGGATTGGAGGGGGGCAGCTCAGCAGGAGGGGCTTATCCAGCAGACCGGCAGGCTGGGAGCCGAGACCTGCCCAGTAATAATAGTAACTTAGGAAACTGTTTGGAGTATGAGGATAGAGGAGGGGAATACAAATGTATATATAAGTATACATACATATATGTCTAAATAGGAGGCTATATATGCACATGAATATATATCTGAACATGTGTGTATGTGTGCATATAGAAGGTATAGGATGAATTAAATATGAAGGGATGATACTTTAAAAGGTGAAATTCTGAGGTGGGAGAGGACTAGAATGAGAGGAGACAGGGAGAGACAAAAAGGGGTTAATCATCCCATATAGAAGAGGCAAGGGATAACTGTTACAACTTTACTTTCAATTACTCTCATTGAATTTGGCTTAGGGAAGGAATGGCATAAACATTAAACTGGGCATGATGCCACACAGGAGAGTAGGGGACATGGGGATGAGGTGGGGGATAATGGAGGGAGGGTAGCATTTGGGGGAGGCATGCTGGAAGCACACATTTCAGGAAATTGACAGGGACAGGGTAGAGAATAGAACAAGGTGAGGAGGGATAGGAAGGAGGGACATATGATCACTGTTACAATATATCTACTATGAAGATGTCCTTTATAATCACACATCCACAGACTGTATTGAACTGATTGTCCTTCCAGCGGGGGTGGGTGACAAGGGAGGAATTGAAAGAATCTAGAATATAAGCTCTGCAATATCGCCAACTAGGAATGAAGATATATAGGGGCTGGGGTAGGAAGACCCTCCCTGCCCTACCAGAAATTTAGAGAGCAGATCAGGGGAGGGGTTTTACATTGGGATTATTATTTTAGGGTTGGCGAAAGATGGGGAGAAAATTTGTAATTCAAAAATCTAATGAAAATGAATGATGTAAAGAAGAAACAAAATTTATTTAAAAAACAAGAAAGAGATGAGTGATAGAGAGAAAAATGGAAAAATAAAGTAAGTGATATATGAAAATTATGAAAAGAGAATTACCAACTTGGTGAAAGAGATAGAAAATACATTGAAAAAATAACTAAAAAAGGAATTCACCCAACTGTAAAAGAAGAGGTACAAAAAATTCACTGAAGAAAAGAACTCCTTAACAGAACTGGCCAAGTGAGAAATTATCAAGGAAAACTGTACTGATATCTAAAATCCAGAGAAGGGAAGATTAAGGTAAGAGATACAGAGGAGAATGATAAGAGGGCAAGGGTATTAGGGGAGGTGGTGGTCAGAAACAAAATAGCCTTTTAAAAAGACTGAATGAAAGAAAATGAAATTCCCTGTATGAAGATAAATAAGATGAGGCTACCCAAAAAGTGGAAGTGGATAATTTGTTATTACTTAGTCATTTTAGTTGTTTTTGATTTTTCATGAATTCATTTAATGTTGCTTGACAAAGATATTAGAACAGTTTGTAATTTCCTCTTCTGGTTCAGTTCATGGAAGGGGAAACTGAAGCAAACAGCATTAAGTGATTTTCCCAGGGTCACACAATAAGCGTCTGAGGCTAGATTTCAACTCAGGAGTCTTCTTGATTTCAGGTTCAGTATTCTCTTTCCTGGGTCACTTTGCTGCATGAATCTCAAACAAAGCAAAACAAAAATAGGCCTAATTGGAAGTAGTATCAGAGATGCTACATAGTGCTAAAATGGTACCATATATAATAAAGTAATAATAAAAAATCTTACAGCAAATTTCTCTAATAAAGTCCTCATTTCTCAAATATATAGAGAACTGTCTTTAAAAAAAAGCCTTCCCCAATTGACAAATGGTCAAATAATATGAACAGGTAGCTTTCAGAAGAATAAATCAAAGCTATCTAGGGTTACAGAAAGATAGATAGATAGAGAGACAGACAGACAGACAGACAGACAGATAGAAAGGTCTAAATCACTATTGATTAGAGAAATGCAAATTAAAACAACCATAAAGTATCCTCTTACAGCTAGCAAAAATGGCAGATACTGAAGGCAATGGGGTAAAAGAGGTACAATTGTAAAGCAGTCCAATCATTCTAGAGAAGAATTTCAATCTATGCCTAAAGGGTTATAAAACTCTGCATACCCTTGGATTGAAAAATGCCACTACTAGATCTGTATCACCAAAAAGATCAAAAGAAGAGGAAAAGGGCCTATATATATGAAAGTATTTGTAGCTGTTCTTTTTGAGGTGACAAAGAATGGGAAATTGAGGAGATGATCATCATTTGGGAAACAGCAGAATTTTTGGGGGCATATGGTTGTGATAACATCCTACTGTGCTATTAAAATAAAAAGACTGGGGTGGAGGATAATTTCAGAAAAAGCATGGCAAGTCCTATATGAACTGAGACAAAGAAAATGAGAAGAATCAAGAGATTGTTATGCACAGTATGAGCAACATTGTAATGATAATCAATTGTAAAAGACTTGGCTACTCTGATCAATTAATCCAAGACAATTCCAAAGAACTCATGATGAGAAAATGTTATCCATCTCCATAAAGACAACTGATGAACTCTGAGCAGAACTCGAAGTATAATTTTCTCCCTCTATTTTTATTGCAGTTTTGTGTTAGGGCTAATATGGAAATATGTTTTGTAATATATCACATCTTAACTGATATCACATTGCTTGCTTTCCAAGTGGTTGGCAGAAGACTCAGAAGGAGGGAGAGAATTTGAAATTCACCTTTCTATATACCTTCTTTCATAGAGGAAACATTCTTTGATTTCAAGAGGAACTGGTTCCAAATCCTATTTCTGAAACATATTGACTGTGTCACCTAAAATAAGTCACTTATCTTTTCTCATGTCCTAAAGCAATTTAGATTATTGATTTCTCATCTTAATTGATAAGGATTGATTCCTTACCAAGGGATCCTAACAATGAAGAAATTTTAAGTGAATATGAAGTAGTTTGACAGGGTACAAATATGGGAGTTGGAGATCAGTTCAAGTCTCAAAAGGTTTTCACTTGCATTTAATTTTAGTTTGCCAGGGAACTACTTTTCCAGTCTTCATATAAAGAAGGAAGAATATTCTATACATGAAAAATAGCCTGTGAAAAGGTAAAAAGACAAGAGGTGAAATGCCATGTTTGGGGAATAACTAGTGGGTTAGTTACTTAGAAGCTACAGAGTAAGAGAGGAAGTAATATACAATTTCCTCAAAAGATTAGTTTTACTCAGAGGTGTACCAGCAAATGTTTAACAACTAACTTTCTAGAAAGGGCAAAATGTAAGCAAGGCATGTTTTTTTCAACTTAATATACATCATTTTTTCCTTACTTTTTGAAGTCTAAAACTCAAGAAAACAATATAAAAGCCCTAGTCTGTAGTGTTTAGCTCTAGAATATCACTAATTATATCCAGATAGTAAAGAGTTAAAAATGTTTAACTGAAGGGGCGGCTAGTGGCGCAGTGAATAGAGCACCGGCCCTGGAGTCAGGAGTACCTGAGTTCAAATCCGGCCTCAGACACTTAACACAAAAAACTAGCCGTGTGACCTTGGGCAAGTTACTTAACCCCAACTGCCCTCCAAAAAGCAAAAAAAAAATGTCTAACTGAGAAATTGTTATTTTATCTCAAAAAGAGTAGGGAATCATTATACTTTGGGGAGCAGTAAAATAACATGACCAGCTTTTGATATGCAGATTGTTTTAGTCTTTTGCACAGATCAAAAAGTAACCCAAGACAAAGGCTTGAGACAAACCCATTGTAAGGTACAGGACATGGATGAAGAGCTTCACTGCTTGATTTAATATTTTTGCTGTATCCCTTTTATTAGTTTATTTATTTTTAGTTTTCAACATTCACTTCCTTAAGTTTTGAATTATATCCCCTTCCCTCCCCTTCTCCTTCATCAAGTGTAACAAAAATGTAAAATACACAACAAACAAAGTGGTTATGAATATGCTGGTATAGTTGTGAATCACAAAATGTAACAGGCTCTCAACATGGAGGATAGAACCAAAGTCTTCATTCAAATACTAGATAACTGAGTCCTAGAACCAGAAAGCCAAAGTCATTACAGTAACCATGAAGTTGGTACACATGGTTAATGCAGAGAACACCCACATTCCCAAGCCTTCAGAACAAAACAGGCTCCCTCAAGCAGTGATCATCCTCTCTCACTCATGGTAGCTCCTTAGCCTGGTTCTTGGAAGTTCTAAGCTAAAGTTCCCAGAAGAAAGGTCTCAGCAGAAGTTCCAGTCTCCAGGTGCTCACTGAAAGAAATTCTCTGTCTCTCTCTCTGTCTCTGTCTCTGTCTCCTTCTGTCTCTGTCTCTGTCTGTCTGTCTCTCTCTGTCTCTCTGTCTCTGTCTGTCTCTGTTTCTGTCTCTTTCTCTCTCTGTCTCTGTCTCTGTCTCTCTGTCTCTGTCTCTCTATCTCTGTCTGTCTCTGTCTCTGTCTCTGTCTGTCTCTGTCTCTGTCTCTCTCTCTGTGTCTCTCTCTGTGTCTCTGTCTCTCTGTCTCTCTCTGTCTCTCTGTCTCTTTCTCTCTCTGTCTCTCTCTATCTCTGTCTGTCTCTGTCTCTGTCTATCTCTGTCTCTGTCTCTCTGTCTCTCTGTTTCTCTCTGTGTCTCTCTCTGTGTCTCTGTCTCTCTCTGTCTCTCTGTCTCTTTCTCTCTCTGTCTCTGTCTCTCTCTGTCTCCCTGTCTCTGTCTCTGTGTCTCTGTGTCTCTATGTCTCTGTGTCTCTGTGTCTCTGTCTCTCTGTCTCTCTCTATCTCTCTCTCTCTGTCTCTCTCTGTCTCTGTCTCTGTCTGTCTGTCTGTCTGTCTCTCTCTCTCTCTCTCCTTGGAGGTTATACTTGAGATGGGATGAAGAACCTAGGAAAGTCTTCTTAAGTAACATATAATTTGAACTGAATCACAAAGAAAGTTTTTAGTTCATATTTCAAGGACTTTGTTCTTCTCTGTTTGAATAATAACATTAACTGAATATAGTACTGATTTTGTTGATGTTTAAAAAAAACCCATAGAATTCTCTGTTTCCTCTCCCTAGTATAGGAGAAGTTCCTTAGAGCAGTAAGTACTTATGGATACAAAATTATCAATATAGAGAAATAGGGGATGCAAAGTATATATTGATCATGACATTTACTACATGTTAATTATGCCTATACTCATTTTCATTACCAAGATATCAGATTAATAATATGGATACAGAGAGAAATATCAGTGCTAATATCAAATGTAGAAGACTGGATATCATTATTCAAGTAGCAGGTTCACTGTAGTTCTCTATGTTATCTAATGTACCTTTAAAATAATCTTCTAATACTTGATTCACTAATTTCTTGATATTATCAAGATATTATCAAGATATTATCATATCTGACAGGTTCCTTCAGAAATCAGTTCAAATTTAATCCAGATATATTTGAAGCAAAAACATAGAATTCCACACCTGTAAACTTCTCATTTAATTTGGGGATTGCCTTGATCATAGTCTTAACAGCACTAGGAAAAGAAATGAGAATGTTTGGTGCTGCAAAATGACACCATATCAAAATTTGCCAGAGGGTCCATCCACTGTCTTTTGGTAGTAGTAATAACATGGATTTTGGTCAAAATTCCTTTTATAGTGCTAAAGTTGTCATGAATAACCTGGGCCAGGCAGGTGAAGCAGTTAGTAATCCATTACTAACAGCCTTAAAGGAGTCATTGTCATTTCTTATCCTGCACATCACAGATATAAGTGAATTACCAGCAGGGATAGATATCATCAAATCCTTATCTCTGTCTTTCAAGTTAGTTCCAGCCTTTGCCAGAATAGTAAAGAAATGAGCAGACTCTACTATATATTCGGTTCTATTATTTCCCCATTTTATATTTATAGGATGTAACAGCAAGCACCCTAGCATACCCAAGATAACTACTAGTATAGGTTCTTTCATCTGTTTTACATAATGAAAAGAAATTTAAAGGGGTCAGCAGTCTTTAATTACACACACACACAAACACATACGCACAAACATACATACACATATATACATGCATGCATATACACCCACATACACAAAACTACATACATGTATATACATGCATATTTGTGTGTGTGTACATGTGTGTGTGATTCACTTAGTTCAGGGTAAATAGTCAGCACCCTGAACTTCAGAAAAAATAAACAAAAATTGCAAGCAGACAAATAATACAAATGGAGAAAATAACACAATTCAATGATGTCTGACCATTGCATACATACATAGTTGCCAGAGAGAGGGACCAATACCTGGGATTTCAAAGCTGGGGAGTTCAGTGGCTACCCAGAGTCTCATCTGGCCATATCACACTGGCCATAAGTGACCCTCTAAACAAAACCTCAGCTCAAGAGTGTATATAGCCTTCTTCAGGGTCAGAGGACACCAGAAACTTTGTGATCTACTGCCTAATTACAAAGTAACAAAAGGTGCAGGACTTCCCGAAAAACAAGCCTTCCTCCAATCAAGCTTCTATGGTTGAACTCCATACAAGGCAAATTAATGGGCAGGGAAGCTCTTCAACTTACCTTATAATTACATATGATCATGTTCTTGAAAGATTTTTCATTGATCTATTTCCTTTCATAGCTTTTTCAATGACCATTTGCTTTTCATTATCTGTCTTAAGAACATATTGAATTTGTCATGGACAGAATCATGAAGACACACCACATAATTGAGGGCAATCAAGAGATCATAAATGGAAACAATGGCCACTGTGCTTGAAGAGAATGAAGCTCTATATGTCAGGTACTCAATAAAGACAAATCCTTTGATACTGACCTTTACCATCTGATCTTAGAAATGTGGCTACATAGTAACTACTAGCATCAAACTTGGGAGAAGCTGATAAACATGATTAATTTTTATATAGAAGTTTAAGGTTTACTAATAATTTTAAATACTTGCTCATCTGTGTTTCACAAAACTTTACAAGGCAGGCACTATCAATTTAATACTCCCATTTTTCACAGTCTAAAAGAGGTTAAAGTGTCACAACTGATAATAAACAGAGACTGGATTTGAATCAAGGACCACAATAACATATATTATATCCTACTACCTCCATCAATTTAGAGACTAGGTTCTCTACTCCTTACTAGATGGATTTTTGAAGTTAGCATGCTATGTTTGAGAATGTTTTATTCATATCCTGTGATTCCTTATCCATTGAGTAATGGCAAGGATCACTTGTTAAGTCACTTGGTAAAAAAAAAAGCCTTACATTAAACTAGGTTGAGTCTCAGATGCTAACAGTACCATCTGTTAGTAGATTTATACTTGAAATATTTCTTCTCTTGTGAGCCTTGCTAGAGCATGCACTCTATTGGCAAACATTTTCAGAGTCAATGGGTTCTAATCATGCCATGGTGAGAAATTAGAGAAGGCACTTAATGGAGCATTGGATTTTATACATTTACAAAGTTAGAAAACTAATTTTTACCTGTGGGTTATAGAGGAAAGAAGAAAGGGTAATTATTTTCCCCAAGTTCAAATGGTCTTATTTTGCTAAATTAGGATTTTCTTGCAAACAGTATGTTAAAATCTTATTTTTGAATCAATTTGGAATTTTTTTCAATCGTGACAGGAAGTAACGCATCAGTTAAATGATGCTGTGAATAAAATCTCATTTTCTGTTATGATTGTATGGAGATAATTGTGCCCATCAATGTGCACATTTATCTGTAGGGATGCTAGTAAAAACAGTAAATGTATGAAGTTGTAAATAGGAATGTATATATTAATTTAAGGAGCAATTAGGTAACAAATCACCTGTAAAATTCATGGAAAGATTATTAAGGTTTACTGAGTTTGAATAATCCTATTTATATTCAATGCTAAATTTAAACATAAAGGAACAAACTCTACTGCCAAATAAAATGTGACTAGCAAGGTGTGAAGGCAATGTGAATATAGAAACTTAAATGAGAGAAATTTAAATAAGTTCCTTTCCTTGAGAACTGGAGACAGAGGAAGAAATCTTGAATTAAGATATGTCAGGAGGTGTTCTCCAGCTGCAAATAAACCATTTAAAAATAAGCAAGTCGGCTTTTGTTAAGTTTAAAATATAACAGATCCCAGTGATCTATAAATAGCAATATGAATATGGATCAGGGGACCCCAAATCTATGGCAGAGATGAGATGCTACACACATTTCAAGAGTCTGAGACATCTGCTGCTTTGAAAATAAGTGAGGATTGTTAAAGGTGTTCTAAATGAATGCTGCCCTCCTCTTAAGCAAGTTAAGCTCAATTACCAAAGTGTGATTTATGACCAAAATTTTAAAAATAGGCTTATTTCCATTTTCATTTTATATTACAGCTTTTCTTTTACTCCCCATTCCAAATACACTAACTTGCTTATTATCATTATTTTTTTTATCATTTTTGGCATGGGTGATATAGGGATAGGTTGAAATTTGAAAATATAACAAACTGTCAGGTGAGGAACCTGATTTTACCAATACCAATACAAAATTTTACCAATTTTACCAATACAATCATTACTTTCTCTGAAATTTATAGCCTTAGAGAGTTGTCTGGAGCATAGATGGGTTGAGTGACTAGCTCAAGGTCACATCCATAGTATTTGTGGGAGGTAGGACATGAATTCATGTCTTCCTGGCTTCGAGATCATCATTTCTGTGAACAAGGTAGGCTGTTCTGCTTCTTCCATTCTCACTCTAAAAATGTACATTACTGGAGAAAAAAATGACTTGGCCATGACTGAAAAACTCACTTAGCTATCTTTCCTGGCTTGTTTTAATCTGCAAATGTTATATTATTGTGAAGCATTTAATAAACACATATTCCAACTGAAATTATATTGCATTTACTTGTGGTGTGTTTCCTAAATAAAATGGAAGCTCCTGGAGGGCAGAAGCAGGTCTTTTTTTCTTTATCTTTACAATGCTTTCTATATTTCAATGCAAATAGTGTTTTTTAAATGTTTAGATTTAATTTAATTGAACACGGCCAAAATAAATTTCTGTATTTTGGGGAGGGGGTGTTGGTTATCAGGGTGATATGATTATAGTACACGCAGTTGGAAAATCTTGCTTAGTAGCTAGTATATGAAAGTGTATAAAAATGGTGATAGAGGTAAACAAAGATGGGTGAAACATGTTTCCTGACTTTATTAAGTTTGGAATCAAGGAGATGAGACCTGATTATCTGAAACTGAAAATTGATTTTAATTTTATTTTGTTCAGATTTAATCAATGGGGCAGCTAGGTGGAGCAGTGAACAGAGCACCAGGCCTGGAGTCAAGAGGACCTGAGTAATTCAAATACTGACTCAGATACTTCACACTTAACTGTGTGACCTTGGGCAAGTCACTTAACCCAAATTGCCCTGCCTTCCCTCCTCAAAAAGCAAAGCAAAAGCAAAAAAAAAAACCTTTATCAAGCTACATTTAATATTTCCCCTCATTTCTCCTTATCTTTCCAAGTTTACTCAGGTAACCTCAGGTCACAATTCTATTCTTACAACTTGTACCTCCACTCTTGTAATTTTACCCCTCACCCACATTCCAGAGAAACTCACCTATCCTAAAGATCAAGCTGATTAAATTTAAACTGTCGTGGCAACTAATAAATTCCCCATATAAACGTATCTTGTTTTTGCTAAAGAGGTTTCAGTAATGGAGGTTTACAAGTTGTAATATCAAGTTTATATGAGCTCATATGATTACATTCTTTTTTAAATTTTAGACAAATACTGAAATGTAAGTACATAATAAGAAAAGAAAAAAGAAACATTATAAACTTAAGTATTAAACTAAAGTATAAAATAAAAGAAAAAATATATGTAATGGTCACAGCAGATTATGGGAGAGGATTCAGTATATATCACAATAACTTATTTTAAGAAAGCATATATATTAAACACTGTGTGTTAAGTTGAAAGCTGTCCATCTTTACTTTCTTGTAAGTTTTCCTTTCCTTTGTTCTCTACTGTGCAGGTTTTACTTTATTCCTCTCTCTCTTCTACCCCTCAACCCACCAGCCTAAACCAATTGAGCTTCGATAGATTTACATATAAGTATTAATATATATATACACATATATACACATATGGATATATATACATACATGCATATATGCACACATACATACATTTATAAACATATACTTTCCCTAAGGGATTCTACTCCTAATCTTGTTTTTGTATTTGTGCATATCTTCTTTCCTATTTTTCCTAAATCTTCCAATTTCTATTTGCTACTTTGCCCTCTTATTACTTAACCTGCCCCCACTCCAGCAACCTCTCCCTTAACCTTCAATTCCCCTAAATGTAAAAACCCTTTTGTATACCCCTTTGATCTTTTCCATGCCTCTCCTCTCTAAAGCTACCTTTTTTATTCCATCCCCTCTCCATATTCCTTTAGAGTTTTTTTTTAATTTAGAAGACTTTTACTCTCTGAGTAAATCCATTCCCAATGAAAGTAAGTTTCCAGAACTAACAGCATCCCTCCCCCATCTAATTCCTCTTTATTTGTTCTTCCTCTTATAGCCTATTTGAATAGGATAATTACTGTTTTACATGTTCTTGGACAGTTTTGTTTTTTGAAGTCATATCATACCCAGGTCTACCATAAGCTTTCTTATAATCTGCCTAAATGCTAGTCACAATCTTAGACATAAGCTTTACATTTTCCATACATAAAAGGTAAAAGTTTTATCTTTTTTGAGTCCTTGTAATTGGTCATTGGTATATACCTTATTTTTCTCTTGACTCTTGTCAAATTTGTCGAGTTCAGGTTTCATATTTTTTAACAGAGTCCTAAAAGTCTGACAGTTGATCAAATGTCCATTTTTTTCCATTCAAAATTATGCTTAGTTTTGCTGGATATATTTTCAGTCAGAGGCCCAGTTCTTTTGCTCTTCAATATATGGTGTTCCAAGACCTGCGATCTTTCAGTGTTGTCAATGGTAGATCTTATGTGATTCTAATTCTGGTACCTTTATATGCAAATTGTTTTTTTCCTTGTTGCTCATAATATCTTGTCCTTGATTTGGGGGTTTCAGGATTTAAATATAACATTCCTGTGGGTTTTTCTTGTAGGATCTCTATTTCTACTTTCCCCTCTTGTTCTAATGTTTCAGGAAAATTTTCTTTAATAATTTCTTGCATTATGTTATCAAGTTTCTTTTTTTGATTAGAACTGTTAGGTAGTCCAATTAGTTGTACATTTTCTCTTCTTGATCTGTTCTCTAGATCTGGTGTTTTTCTAATGAGATGTTTCACATTCTCTTGTATTTTTTTATTGTACACACACACATAAATTTACGTGTGTGTATTTATATGTATGTGTATGTCTATATGTGTGTGTATATTTATATTTATCTATATCTGTATCTAGCTATCAATATTTTATCTATGTCTGTCTATCTCTATCTATCTGTCTATCTGTCTATCTATCTATCTATCTATCTATCTATCTATCTATCTAATTTCTTCTTGACTTTAACTTTGCTGCCTTCTTCTGGACCAGTTCTGATTTTCAATGAGTCACTTTCTTCCTTAAGATTCTGGATCTCCTTTTCTAATTGGATGACTTTCTTTTCATACTCTTATTTTTCTCATATTCTTATTTTTATTTTTAATTTTTCCTAGATCTCTCTCATTTGCTTAGTAAAGTCTTTTTTTAAGTGCTTCAATGAATTAATTTTGAGCAGGTTACCATTTGACATTGCTCTTTGGGGAAGAAAACGGTTTCTTTGTTTCAGTATCCTCCTCTGAAGACCAATACTGGTCTTCTCTATTCTCATAGGAGCTCTCTATGGTTGAACTCTTTCTTTTTTGCCTGTGCAACATTTTTTCAATAACTTAGTTTTTATAATCACCTCTATTCCTTGGGTATGGGGGGTGGTGCCTGTGGCCTCTGATCCTCTGCAGTTCTCCCCTCTAACCTTGAACTCAAATCAAGACCTCCAGCCTCCTGTAATTACCCACAGTCAGTGGAGTTATTGCTCCAGTGCTTCTGCATGCACGAAGCATGTGCTGGTTCCTTCTCACCCCCATATCACTCTCTACAGCACAGCTGGATCTGACATTCCTTGTCAGCAGAGGTTCCCTAGATCTTCCACAGATCAATGTCCATCTCCCCTCATTGTTCCAGGTGTAAAAGTTTCTGTGGCTGGTTCATGCAGCCTCACAAACCAGCTAACCCCAGGGCTTGCTGGCTGTAGTTTCAGAGGCTTGCTGATTGCTGTTAAAGCTGACCCTAGCCTGGAGATGTTTACTTTTCACAGGGAGGAAATGTTATTCTGGGATTTTTCTTCAGGTCTACCCTGATTGTCCCAAGAGGAACCCTGTTCTGCTCCTAGTCTCATTTGTTTTCATGACTCTGCATTCACCCAGAGGCACTGTTTCATCTCTTTTTTTGGAGGAAAATATTGAGAGCTTGGAGTTTTCTAACCTAGCATGCCATCTTCCCCTCCTCATATGATTACTTTCAAATCAATTAGAAGGTATGTCTATGGTCCTTGTCTTCAATGAGATTTTGTCTTACTGTCTTGTTAATCACTATAAGACCCTGTCAGGCCTCTCCCAGGGTCTTTGGTCATTGAGTGTCCATTGTTTCCACTTCTCAGCAGTTGCTATCCTTGCTGATAAATGGATTATGCTTGGAGCAAGTCTTTCAGAATTCTTTTGAAATTATCATAGTTTTATTTGGAAGGAAGGAAGGCAGGAAGGAAGGAAGGAAGGAAGGAAGGAAGGAAGGAGCAACGTTTTCTAGCTTGGAACTGGTCAGTTGAGTCGCCAGTGGGGCAACTGCTACTACCTCAATAAATACAATAGCCTTGACTACAAAGTAAAAGATACCATAAATTCAATAGTCAATATGTTACAGTAAAAAAAATTCCTTGAATTTTGAGACAGAGGGTCTCAGTTTAAGTTTTACTGTGCTTATTTACCAATGTGGATGATCAGGGAGGACATGAACATTTCAGGGCTGTTTATCCATCTTTAGTGCATATACCTATCATCCAACTCTCACCTGAAGCTCCAAGAAGCTGTTCTCAACTCATAAACACCAAAGAGAAAGTAAACTGTCAGTGGGAAACCCTCTTGATCAAGGGTGAGGGAAGAGAATGGACTGGCCCCTACCTAGAGGCAGTGAAGGTGACTGTGGCTGTAACTGCGCTGCTTCGAGCTCCTTGCCTATACATTGTGAAGTGACCAAGTATCAGTCCAGGGAGCATTTGCAGGAATCTCTTTGCTGGCATGGAGGCAGGATTCTCCTGCTTTGTCCTGCTTGGATCTGAGTCATAATTTGGGGTAATCATCCTAGGGTGGGGAGCACTAGCATGGCAGAGCTTGTTGAGGCTGTGGACAGAAATTCCTCCTCACAGTTCTGAGGCAGTTGCATAGAAAAAAAACTCATAAAATAGCTGTGCAAAACCCCAGTAATTTGGGACACAGCATTCTAAACTCTGGAAGGAAAGTTCTACCATGGCAAATAGCTCAAAAGTCAAGTAATTGGCTGGGAAGATGAGCAAAGAGAGGAAGCACATTCATTCTACAGAATCCTTTCTTTTGGGGGTAGGGGCAAGGAGGATCAAAACACAAAACCAGAAAAAGACAACAATTTTAAACCTCCTGCATTAAAAGTCTCAAAGAAAAATACAAATTGGTCACATGCCATGGAAGAGCTCAAGAAGGATTTTGAAAATCAAGTAAGAGAAGTGGAGGAAAAATTGGGAAGAGAAAAGAGAAAGATGCAAGAAAATCATGAAACCTGACTGAAGAAAATAACACCTTAAAAATGTCCAAAAAATGACACCTAACTCAAATGACAACAAAGGTCCAAAACTCACTGAAGACAATAATTCCTTCAAAATTAGATCAGAGCAAATGGAAGCTAATGACTTTCGGAGAAATCAAGGTACTATAAGACAGATCAAAACAAATGGAAAAAAGATAGAAGGCAATGTGAAATATCTCATTGGAAAAAAATGACTGACCTGGAAAATAGATCCAGGAGAGATAATTTAAAATAAATTATTGGACTACCTGAAAGCCATGATCAAAAAAAGAGCCTAGAAATCATCTTTTAAAAAGTTCTCAAGGAAAATATTCTAGATATTCTAGAACCAGAGGGCAAAATAGAAATTGAAACAATTCCCTGATCACCCCTTGAAAAAGATCCCAAAAAGAAAACTGAAATCTTACAATCAAATTACAGAATTCCCAGGCCAAAGAGTAAATATTACAAGCAGTTAGGAAGAAATAAATTGAGTATTGTGGAAACACAATCAGGATAACACAAAATCTAGCAGCTTCTACCTTAAGGGACAGTATGGTTTAGAAAATGATATTCCACAGGTCAAAGGAGCTAGGATTAAAACCAAGAATCACCTACCTAGCAAAACTGAGTATAATACTTCAGGGGAAAATATGAACATTCTATGAAGTAGAGGACTTTCAAGCATTCTTGATGAGAAGAACAGAGTTGAACAGAAAATATGACTTTAAAATACAAGAAGCAAGAAAAGCATGATAAGGTAAAAAGGAAAAAAGAAATCATAAGGAAATTATTAAAGATGAACTATTTACATTTGTGCAGGGAAAAACAATCATTGCAACTCATGAGACTTCTCAGTATGAGGATAGTTGGGAATATGTGTGTGTATGTGAATATATATATATATATATATATATATATATATATATATATTTGCATATGTGTGTATGTGTGTGTTTAAAGGAGGGTGTGTATATATATGTGTGTGTGTGTGTACATGTATACATAGAGGGCACAGGATGAGTTGAATATGAAGGGATGATATCTAAAAAAATAAAATTAAAAGGTGAGAGAGGAATTTATTGGGAGAAAGAGAAAGGGAAAGATAGAGTAGGTTAAATTATTTTGCCAAAAAAAAGTCAAGAGAAAATTGTTATAGTAGAGGGGAAGAGCAAAATGGTGAAAGGGAATAAGTCTACCTTACTCTCATTGGATCTGGCTTAAGGAAGGAATAACATACACACTGAATTGGGTATTTTAACCTATAGAAAAGTAGGGAGAAAAGGATAAGAGAGGGGATGACAGAAGGGAGGGCAGATAGGGGGAGAATGCACTTAGAAGGAAAGACTTTGGAAAGGGACAGAGTCAAAGGAGAAAATAGAATAAACAGGGGGCAGGATAGGATGGAGAGAAATATAGTCAGTCTTTCACAATATAACTACTATGGAAATGTTTGCATTATTACATATGTAAAACCTATATTGAATTGATTATCTTCCCAGTTTGGTTGGGTGAGGAGGGAAGAAGGGAAAGAATCTGGAAATCAAAATTTTAAAAACAAATATTAAAAATTCCTTTTTACATGCAACCAGGAAATAAAATATACAAGCAATGTGGTATAGAAATCCATTTTAACCTACAAGAAAGTGCAGAGATGGGGCAATCCGGGAGAATATAACAGAGAGCAGATTGGGGTAAGAGGTATTCAGTATACTTAGTATCTTGGGATGGAGGGTAGGGGAAGAGAGGAGGAGAATATTTGTAACTCAAAATTTTGTGGAAGTAATGTAATGTTGAAAACTAAAAAAATAAATAAATATTTTTATTTAAAAATAAAATAAAATGAAATATCCAAAAATTATTGTTATTGGTAATTTTCGTCAAGGGAATGGTTCAATGAAAGACAATTTAGAGTGAGGCTCCAATTGTTTTCCAGTCATGTCCAGCTCTTCAGGACCTTATGATCTTGTCCATGGCATTTCCTGGCAAAGGTATTGCATTGATTTAACACTACTTTCTCCAATGGGTCCCCACTTTACAGCTCAGGAACTGTGGCAAATAGGGGTTAAGTGACTTGCTAAGAGTCACATAGATAGCAAGCATTTGAGGATAGATGTATACTTCAATCTTCCTGATGCCAGACTCAGTGCTCTACCCGCTGTACCACCTACCTGCCAAAAAAAAGTTCATCTGACATTTAAAGCCCTTCACATTTGGACTCCAATCTCTTTCCAGATTGAACACAACACACATCACCTCCTCTTTATATACTGTTTGACGTATATGACTAAGTTTTGTGAGAAAAGAAAAAGAATCAGAATTTTACACTTGGAAAAAATATCTCAAGTTGTTATGGCCAACATGTATTAGAATAAGAACCTCATCTCCAATCCACCCAAGAACTGATCCTTTAGAATTTGGTTGAATATTTAAAAGAAAGAACTTATTACTTCACATAACAGTCCATTTTGAATAACTATTTTTAGGACATTTTCCCCAAGTTCTGGAATAAATTCATTTTTGTTTGTTTGTTTCATGGTTTGGTTTTTGTTGTTGTTGTTGCTGTTGGTTAGTTTTTATTTTTCTTCAGCTTTCATCCCATGTTCTTAGGTCTGCTATTTGGCATCAAACAATTCTAATCATGCTTCCTAAGGATAACCATTTGAATCCATAAAAATGTTGATTCACATATTGCATGATCTAAAGCTCTTCCATTCTCCTGATATTCCTCCTTGTGATCTCCAGGTCAATGTCTTTTCTAAAACGTACCATGCTTCAAAAATAATAATATTTTATTCATCCCACATAGAATTATTGGGTCATAGTATTTGAGCTTTAAGAGATATGAGAGACCATCTAATTCAACTTTTTTGTTTTTTTTGTTTGTTTCTTTTTTATGAGCAGAAAACAGAAGTTCACAGAGGTTAAATTAGTTACTCTAGTAAACATGTCCAAAAAGATGAGATTTTTTTTCTAAACTTTTTTGCATAACATCTTGAACCTCTAAATACATAATCATGAAGTTAATTTAGGCCTTTCTTCGTGAATCCCAGTTGTGACAATAAATTGTGTGACATTTCTCATCATTTTCTTCTTCTGGTTTGTTTCCTCATCTTTAGAATCTGTAACATTTCAGTTCCATGTTGTATTGTTTTCAATTATACTTACTGTGAGATAATTCTGTATCTGTGGTTTAATGTTTCCTGTTTGAAAGCTGATCAACAGCCATCATTTCTCATGCTTTCACTGTTCCCAACCCAGTACCTAGATTAACTTCTGCTTTATAGAAATTGGGGCCTGGATTTGTGATTTCATTGATCTAGGGAATGCTGGAAAAGGAAAAACACTCTATCAGTGTAGGTGGGCATCTTCTCTATAATGTCTCATGAATCTAGTCATTATGTTTTAGCTGGGAAAACTGAAATCAGGTTTGTTTGTTAGAATTGTGTATTATGTAGAAGTTACTAAGGACTAAAGAGTACATTATATATACATATATACACACACACACACATACATGTACATATACATATACACAAACACACACACATACATATACATATGTACATATATACATATACATATATATATGTATATATATATATAGAGAGAGAGAGAGAGAGAAAGAGAGAGAGAGAGAGAGAGAGAGAGAGAAAGAGAGAGAGAGAGAGAGAGAGAAATCATGTGGGACTGTGGTTATTGAAAGTCTGACTTCTATATTCAGTTGTTTTCATTTTTTTAAAGTTATGTCCAACATTTTGTGATGCCATAATGAAGTTTTCTTGGCAAAGATACTGAAGTGGTTTACCATTTCCTTCTCCAGTTCATTTTACAGATGAGGAAACTGAGGAAAATGGGGTTAAGTGATCTGCCCCTGTTTCACGCTGCTAGTCTAAGAATAGTTTTGAACTTGGGAAAATGAATGTTCTCCAGGTTTGGCACTCTTATTTTCTGTGCCACCTAGCTGATAGCAAACAGTCGGAGGGTATATATGCTTATTATGAAGTAGAAGGAGGAAGGGCCAATCTATCCCTTATCCCCAAGTATGTGTTGAACTTGTATCAGTTAAAATGTTTTCATAAAGGCATGGGGGAGCCAAGATGGCAGAGTAAAAGCAGAGACATGCTTGAGATCTCACAATAACCCCTCCACATGCCTGTAAAAAATGACTCTAAACAAATTCTAGAGCAGCAGAACCCCAAAACTGACAGAGTATAGTAAATTTCTGGCCCAAGACATCCTAGAAAGTTGACAGGAAAGATCTAATGCACCAGTTTAAGAGAAGAGTATATTCCAACATGGACAGTGCATGCACAGACAGGGCTGAAGTGGGCCTCAGAGCACTGAATCACTGGCAGCTGTGGCAGTTTGTAGACTTCTCAACCCACAGATACCAAAGACAACTTAGAAGGTCAGAAGGAAAGGTCTGTAGGACCTGGGTGAGAGAGGAATTTAACTGACCACAGCTCCAAGGCAGTATCTACAGCAGCAGCAACGGGGGTTGCTTCCAAATCTCTCAGTGCACAAACAGTGGGGAATTGAGCAGTTGATCAGAGAACTATTGCAGGGACCTCTTTGGTGGAACTGAGGCAGGATTCTCTTGCTTTGACCTGCTTGGATCTCGGTCACAGTCATAGGTGGCAGTCCTGGGAGGAATAGGAGTACTACTGTGATGTAGCCTGGGGCAGGAATGATGAGGGGAATCATCCTAACAGTTCCAAGTTAGAAAAGAGAGCTTGTGATCACTCACAGACAAGAGCATAGCACCTCCCCCTTGATCATACAATCTTAGAAGAATTAAACATTTATATCCCCCTAGAAATATCTCTGAAAACAGCTGCAGAAAACCCCTGAAACATGGGATAGTACATTCCACCTTGGAAGTACAATTCTCCCTCAACAAAGAGCTTAAAAGTCATGCAGTTGGCTGGGAAAATGAGCAAATGGTGCAAAAGAAAAATAAGGGAATAGAATCTGACTCTGGTGACAAGGAAGATCAAGCCATATAGCCCAATGAAGACAACAAAGCCATAGACTCTATATGCAAATCCTGCAGTAAAAATATGAATTAGTTGCAGGCCATAGAACAGCTCAAAAAGGATTTTGAAATTCAAGTAAGAGGAAAAATTGGGAACAAATGAGCACAATGAAAGATAATCATGAAAAAATTAGCAAATGCCACCTTAAAAATAGACTAACCCAAATGGCAAAAGAGATTCAAAAAGCCAATGTGGAGAAGTATATAAAAAAATCAGAATTAGCCAAATGGAAAAAGAGTCCAAAAGGTCATTGAAGAAAATAGTTCCTTAAAAATTAGAATGAAGAAAATGGAAGCTAATGATGTTATGAGAAATAAAAAAATTATAAAAGAAAATGAAAAGAATAAAATAAATAGGAGAAAATGTGAAACATCTCATGGGAAAAACCACTGACCTGGAAAAAAATCCAGGAGAGATAATTTTAAAATTATTGAACTACCAGAAAGCCATGATCAAATAAAGAGACTAGTCATTATCTTCCAAGAAATAATCAAGTAAAACTGTCCTGATATTCTAAAACCAGACGGTAAAACAGAAATAGAAAGAATCCAAAGATTACCTACTGAAAAAATCCCCAAAATAAAACTCCTGGGAACATTGTAGCCAAATTCCAGAGTTCTGAGGTCAAGGAGAAAATGTTGCAAGCAAACAGAAAGAAACAATTCAAGTATAGTGGTGGAAACACAACCAGGATAACACAGGATTCAGCATCTTCTACACTAAGGGACCAGAGGGCTTGGAATATGATATTCCAGCGTTTAAAGGAGCTAGGATTTAAACGAAGAATCACCTCCCCAGAAAAATGGAGTGTAATACTTCAGGGAGAAAATGGACTTTCAAAGAAATTGAGGGTTTTCAAGCATTCCTGCTTAAAAGACCAGTTCTGAATAGAAAATTTGATTTTCAAAAACAAGAATCAATAGAAGTGTGAAACAACAAACAGGAAAGAGAAACCATAAGAAACTTACTAAAGCTGAACTATTTACATTCCTTATTGCTAGGATATTTGTAAATCATGAGACCTTTCTCAGCATTAGGGTACACACACACACACACACATGCATGAGCATACAGATATATATACACACACATGCATAGGTGTATACATATATCATGTTTATACATATATACACACAGACACATGCCATATGCCTAGTGGAAGTGATGAAATTCCAGCTGAAGTATTTAAAATTTTAAAAGATGTTTCTGGTAAAGTGTGTCACTCTGTATGCCAGCAAATTTGGAAAACACAGCAGTAACCACTGAATTGGATATCAGCTTACGTCCCAATCCTTAATAAGGGCAATTCCAATGAATGTCCAAATTATTGAATGATTGCAATCGTTTTGCATACCAGCAAGGTGATGCTAAAGATTCTGCAAGTTTGATTTCATTGACGGAAAACCGAGAATCGCCAGTTTTGTAGACTGGTTTTCAAAGAGGCAGTGGAACTAGAGACAAAATTGCCAACATTTGTTGTATTATAAAGAAAGCAAGGGAGTTACAGAAAAGAAAAAAAAATGATCTGTCTCTGCTTTGTGTGAATCACAAAAACTTACGGCAACTCCTCAAAGAAATATGAGGAAAAGATCATCTTACTTGTCTCCTGATAAACCTGTATGCAGGCCAAGAAGCAATAGTTAAAATCAAACATGGAACAGCTGATTGTTTAATATTGGAAAAGCAGTACAATAAGGTTGTATGTTGTCACCTTATATAGTTAACTTATATGCAGAATGCACAATATGAAATGCCAGACTAGAAGAATCAAAAGCTGTTATTAAGTTTGCCAGGAGAAACATCAACAACTTCAGATATGGATATGATACCACGTTAATCGTAGAAAGTGTGGAGGAATTAAAAAGCCGCTTGATGGTGGTGAAAGATAAGAGTGTAAAACCTGGTTTGAAGATTAGTAAAAAAAAAAAAAGAATCCTAAGATCTTGAGAACTCATTACATCACTTTCTGGAATATAGAGGTAAAATAAATGGAAGCAATGTCATATTTTATATTTGGGGTCTCAAAGATCACTTTACACAGCGACTGAAGCCATGAAATTAAAAGATACTTACTCCTTGGAAGAAAAGCCATGGCAAATCTGGACAGGATACTGAAAAGCATAAATCTCCTTGCCAAGAAATGTCCATAAAGTCAAAGCTCTGTTTTTTCCATTAACAATGTCAAGGTCTGAAAATTGGAGAATAAGGAAAGCTGAACACTGCAGAATTGAGACTTTTGGATAGTGGTGCTAGAGAAGACTTTTGAGAGTCTCTTGGGCAGTGAGATCAAATTAGTCAATACTTAAGAGAAATTAATTCAGTATAAGGTACAATTCCAAAGGACATAGTATGGGAAATGCCAACTTCATCCACAGAAAGAAGTATGGAGTTGGAATGCAGAGCAAAGCAGACTATCTTCTTTTTTGATTTATTTTATTTTACATTTTTTGTTTGTTTTTCTTTCTCATGCTTTTTCCCATTCATTATGATTTTTCTATGCAAATGACTAATGTCAAAATCCTTTAAATAGGAATATATGTGTAGAGCCTATATCACATTGCAAATTGTTTTGGGGAGGGAGTGGGGAAAAATTAAAATTTATGGAAGTGAATGTTGAAAACTTAAAAAAAACTAAATAGTTTGTTTTTTTTATAAAGAAATAAATTCAGGTGAATCATTGAAAGGTCAAATACTGAAGTGAAATACCTCAGTCAAGTAATGAGAAGACACAACTTAGGAAATAACCCTGATGCTTGGAAAGATTGAAGGCAAAAGGAAAAGAGGTTAGCAGATGGAGAAGAGGGTATTTATTATTATGGAGGACAGAAGGACCTGGCATGGTTTGGTCCACAGGTCACAAAGAGTCAAACATGGTTGAATGAGTATACAACATTCATAACTAGCTTTGGTCCCAATAAAATGTACACTCCTTGAGATAAAGCACTGTCTCACTTTATCTTTGAATACTCTGTGTCTACCACAGTTCTTGGAACACACTAAGTGCTTAATGAATGTCTGTTGTTGAACTATGATGATATCTTAACCTTTCAGGTGCAACTTTCAGGAAGGCTTGACTTGATCATTTAATTCACTTCAATACTCAAATGTACTTGTTTTAACATTTTCATTTCTTATGCTAAACAACATTTTTTTTTCCCAGTGAATGGATACAAACAAATAAATAAATAGCACTGATACTTTAAAATATTTTTTTTTACAAAGCAGTTCTTCAGACTATCATGGCTTCACTATTCTCCATTTATTCACAACATGAATTAGAAGAAAGAAAGAAAAATGGCAGTATGGCTTATTTATATCTTCAAGAGTTCTGTTAGGATGTGCCAACTGTCCCCTTAACAGTCTTGAGTCATCATTCAAAAATAAAAGCCCAACGTTATAATTCAAAGTAAGCTAAATGCCTGGTATTCTTATTAAACAAAATACCCCATCTCTCGACTCTCTCTGACCATTTTCACTGGCTAGTCTCTGTGCCTGGAACTCGTTCTCTTATTAGCTCTGCCTCTTGACTTCTTGGTTTCCTTGAAGTCTAAGCTAAATTTCTGCCCTCTGCAAGAAGCCTTTCTCAGCCTCCCTTAGTCTCTCTCTCTCTCTCT
>CM053595.1:35780592-35803629 GCA_028646575.1 Pseudocheirus occidentalis | reverse complement strand
TTTTGAAGATTAAGGGAGCTGGAATTAAAACCAAGACTCAACTACCCAGCAAAATTGAGTATATTATTCCAGTGGAAAATATGGTCATTCAATGAGGTGGAGGACTTTCAAGCAGTCTTGCTGAAAAAACCAGAACTGAACAGAAAATTTGACAAGGAAACACAACAAGCATGAGAAGGTAAACATGGGAGAGAAATCAAAGAATTTATCAAATTTGAATTGTTTACATGCCAATATGGAAAAACGATAAAAGTAACTTATGAAACTTTCTTAGAATGAGGATAGGTGAAGGGAATACAAATGGATGTATATGTGTACTTACACATATGTATATATAAGAGGCTATATATGCATATGAATACATATCTGAGCATGTGTATATATGGGTATATAGAGGGCATAGGATCAATTGAATATGAAGGGATGGTACTTTAAAAGGCAAATTCTGAGGTAGGAGAGAACTAGAACGAGAGGAGAGAGGGAGAGACAAAATGAGATTAATCATCCCTTGTGGAAGAGGAAAGGGATAACTCTTAAAACTTTACTTTCATTTACTCTCATTGAATCTGGCTTAGGGAAGAAATGGCATAAACTCTAAACTGGGCATCATGCCACACAAGAGAGTAGGGGGCACGGGGATGAAAGGTGGGATGAAGGAGGGGAAGGCAGCATCTGGGGGTGGGATGCTGGGTGCTCACACTAAAATAAATGGACAGGGACAGGGTAGAGAACAGAACAAGGGGGGAAGGGACAGGAAGGAGGGACATATGATCACTGTCACAATATACCCACTATGAACATGTCCTGTATAATCACACCTACACACCCTGTATTGAATTGGTTGTCCTTCCAGCGGGTGTGGGTGACAAGGGAGGAATTGAAAGAATCTAGAGTTTAAAGCTCTGCAATTTAAGATGTACAGGGGCTGGGGTAGGGAGGCCCTCCCTGCTCTGCCAGAAAGTTAGAGAGTAGACCAGGGGAGGGGCTCTACATTGGGATTGCTGTTTTTGTATTGGGGTAGGGGAAAGACGGGGAGAAAATTTGTAATTCAAAAATCTCACGAAAATGAATGATGTAAACAAGAAACAAATAAAATTCATTATATATAAAAAAAAGCTAAATGGGGGCCACTCAACAATATAAGAATCCTTGATGCTTTAGCAAAGCATGTATTAACATAAGCAATGTTACATTTTATTTTTATTCATGTTGTGAAATATTTTCAAATTTTATTTAATCTGGTTTGGACAGCAATAGGGAGTGTTATAGACCACAAAATCCCCTCTGGTTATGTTTTTGATGCCTCTGACTAAGATAATAGTATAGCATTCAAATTAACTCCTATTAAATATGCAAAAAATAACACAAATGACAATATATTTGCTTGGCCAAGGGATGGAGGTTTTGTAGGAGGTCTGAAATTACAAAATTATATCATCCAATTTATTTACTGAAATACTCTGGAGTCATTTCATTTGTACCAAATCCAATGCTAAAGATAAAGGATCAGGTACTTATACTGCATATATATTCTATTCACTTCCATGTGTTGTTGTTTAGTCATTAAATTGTGTTTGACTCTTCATGTCCTCATGGATCATAACACACCAGGCCTTTCTGTTTTCCACTATCTCTTGAAGTCTATTCAAATTCATGCAGAAACATTTTTAAGCTTTCTAAGTATGAATTTCTATTATTTAGGTTAATTTCTCTATTTGTTAGAGAAAGGTGCAATATCCATATTTAGACAGCACAAAAATCTCCCCCAGGCAGTAGGTGGAGGTTTGATCTAGGAATTCAAGTACAAATTGTTTCTTCATTAGAACATGGTATTCTTTGTGTTATTTATTTATTTGTTTCAAATGTTATCTATTCTTGTCTACCTTTTCATTTATTTTTAAATTTATTCATTCATTTGGCTCAAGGACAGAATAACATACACATTAATTGCATATTTCACCCTACAGGAAAGTAGGGGGGAAGAGGATAAAAAGGGGGATGATGGAAGGGAAGGCAGATTAGGGTAGAGGGTAGTTAGAAGCAAACACTTTTGAAAAGGGACAGGGTCAAAGGAGAAAGCAGAATAAGTGGTCAGATAGGATGGAGGGGAATATAATTAGTCTTTCACAATATAACTACTACGGAAATGTTTTGCATATCTACACATGTACAACCTATATTGAATTGCTTGACTTCCCAGTGGGGCTGAGTGAGGAGGAAAGAATGGAAAGAATCTGGGAATCAAAGTTTTAAAAGCAAATGTTAAAAATTGTCTTTAATATGCAACCAGGAAATGAGATTATATAGGCAATGGGGTATAGAAATCCATCTTGCCTTACAAGAAAGTAAGGAGATGAGTGGGGAGAAGATAAGAGAGAATAGATTGGGGGAAGGGGTGTTCAGTATGCTTGCTGTATTGGGGTGGAGGTAGGGCAGAGATAGGGAAAAAATATGTAACTCAAAATCTTGTGGAAGTGAATGTTGAAAACTACAAAATAAATAAATGAATGCATATATATATATATGTATATGTATATATGTATATATACATATACAAAGAAAGAAAGGATTTAAGGAGATTAATGGAATTTTTGTAAATGTAAATATGATAGACCTCTGGAGAAAACTGAATGGTGATAAATAGAAATATATCTTCTTCTCAGTAGTACATGGCACATACACAGAAACTGACCATGTAGAAGGGCATAAAAAAACCTCACAATCCAGTACAGAAAGGCAGCAATATTAAATAAAACCTTTTCCAATCATTATACAGTGAAAAATATTTTTATTATTATAAATGGTAATAAAGGATCATGGAAAGATAGACTGAAAATTAATTTTGAAATTAAATAATCTAATCCAAAAGAATGAGTAGGTCAAACAATAAATCATAGAAACAATCAATAACTTCATTCAAGATAGTGACAGTGATGATACAACATATCAAAACTTATGTGATGCAGCAAAAGCAGTTCTTAAGGGAAATTTTATACCTCTCAATGCTTACATGAATAAAAGAGAGAAAGAAGAGATCAATGAATTGAATATGCAACTGAAAAAGCTAGAAAAAGGACAAATTAAAAATCCTCAAGTAAATATCAAATTAGAAATACTGAAAATCAAAGGAGTGCTTAATAAAATTGATATTAAGCACACTATTGAACTATAAATGAATTAATACTAAAGAGAAACAAATAAATAAACAATACTAAGAACTGCTTTTATTATAAAAAATCATTAAAATAGTTAAATCTTTGGTAAATTTGATTTTTAAAAACGAAAGAAGAAAACCAAATTAGCAGTATCATAAATAAAAAGAGTTATTTCACCAACAGTGAAAAGGAATTTAAAACAATTATTAGGAATCATTTTGCCCAATTGTATGCCCATAAATTTGACAATATTAGTGAAATGGATGAATATTTGCAATAATATAAATTGCCCAGATTAACAGAAGGTGAAGTAAAATACAGCAATAACCCCATCTCAAAAAAAGAAAGAGAATAAGCTATCAATCAACACCCTAGGAAAAAAATCTATATGGCCAGATGGATTTATAAGCAAAGTCTATCTAACATTTAAAGTACAATTAATTCCAATACTCAATAGACTATATGGGGAAATTGGTGAGGAAAATGCTACCAAATTCTTTTTATGATACAAATTTTATATTGATAAACTCTGAAGAACCAAAACTGAGAAAGAAAATTATAGACCAATTTCTCTAATGCAAGCATTTTAAATAAAATATTAGCACAAAGCTTACAGCAGTTTATCATGAGAATAACACACTTTGATCAGGTAAGATTTATACCAAGAGTGCAGAGCTGGTTCAATATTAGGCAAGCTATCAGCATAATTGACCATATCAATAATAAAACTCACAGAAATCATATGATTATCTCAAAAGATAAAGAAAAAGCATTTGAAAAATTACAACACTTATTCCTATAAAAAAGACTAGAGAACATAAGAATAAATGGCACCTTCCTTAAAATAATAAGTCATATCTACCTAAAATCTTCAGCAACCATTATATGTAATGGGGATAAACTAGATGCATTTCCAATAAGATCAGAGGTGAAAGAAGCATGTCCATTATCACCACTGTTATTTATTTGGTATTAGAAATGTTATCTTTAGCAATAAGAAAAGAAAAAGAAATTGAAGGAATTAGAGTAGGCACAGAAGAAACATGTTACTGTAGACACTACAAAATATTTGGGAGTTCATCTGCCAAAATCAGTCTATTTTCTTCTTTGTTTGGTTTTTTCTTTCTCATGGTTTCTTTCATTCTTTATAATTCATCTATACAACATGACTAATTTGAAAATGCATTTAATAGTAACATGTGTAGACCCTATATTAGATTGTGTGTAGTCTTGGGGAGGGAAAGTGGAGGGAAAGGAAGAAAATTTTAAACATACGAAAGTGAATGATGAAAACAAAAAAATAATTAATTAATAAATTGAAAAAAATTAAAAGAATATATGCTAATGAAGTCATTCTTGATTTCAAAAGTAGATACACTTTCTGTAATTATAATGTATGTATGGAAATACAATTTTCAGAGTATCATGGAGAGCCATTTTAAGGTATTATACTATTTGAAAAAGAGGTGAAGTGTATATTTGCCTCTTTTTTAACTTGAAGGCAATTATTTTCATGTTTCATTATAAATATTAATAATGGTGATTATACATAACTTCAATATCCAAGGCACTTAGGTTGGAGAATGTATTGTAAAATATCATTTACATTAGTAGTATTTCATGATGTTAGAATCAAAAGTTCTGAAAAGCAGTTTCTTCAAGTGACTGAATGATACATATGTCAAGGATATTAAAAATCATATTCACATCTCTTATACACATATCATGTAGTTATATTTTAATATGCTTCAGCTTTTAGGTGAGACAGCATGAAATTAATATTCTTTCCTATTCACATTTAATTTGGGGGGATGATGAACAAGCTTAGATCCAGGAAATGCTGTAGTATAGATGATTCCATCTTTAATTTCCCTTTAACCCATTTGACCTTTTCTTTTGTATTCCCTATTGCCAGTGCCTTCTGCTTTGAACACACTGCAGTGAAAACTCACTAAGATATCAACCTCACATACAGGTGGTGGTTTACTAACAATGACCATTGTCCTCCAATAAATCTAAACTGACACATTATTTTTTTTTAATCTCTCTTGATGGTGCCTATTAATCTGATAAAGAGGAGCAGTGTATTATAGTGATAGGGATACTGAATTTGAAGTCAAAGGGATTAGATTCAAATCTTAGCTCTTATACTTATTATTTATATAACTAAGTCACATGATCTTTTTGCTTCCTATTTTTCTTAAACAAAAAATGAATAGGTTCTACAGTCATGATTGAGGTCCTTTCACTGTATAATCTACTAAATATTAAATGTCTTCCTTCTCCCAGAAAATAAAAGATACATTTTTAAGATAATGCTGTATACCTGCAAATCATGTAACAGTACAATCTCCGAAGAATCAAAATTGTTAGCACACCAAAGGTCAGTGGAAGGATATTTGATGGACATAACTATATTGAAGCATAACTCTACTTTTTAAAAAATATTTCATTTTTTCAATTACATGTAAAGACAATTTTTAAAATTCATTTTAATTGAGCTCAAAATTTCCCCCCTCCTTCCTCTGCTCCCCCTCCCCCAAAGGCAAGAATTTTAAATAGTTTATATATGTGGAATAATTTAAACAATATTCCCATATTAATCATGTTGTTTAAAACAGACCAAAAGGAGAAAAAATACAGGAAAAAGTTAAAGAAAGTAAAAATACTATGTGAAGTATAATTCTTTTTTTTCTTTTTGAAGGGAGGAGTTCAGGGAAATTGGGTTTAAGTGACTTTCCCAAGGTCACACTGAAGTAAGTGTTAAGGGTCTGAGGCTGGATTTGAACTCAGGTTCTTCTGACTCCAGGGCTGGTGCTCTATTCACTACACCACCTAGCAGCCCCATGAAACATAATTCTAACCAAAACTTGTCTGCAAAACTGTAGTTATTCTGGTAATTCAGGCAGTCAAATCATAACAAGGGAAAGAGGAATATAGATGGATAGTTTGTGGTGTTGTACAGAAATATCTGGAATACTTTAAAAAAAACCTAGAGTAGTTGTTTTCCAACCCATTCAGAGTGGTCCATGAATTCTTTACATACTAGTGCTTTTATTCTACAACAGAATAATAATGCAGAAAACACATTTGAAGATAATATTATAATAACAAATGAAATATTAAAAAAAAATTTGGGTATCTAGGTGGCACATGGATAGAGCACCAGCCCTGGAGTCAAGAGGACCTGATTTCAAATCCAGCCTTAGATACTAGCCCTGTAAACTTGGGCAAGTCACTTAATCCCGAGTGACCTCCCTTCCGCCCCTCCAAAACGAAAAAAAACCCAACCAAACAAAAAATAACATTTAAAGGAATTGCTGAGAGGCAGAGGTGATGGTAGAGAAAAATCAGGAAGTGGCTTGAATTCTCCTCACTTTCACTCAGAACAATGTTAAATCAAGCTTCTAAATGGATTCTAGAGTGATATAACCCACAAAAACACAGGGTAAAACAATTTTCTAGCCCAAGGTAATTTAGAATTTCAGGAATGATCTGTCTCACTTGGCTAAAGGGAGAGCACAACCTAGTGCAGGCAGTATCTCAGCGGGTCAGCACCTTTAGCCACAGCAAAGATTAGCAACTGAGTCTCCACAGTCCTGGCTCAGCTGTCCTGCACAGCACACCAATGACGAGGCCTCCAGTCCCAGTGCAGAAGGCAAACTGCCAGTCTCAGAACCCCTGGCACCTAGCAGGTATGGGTAGGCTGGGCCACCACAGTGCAATGGACAACCTGCAAGCACTGAAGGTCCCAGTGCAGGAAATCAGTCACCAGGACCCCTGGTTCCCAGCACAAAAATCTTGGGACAGTGTCTTCTGTACCCCAGGAGCATTATTCAACTTTAAAGTCAGAAAATAGGCTGGAAAATGAGCAAAACCCAAACAAAAATGTCTTTAACATAGAAATCTATGAGGGCAACAGGGAAGCTAAAAGCATTACTGAATCCTTATTAACTTTTTTAAATAATTAGTAATTGTATCAGTCAATAAATGTATTAAATATTACTCATGACAGTCAGCATTTTTATGTGAAAATTATTGGCCAAGTATTAGAAACTAAGTGAAGAGTGCTCCACATCATTATTACTGAGGCATGTGAATGAAAGGAGCTCTGAGAAAATTAATCAAGATAGGAAAAGATTAGAATAAATGTTAGAAGTGACTCAAAAACAGAAACACATTAATATGTTATTTGTAATTAGGCAAAGAAGAGACTAAGCTAGAACTCTTTGCAGACAATATGATGATATACTTACAGAATCTTAGAGAATCAAGTAAAAAACTGCTTGAGATAATATACACATTTGGCAACATTGCAGGATATATAATAGACCCACACAAATCCTTGGCATTCCTATATATCTCTAACAAAATCCAACAAGAAACAGAAAGAGAAATTCCATTTAAAGTTACTGTAGACATTATAAAATATTTGGGAATCTACCAGTCAAAACAAACCCAGAACTTACATGAACAAAATTACAAAACCCTTTTCACACAAATAAAGTCAGATCTAACTAATTGGAAAAAAATCAATTGCTTATAGCTGGGTCAAGATAATATGATACAAACGAGAATCTTACCTAAATTAAATGACATATTTGGTGCCATACCAATCAATCTACCAAAAACTTACTTTGTAGAGCTAGAAATAAATAGCAGCAAAATTCATTTGGAAGAACAAAAGGTCCAGAATATCAAGGCAATTAGTGAAAAGAAATGCTAGGGAAGGTGGCCCCTAGCAATTTCAGATTTTAATTTGTATTATAATGCAGCAGTCATCAAAACTACTTGGTACTGGCTAAGGAATAGAGTAGTAGATCAATGGAATAGATTGGATATACAAGACTCAGCGGCCAATGACTATAGCAATCCACTGTTTGATAAATCCAAAGACCACTGTTTTTTGGGATAAGTATACACTATTTGACAAAAACTGCTGGGAAAACTGGAACATGTATGGCAGAAATTGAGCATAGACTATTATGACACTGTACACCAAAATAAAGCCCAAATGGGTGCACGATCTAGATATAAAGGCTGATACTGTAAGCAATCTGGGAGAGCAAGGGATAGTTTACCTGTGAGGTCTGTGGAGAGAGAGCATTATAAAATGCAAAATGTATAATTTTAATTATATTAAATTGAAAAGCTTTTTTACAGAGAAAGAGATGTGGAGTCTGAAGGTAGATTGAAACAAACTACTTGCTCTGTTTCTTTTTCTTGTGTTGTCTTGTTTTTATTTTCTCTTTCACACTGAGAATTCCATCAGTTACAATCCTTTACAACCTGACTAACGAATAATGGGAAGATATTTGTAAATCCTGTATCAGAGTGCATGCCACCACGATGGGGGGGAAGTGGGGAAGAAAATGTGAAACTCAAGGGACTGTGGAGCTGAATGATATAATCTAAAAGTAAATAAACCAGTTTAATTAAAATATGTTATTTGTGGAATTGTGAATTGGTCTAACCAATTTGAATTTACATGAATTTAGTGATTAAAATTTCAAAACTTCCTAATCTTGAGTTCTTATTTTTATGCAGTAATATTGTAAACTGATATTGGTGAAAGTATTTTGAACAGGGTATAAAATGCTACCCAAATGTAAGCTGATATTATTACAATTAATGTTACTACTATGAAGAAATTTCATGTAAAAATTCTTAGAAAAAGTTGCATTGCATTAAAAGGACTAAATTGATGTGATTAAGCTTATTTGCATTTAGTCATTTTAAATCAAACAAGTAAAATAATAACATCTGAAGTAAGGTTAGATTTGGAATTAGAGGACTTCTATTTGGTTCCTGAGTTTCCAATGAAGTACCTATTTGACTACTGACAATTCATTTAGCTCCACTTTTCCTCAGTTTCCTTGTTCATTAATATGTGTGTTTACACACACACATGCACACACACATATACATATATGTTAGTGTGTATATGAATAATGACTAAGTTCCTTTCTAGTTCTAAAGCCTCCAATTTTCAGAATATCCATAAATAAAGGAATTAAGTAATAATATTTTTGTCAGAGGTTTCTTCCAGACACTTAGAGAGTAGGTATTCATTGAGGACCACTCTCACTTTTCTGTCCCATAGTGGAGTGAATAAAAAGGAGAAGGCTAGTTGCTTCTTCAGATGATATTTGTAGCTGGGTCTAGTTGCTGTAGCCAACCATATATCATGCTATGGACATACACATCTACATACAGAATAAATGTAAGGTAAATTTTCAGAAGAGAGGTCCTAGCAGGTAGGAGTATCAGGAAAGGTGTGGTTTAGGAAGAAGTAGTTGAGTTTTGAGTAGATAAGCATAATTCAAAATAATGAGGCTAGGAACAACAACAACAACAACAAAAGAATCACAGACCAAGTACGCCAGAAACACATAAAAACAACAACAATGCTTTAAGCTGATGGTATTTTGGTAATACTACATGAATAATATTGAGCATTGAACTGAGCCTTGTAGGAAGACAAGTGAGGTGGGATCTCTAAATCATGTTTTCCAGTGTATTAAAGAGTCATTCCATAAAACTATTTATTTGTTCCAAAAATATACTTGTTTATAGTGTAAAAAAATGTGCAAGAATGGGGGAAAAGCCATCTCTCTTCATATGCCCAGCTTTAACCTTTTGGTATATGACATCATTTAAGGAAGTTCAGTGACATTTTCCTATTCCTTAGGCTATATAGATGATTTATATGCAAGATACAACTACTGGGATTTTTTTTTTCATTCCTCTTTTAGATCTTTAAAGGTTAATTCATGGAATCTTGCAATGCAAGTAGTCTCAAAGAACTCTGGGTGCAGAGCCAAACTAAACTAATAACATAGGCAGACTTCTTTACTAGAGAGTAGATGCTCAAATACCTAATTGAAAAGTAAAAGATTCAGGCATCTAAGATTTTTTTTAAATCTGCTCAAATATATTTGTTTTGTTACCTCATTGAAGAGTTGAAATGCTAAACCACCTTTCATGACCTAATAAAAAGACTAGAAGTGGTCATTTGTGTGAAAAAAAAACAAACATAAGCACTGATTTCAGACTACTGGTCATTGGGGTAGCTAGGTGGCGCAGTGAATAGAGCACAGGCCCTGGAGTCAGGAGGACCTGAGTTCAAATCTGGCCTCAGACACTTGACACACTTGATAGCTGTGTGACTTTTGGGCAAGTCACTTAACCCCAATTGCCCTCCAAAACAAAAACAAAACAGACTACTGGTCATCTTCCTTAGTGTTGGATATGAGCTAATAAGAATTGTGCTAGGTCTATGAGCATGGAAGTTTATAAATTATGCTCATCTAAATTTCATCCAATTTAAGTTGGAGATTGGAAATGGTCTCTTTCTCAGATAATAATAATAATAATAATAATAATAATAATAACTAGCCTTTATATAGCATTTAGACTTTTTAAAGTAAATTAAAACATTTCCATTTGAATCTCATGGCAGTCCTGTGAAGGGGAGAGGAATGGAATATGCATTTATTAGTATGTGAGGCATTGTGCTAAGTGCCTTACAAATATCTCACTTGAAATAAGTTATGTGGAACGAACAGTGTATATAACTTTGGAACAGGAGTCAAGAAGACCAGAGTTTAAATTCAGGATCATAAGTGTACTAGGTGAGTGACCTTAGGCAAGTCACTTCACCTCTAGATGCCTCAGTTTTTTTAAATGAAAAAACAGGACAATTATTGCACCTACTTCAATGGATTGACTTAAATGATGTGAAATTTATAAAGTACTTTGCACAGTCATTTCTTACTACATCAATGGCATCTTTTTACATAAGACATCCTATTACATCAATAGTACATAAAGAAATGGTTGTTTCCTTCTCTTTGCCTTCCCCTGTGAGGAAGGTTCAACTTATTTTCTCATTTTTATAGTCAAGAATAATAAATCTCATAGAATTCAAGTTACCCAGTCACCTGGAAGTACTTAAGAAGATATTTGCGCCCATGTTTTCTTGAGGCTACATCTAGACTTCTATCCATCAGAGGTTATTATATCTCTAGTGGAAGAAAAGAACATTCACAGTGAGAATGCATTAAATGGTCTATGTTCAGCATCTGCCATTGGCTCTAGAATCCATTAAAGAGAAATACCATGGAAATCGTTATCAATTTGAAGTGGGTACTTAAATTTTAATTATTGATGAAAACCCTTTATGGAAATTAATAATAAAAGAGCCTTTACTGTGTGATATAATTAAAATTTTGTACCATGGAGTCAACAGGAAAATGGATAAATGCTTTCAGCAATCTGGAGAGATTTTAATGAAGCAATTGGAATATAGAAACAAAGACATGAACTAGTGATGAAATGGAAAGGACTGGTCTCTATCTCTCACAGTCCACCCTAGATCACTCTCAGTTTCTTAAGGGAAATCAGTAAAGATGTTATTTGTTTCAGGAAGCAGTTGCAAGAACATATGTCTGGCAAGCACAAAGCACTTCATTTACTTGGAACAGAACAATATGCATTAATAATGCAGGCTTAGTTTTATTTGTGTGGCAAATCATTTAATATTTTAAGATATGACTATTAAGTGTATTTTGCTTTAGATAATGAAGTCATCCTAGTTTTCATTTAAGAAAGCAAATTAATATGCAGGGAAAGTAGGGGGTGGTGTTGCTCTCACTCACTATAAAATAAGCAAATCAGTATTAGTCTCTATTCTCCCTAGATGAGGCCTGCACAACCTGTGGACAGCAGGCTGCTTATGACCCTCAAGCTACTCGTAGCCTGTCAAAGCGTTTCAGGAAGACTGTGAAAAATAGAAAGGAATGATTGTGAAGGCCTGTCCTAGATGGTTAAGCAGTTTTTAGCAGGATGAGGAACTTTCAGAAATCAGCCAATATTTGTTAATTATCTACTTCTTATCAATTAACAACCAATAATTACTGAGTGACTACTATATTAAGATTTTGTAAACTCCTCAATGGGGGGGGGGGAATATATAATTTTTTTCAGATCTGAAGGGACCTGAAAAATTATCTATCCCAATCCATGGTTGAAATAAATTCCCCTTTTCCCCATTGTGTAAAGTGGGCACCCACACTCTACTTGAAGAATTACAATAGAAGAGAATGAACTAAGTAGCACAATAGAGAAAGTGTTGGGCCTGAAGTCTCAAAGGCCTAAGTTTAAATACAAGTTCAAACACTCAAAAGTTCTGGGTCCCTGGCCAAACCACTTAACTGTTGTCTTTCTCAGTGCCCTCAATTATAAAATGGGATAATAATGTCACCTCCCTCCCTAGGTTTTTTTCAAGAATAAAATGAGATAGTATTTGTTAAGCACTTGGCACAGTCCTGGTACACAGTAGGCACTTAATACATATTATATATTGAGCCATCTATTTATCTGTCTGTCATCTGTGGCTACAATCTAAGTAACGATCTAATTGAATTCAATTTATTAGCTTCTAACTAGGTTTTCAGTGCTAGGAATAGAAAAGGAAGTTTGTGGATCAAACTGAAACTGAATGTAAAGCAATTAGGACAGTATCTGGAACATATTAAATACTGCATAAATGTTAGCTATTGCTGTTATTCATCATACTAATAATTATTGTCATATAAAACTATCATTCTTTATAAGTATTTTGCAACATTCTAAATGGATAGACACAATATATTCACAAATATTTTTTAAAATGTCCTTTTTAAGAAGTATGATAATAATTAGAGGAAGCAATAAATACCTCTTAAAGTCATTCCCCAATTGACAAATGGTCAAAGGATATGAACAGGCAATTTTCAGAGGAAAAAATTAAAGACATCAATAAGTATATGAAAAAATGCTCAAAATCTCTATTGATTAGAGAAATACAAATCAAAACAACTCTTAGGTAGCACATCTATCTAATGGTTCAGATTGGCTTACATGACAAAACAGGAAAATAAAAAAAGCTGGAGAAGATGTGAGGAAATTGGAACACTGATGCATTGTTGGTGGAGTTGTAAACTGATTCGACCACTCTGGCGAGCAATTTAGAACTATGGCTAAAGGGGTATAAAAAATGCATATCCATTGATCCAGTAATTCCACTTCTAAGACTGTATCACAAAGAGATCATACAAGTGGTGAAATGATAAGCATGTAGTAAAATATTTATAGTAGTTCTTTTTGCAGTGGCAAAGAACTGGAAATCAAGAGGATGCCCATCAATTAGGGAATGGCTAAAGAAGTCTTGGTATAAGAATGTAATGAAATACTGTTGTGCAATAAGAAATTAGGAACAGACAAAATTCATAATAACCTGGAGAGACTTATATAAACTGATGGTAAGTGAGGAGAGCATAACCAGAAGACCTTTTTCCATAATTACAGATACGTCATATTTGTGATGACTAACTTTGATAGACTGGGCTCCTCTCAGCAATGCAAGGCAATAAGACAACCCCAAAATGCTCATGATGTAAAAAGATGTCCACATCCAGAAAAAGAACTAGAGAGTCTGAATGCAGATTGAAGCAAACTACTTGCTGATTTTTTTGTGTTTTGTTTTGTTTTCTTCCTTCTTTTTCATTGTTCACCCCATTGCTTATAATTCTTTACAACTTGAGTAAAGTTTAATATGAAGGTATTTGTAGAACCTGTATTGAATTGCATGATGCCATGGAGGGGAGAGAGAAAGAAAGGGAGGGGGAGAAAATTTTGAAACATAGGGGATTGTGGAACTGAACATTGTAAACTAAAAGTATATATATATATATATTTAAAGAATGACTTCAAAAAGATGCTTCCTCAACTTTGAATAAAGATAAAGATTTTGAAAGGCCAACATGAGAAGGGCACTTATTATATTCTCTTCAGAATGCTTTTGAGATTCTTTTTCCATATGGTAAATTTGACTTTTTAAGGCATTCTTCTCTTCATTGGCTTCTTGGGCCTCTTTTGCCACTTGAGTTAATCTGTTCTTTAAGGTATTATTTTTTTCAGTCAGGTTGTTGACTCTCTTTTCATGATTTTCTTGCATCATTCACATTTCTCTTCCCAATTTTTCTTCCACTTCTCTTATTTGGTTTTCAAATTAATTTTTAAGCCAATCTGTGGCTTGTAGACAATCTTCATGTTTCTTGGAAACATTTGGTGTGGGAGTTCTGACTGTGTTGTCTTCCTCCCATTCCATGTTTTGATCCTTTTTGTCCCCAAAAAAGGATTCTATAGTTTGGTTCCTGTTCTTACTTTGCTTCCTTTTCCTGCTCATATTGGCCAGTCAAATAACTGCTTGATTTTTTAGCTCTGTGGAACTCTGCTACCAGGGGGGAAAAGCTCTGCCCCAAATTGCTGGGGTTTTCACAGCTGCTGGAGCTATTAGGGGGCTGCTGCAGCTCCCACCAGCTTTGACTCACTGAAAACGCACCCCAGGACCACCACCCAAGACCACGACCCACATCCAGGCCGCTCAACACAAGAGCACTTGGCCTTTGAACAATTGCTTGGTCCCCCTGATGTCTGCAGGCTGAGAGCTCTGAAGCAGCATGGTGGAGGTGGCCTCCACGTCTGCCACTTTTGCTGCTTCCTTGCCCTAGGGGCAGTTCAGCCAGACTGCTTTTCTCCCCCAAATTTAGCTGAATTTCCCTGACCTTTCTCTTAGTCCTTATTTCTCCTGGCTTGATAAATCTGGAAACTGCCACAGGTGCCACGATTGGCTCTCCTGAAGACTTCAGCTGTGGCTCCTCCTGACCACCCTGGGGCCAGGCCATGGTTTCTGGCTGGGCTGGTTTTGGCTCCCAGCCTGCTGCAATGAGCCCCACCTGCCCAGCTACCTTCTGCGTGAGATGTGTTTTCTGTATTTTTGTGAGTTTTGGAGCCCTAAAATTTGTTTAGTCATATTTATGGGTATTAGAGTTGGCTATGTGGGTGCTGCAGAACCTTGCTGCTTCTACACCACCATCTTGGCTTTGCCTCAAAGGGCACTTATAATCAAAGAGGTTGCTCCTATGTGGAAATAAAAGATGGAACATCAGTTGTGGAAAAGGTTTAGAAGCTCAGCATTCTTCAAATTTAAGACTGGAAAGGTGAGTGAAAACCAGGTATGAAAAGCTTTTAAAAATCAGACTGAAGGATATATGTTTAATTGTAAATGCAAATAGTGAGACCCTGAAAGTTTCTCTGAAGGGAAATGACTCATTGAGAAAGCTAAAATCGTTGGACTACTTAAAGTTTCACAACAGGCTCTATTCATTCATAGTTAAAATGACTATACTTGGAGCAACCAGGCTAATAGGGGAAATACTCAAGGCTGAGATAAGACTAAGGCTGCTTTTCTTTCACTAACTAACCTTGAGGTCACATAGGCAGATATCTAGTGTTGTCTTTGGAATAAAAAAATGGAGTTAGATTCCTGCCTCAGATTTTTACTTGATATTTGACCCTATGAAAATTATTTCATCTTTCAGACACCATTTTGCCATTTATAAAATGGGGATAATGATACCTACTTCACAGGGTTATTTTGAGGATCAAATGAGAAAACTGTATACACACAAACACACATACATACATATACATACATATATACATACACACATACACAAAAACACATATATATATAATATATACATATATAATATATACATACATATCACTTTTGAAACATTACAGCAGTATGCAAATGTTATGTGTTGATGTTATCATTAATATTAGTATACAGAATAAGATAAGCAGATAAAGTTTTAAAAAGGTCATTCTAGATGTGCAGGTTGTTGTGAATAAATCTACAGGGTGGAAAGAGCTAAGGGAATTATTAGTCAACCAGGTTTGGTAGAAAACAGAGGAATGTAAGGTACACTTTTAGAGATAAACTGGACAGGGATTAAGGAAAGTTTTGAATGTTAGGCAAAAGTGTTTGGATTTTATTTCTTGGCTGAAAATTGATATATCTTTTAAATATATTTCTCCCCTTCACTGATATAGGCAACACTCTTAATTCAGATTCACATAAATTTTAACCTGAATTATTGCAATAACCATTCCCCCAAACATCAACTCCTCCACATTTGTTTGACATTCCTATATCAAGTTTTCTTCCCCTATAATCTATTCTCCCTTTTAGTGGATAAAATGATTTTCCAAGAAATCAGATTTGACTATGTCTCCTCCCTTTTTAATAAATAAAATTTTGAAGATGATGTGGCAAAATTGGAATTTATAATTAATAACATAATTGTAATAATAAATAATATTTATTAAAACCATGGAAGGGGATCTAGGGAATCTGAGAAACTACCCTGAATCAAGCTGAAAGAAGACTTTACTTGGATACTGTGTACTGACTGAGAAATTGTAAATTTACTAGTGACCTAGGAGTGGAGGGTCTCTATATTTTCTGATGATTGAATAGTGAATAATGAAGGATGTTTTATTGACCAAAAGAGTGTACTTAGTGATTGATGATTGAATAAGTAATTGATTTGTAACCTAATATGTCCCTAGTATGGTGAAATAATTTAATAAATAAAATTTCTGGATCTCATTTATCTCCAGGATCAAATAAAACATCTCTATTTGATATTTATAGTCTTTCATCTTCTGAAACTAAATAATTTATTATATGCTATTATCCAGATTTATTATGTACTATTATATAATATTTATTTATTTATTTGTTATTTCTTATTTATGATATTATTATATACTATATATACATATGTAATTATATACAGTAATCAGATTTATTATATACTATTATCTTTCACGTACTCCAAAGTCCAACCACATTGGCCTATTTGTTCTTCCTCACATGCAGTTCAATCTTTAAATTTTTGGCTTTGATGCAGGCTATCTGTAAAGCCAAGCATGTGCTGCTTTCCCAAAGAATGCTACTGTGAACAGCTCTTGAGGTTCTAATTACACAATATAGTGAACCCTCTATTTATTCCATAACATATCAAAGCAAAAACATTTATAGTAAATCAAAGTACAGCATTCACAATGTTATAACTTATCACAGATAATCAAAATATAGCATTCACAACAACTTATCACAAAAAAATGGCCACATAGTTACCACTACAGTGATCACAAAGTTTTGAACAAAGAACAAGCATTTAGTAATTCAAACATTCACAAAATCCTTAATTCAATCACAAAGTACAATAGTCAAAGTTGTCCACTCATGGGGCATACTAGGTTACAAATCAATTACTTATTCAGTCATCAATCACTAAATACAATCATTTGGTCAATAAATCATCCTTCATTATTCACTATTCAATCATCCAAAAATACAGAGACCCTCCACCCCTAGGCCACTAGGAAATTTACAATTTCTCAGTCAGTACACAGTATCCAAGTAAAATCTTCTTTTGGCTTGATTCAGGGTGGTTTCTCAGATTCCCTAGATCCCTTTCCATGGTCCCACATCCTACCTGGATTCACCAAACTGTCACCTGGGTTAAAAGGCATACAGCTCCCAGGTCCTTGTCCAGCTCTCTATGCAATTCCTGCTCCACATTGGAGCTTACAGTGTGCAGTCTATCTCAAATCCTACACAGTTTCTGTTCCCAGGAAGTCACGCTTAACAAAATCACAAACAGGCAAAATACCAACACCACAGTCATGCTTTCTCAGTCTTCTGCAGCTCCAGCTGGCCCTCGGACTCATCCAAAGTTTCAGCTGGTTCCCAGAATCAAGATCACTCCATCCAGGTTTTCAAAATCAAAATCATTCTCTCTGGCCCAGGAAGGATTTTCCTCTTCATATTCCCCAGTGGCAGCAGCTCCCATTTCCACAGAGTTTGTTTCAAGAAGATCTAATTCTCAATTTTCTTCTCAATTCTCCGTAGAGCAGTAGCAACCCAGCCTCCAGATGCTGCTGAGAGAAATTCTCTCTTTTTCCAGAGGCAGCAGCTTCTGTCTCCAGATCCTTGTCCCAAGAAATACTGACTCTCCCGCCCTGCATTTTCCCTTATATAGAATATTGCCTTAACTCCCTGTTCCAGCCAACCCCTTCCTGTTACCTTAGCAACAGGGATCCAAACCTTCTTGATTAATTACTAAGTGCTAAGTCCCTGTTACCTTTGACAATACAAAGAGATCTTCAAATTCACGTTACATTACCATGACACTCCCTCCCTCATTGAAGACCATCTCCAATCCTCCTGACCTGTATCTTACCACTGGACCCAGATAGCTTCAAAGGAGAAAGTGAGGCAGGTGACTTTGCATGGCCTTCTCTAATGTAAGTCCAATTCACTTGCAAGTCATGATCTCCTTTCTGATGTCATGGTCCTCTTTGAGAACAAAGGACATTCAACAACAACAATTTCTCTCATGTAAATGTACTCCTTTCTCCCCTCTATCTTGCCCAATGCCTGGCATGTAGTAAGCAATCAACAAAAATCTGGCAAATAATTGATTAGACTAAATCATGTCAAATCTTAGCCCATGTGCTTCATCTAATACACACATATACATATGAATATATATGCATGTATGTATGTGTGTGTATGTATTAATAAACCATGGAGGATATTTTTTTAATTTTTAACTTATTTTTAATTTATGGGATAAAATAAGCATTTCCATAGGATAATATAAGGATAAAAAAGATGAATGCACCTGAAACTGCACATCTTTTATGTACAATTTGCTATTCCTTTTAAATATATAACACATTTATCATGTAAATTCATTTCTCTCCCCTTTCCGTTGAGATAGATACCGTTAGACACAAATTCACATACACACACACACACAGATATGGATATGAATATGTATGTATGTATGTATGTGTGTGTGTGTGTGTGTGTGTGTGTGTGTAAAATCATTCTATACATATTTTTATCAATTATTTCTCTGGATGCAAATATCTTCCTTCATATGTCCTTTGTAGTTAATTTGTGTATTTATAATTGTTAAAATGACTTGTTTTCTAAAAGTTGTTTTTAATTACTGTATGCAAGGTTCTCTTGGTTCTCTGATATAGTTGATTCCAACAGCCAGAACTCCACCCTCATCCTATGAAATTATTTTGTGTTTATTTTGTATTTATCCATGTATGTATTTATTTTCCTCCAAATGAATTCAAGCTCTATAATGGATAGGTACTGTATCATTTTCTGTCTTCAAAATGACATTCTCCTGTCTCCTGTCTCTGTTACCTAAAACTGACACTTAGATGCACTAAAGAAAGACTTGTTGATTTATTGAGAGAATGTGTTGGGGGGGGTCATTGCACGTTTTTTTTCTTTTTGGAGGGAGGAAAGGAGGGTAATTGGGGTTAAGTGACTTGTCCAAAGTCACACAACTAGTATTAAGTATTTGAGATCAAATTTGAAATCAGGTCCTTCTGACTCTAGCACTGGTGCTCTATTCACTAGCTGCCCTTTGTTTTGTTTTTAGTAGACAAGAGATGTGCTCAATACATTTGTTCAGAAAATCAACCTGACAGTGGTGTTTTTGATGAATTGTAAAAGGGAGATACTGGTGACCCATCACATATCTAGATGTGGAAATCATATAGAAGAGTAGAAATAATATATGCAAAATTAAGACTTGGAATCATTTGAATAGGTTATGTTTTTGAAGAGAGTGACTATAGAAAATAAAGAAGCATTAGTGTAATAACTTTTGGAAAACCAACTTTTAGAGAACTAGAAAATATAATAAACTAACAAAAGAGATGGAGGTCAAAAGTAGAGTTGGTAGAGGTAGAATATGATGACTAGGAGAGATCATTTTCATAGAACCAAGAAAGAGGAGAGTATCAAGAAAAAAAGTAATTGATCAACAAACAGCACTAAATGCAGCAGTGATTAAAGAATGAAGACTCAGAATAGTCTATGAGCTTCATTGTTCAGTGGTAAAGAAGTTAAGACAAAGAGTAATGAAATGTGCACTATATTAGATTTGAAGTCAGAAGAGTTCCTTGCTCACTTCATTTTAAAATTGTATATAAAAATCTTTCTATATATTTTCTGTATTTATCATATTTATCTCACTCTCTTTTTTTCTGAATAGCAATGTCCCATCACATACTGTGATTTATCCATTCCACAATCTAAGGGGATCTATTTTATTTTCAGTCTGCAACTGGGTCAAATATTTGGACATTTTATACGGTAAGAACATATATTTAGCGAGGATTAATAAACATGGAGACTGACCAGTAGTTGTATTCCCCTTTTCAAGTGTCAAGTCAGTTTGGACAGACTCTGTATTCTGTCAAAATCAATTTATAACCTCTATCTTCATACCACCTAACTCACCTGCAGGCTAATTTAGATTTTAAACTTCACCAACACCCTACATTTTGTATCTTCATCACCTTGAACTCAGAAATTGTCTGTAACAGTGGTTCTCAACCTTCCTAATGTCATGTTCCTTTAATACTCATATGTGGGCATATCCGCATGTGGGAGAACCCGCCTGGAGACAGATAGAGCAGTGGTGTCTCAGTTCCTAAGACCATCAGAAATATATGTTTTCCAATGGTCTTAGGCAACCTCTGTGAAAGGGTCATTCGACCCCCAAAGGGATCACCACCCACAGGTTGAGAACCATCAGTCTGTAACAACAGCCTCAAGTCCTTACATTTCTCTCACCGTTTCACTCTTTTTAAACCCAATTTTCATCCTCACCATGATACTTCATATTCATATCCATCTTACCTAGCTGAACTACAATATTCTTACCTTACTTTCCTACCTTTATATTCATGACCTTACAATTAATCACATAAAAGGGCACTTTTCTCCAGCCTCAAATATCTTCTTCCTCCCCAAATGTTGCACTAGCCACCATCAGTCTTCTATGCCACACCAGGATTCACTTTAAAAAAAATCTGATGATGTTTACCTCAAAGAAAATAGGCAAGGACCAAGACTGTTTGTTGTGTTTTGTTTGGGGCAGAGGGCACTTATTCTCTATTATGTGACATTATGTACTATACTACATGCTGGGAATAGAAACACAAGCAAAATAAAGATACTCCCTCCCCTGAAGGAGCTTATTTTCAAATGGTGGAAAGCACATAAAAGATAACCATAAAGCAGGGGGACAAGGAGAAAGGAAGGAAGGTACTTATATGGGATGCTGTGATTGAAGTTTCTTTATATAAAATATGTTATTCACAGAAAGCATTCACATCTAGAAAAAACAACCCTCTTCCTACACTCCAATGAGCAATCACACCTTTGAACTTTCATACTTTCAGTTTTTTGTAGGTTAACCTTGAATGGGACCTAATCATAGGAAGTCTAATATTCCTTTCTTTATGATAGGATCCTCTGTCATGTTATTCTTTTTTAAAATTTTTATTGACTTGTTTGTTTACTTTTAGTTGACAAGATTCAGTTCCAGAATCACTTTAGTTTCAGATTTTTCTCCCCTTCCTCCCCATCACCCACCCCCACAATGGTGGCATACAATCATGTATAGAATCTGCAAACTCTTTCACATTGTACAATAGTCTGGTTGTATAGGTGTTGTAGACAATGGAGTGTACAAGGAGAAAAGAGAAACTAAAAACTGAACATAGAAAAGAATGATAGAATGCATTGCTTCAGCCTCCATTTAAACTCTGGTCTTTCTGGATCTTTCTATAAATGTAGACATCTCCTTCAATCCTGAGACTTGAAGAGTTGTCTTTTAACTGTGTTTTGCTAAGAAGAGTCCAGTTTTTTAAAGTTGGTCGTCACACGTATGATGTATCTGTGACTGTGTACAAATTTTTGCTGGTTCTGCTCTTCTCACTTAGCATCAGTTTATATAAATCTCTCAAGGTGAATATGAAGTCCATCTCCTTCTCATTTCTTATAGCACAATAGTATTCCATCACATTCATATACCATAACTTGTTCAGCTATTCCCCAATTGAAGGGATGCCTTCAATTTCCAGTTTTTTGTCACCACAAGGAGAGCTGCAATAGATATTTTTATACATATGGGACCTGTTACTACTTCTATGATCTCTTTGGGATACAATCCCGAAAGTGGTATTACTGGGTCAAAGGGTATGCAATTATTTATAGCCCTTTGGGCATACTTTCAGATTTCCCTCCAGAATGGTTGTATCAGTTCACAGCTCCACCAACAATGCTTTAGAGGTCCAATTTTTCCACATCTTCTCCATCACTTGTCAGTTTCCTGTTTTGTCATCTTAGCCAATTTGACTGGTGAGATGGGGTACCTCAAAGTTGTTTTGACTTGTATTTCACAAATAAATAGTGATTTAGAGCACTTTTCCATATGCTTAAAGATATCATTAATTTCTACCTCTGTAAATTTCCTGTTCATATCCTTTGACCACTTATCAATTGGGTAATGAGTGGCATTCTTATAAATTTTACTTAATTCTCTGTATATTTTAGAAATGAGGCCTTTATCAGAGACACTGGTTGTAAATATTCTATCCCAATTTCCCACTTCCCTTTTAATCTTGGTTACATTGGCTTTGTTTGTGCAGAAACTTTTCAATTTGATGTAATCAAGATGACCTATTATGCATTTTATAATGCTCTCCAACTCTTCTTTGGTCATAAAGTCTTCCCTATTCCATAAACCTTACAGGTAAACTATTCCTTGCTTCCCCAGATTATTTACAGTATCAGCCTTTATACCTAGATCATGCACCCATTTAGACTTGACTCTGGTGTATGCCGTTAGATGATGGTCTATGCCCAGTTTCTGTCATACTATTTTCCAATTTTCCCAGCAGTTTTTTGTCAATTACTGAATTCTTAACCCAGAAACTGGGGTGTTTGGGCTTATCAAACAGTATATTACTATAGTCATTGACTACTGAGTCTTTTGTACACAATCTATTCCATTGATCCACTACTCTATTCCTCAGCCAGTACCAGGCAGTTTTGAGGACTGCTGCTTTATAATAGAGATTAAAATCTCGTACAGCT
>CM053595.1:35752819-35780092 GCA_028646575.1 Pseudocheirus occidentalis | reverse complement strand
TTCTCAGTGGTGACTTTTAGCAGGATGTAGTTTCCTTCCTTATCTCTTTTAATTAGATCTATTTTAGCTTTTGCTTTTTCTGAGATAAGAATTGCTATCCCTGCTTTATTTTTTTTTACTTTTGCCAAGTCATAATATATTCTACTCCATCCTTTTATCTTTACCCTGTGCATATCCCCTTGTTTCAGATGTGTTTCTTGTAGACAGCATATTGTAGGATTGTGGTTTTTAATCCATTCTGCTATCCGCCTCTGTTTTATGCAAGAGTTCATCCCATTCACATTCACAGTTATGATTACTATGTGTGACTTTACCTCCATCTTATTCCCTCCCGTGTTATATCTTTATGTCTTCCTTTACCCTTTCCCTCCTTAAGAGTTTTCCTTTGGACCAACACCTCCCTCAGTATTCCCTCCCTGTGTTCCCCACTTTTTACTGCCCTTTCCCCTTGCTACTCTTCACCTCCCTACAGAAAACCCTCCCGTTCTTATAACCCTCTAGCCTTATCCCTCCTATTGCCTGTAGGGTACAATAGATTTTTATTCTTAACAGAGAATGTTATTCCCTTGTTGAACCCAAACCAATGCTAGTACATTTCATATATTGCTGCTCTCCCTCCCTCTTTTCCCTCTATTCTTATGAATTTTTGTGTCTTTTCATGTTAGAGTCTAAACTTAGCCATTTGTATGGATCCCTCTTTAAATCAGAGTATTTACGGGAGTAATGATCATATGATGCTCATCTCCTTCCTTCCCACCTCTTACTTTATTATGGTATTTATTTCTCTTCTTGTGGCATAATTTACCATCTTCTACCTCTACTTTTCCTTTTCTCCCATTACAATCCCTTTCTTCCCCTTAATAAGGTTTTTTTTTAAATCTTCAGATTCGTCCAATTTTACCCTCATCCTATTTCTGTGTTCTTCCCTTTAAAGTGTCACAATATTTTTACAAATTTGAGTATTGACAGGTATCTGCTTCTCATAAAGGAATGTAAACAGTTTGATTTTATTGAGTCCCAAGTTATGTGCATGTGTATCTGTGTGTTTATATGTCTATGTGAGTGTATGTTTTCCTTGTTTATCTTTTTATGTCTTTCTTGGATCTGTCATGCTATTCTTTATCAGAAGGTGTCCATTGGCTGTGTCCCTAACCTAATAACAATAAACAAAGCAGAAAAACCCTTTTTCTTCATTGCTGGAGGATTATTATATATAGTATAGCAGGGCCTACAAACCTGTTGTATCTGAGAATAAGTTCTATTTTGAAGGTTAACTTTGAATGCATTTTTTAATTATTAAAGTTCCATGGGCCAGTCTGTTTTTAAGGAACAAATTGATCTCTGAGATAAAGGAAGTTATTAAGTATCTAAAAATATTTCAACTGTTTCTATCCCTCTCCTCATGCAAGAAAGAATCATCTAAACCCCTTAAGAACAAACTCTTCACAATATACCTTTTTCTTTCTCATCAATTTCCCATGTGCTTGGAAACAAAAAAAAAACTGCAGCAGCCCATGTGTTATAACACTAACTAGCTACACACTCTTCATCCTTAAAGGCCTAACCAAAGTCTTATTTCCCTCAAGAAGCTTTTGTAGATTCACTGTCCCACTAAGGCTCTCTTTCTTTAAATTTCCTATAGCACTTATTTTTAGTAAAGTTACATACCATTTACTATATACTACTTTAAAAAATTATCTGAACTTTTAATGTGCATTGTTCTTGCTTCCCCAATAAAATCCAGAGCTTTTTAAATGTAGAATTGGTCTCATCTGGTTGCACTACCTTGGAAATTCTCCAATTGACTTCTCTATCATCCCGCAGGGAGTTCATTATTGGGATAACCTGTAAGATCTCACCAACTTTGGTCCCCCATCTCATGATTACTCTGCCTCTTTGATTAGAGAGTAGGATCATGATTAGGATTTGATTAGAGAGTAGGATCATGACCTTCACACATTCACTTAAAGAGAAACTCCAGCTCACACATTGCTGCATTTTTCACCTAGACTTTGGGGCTTACCTGATTAACTCCTTGGGCCCCTGTGTCAGTACTTCTACTTTCCCCACTTTCTGCTTTTCAGCTTTCTTTAATTTTTGTTCTTCTCCCATTAAATTGTAAGCTCCTTGAGGGCAGGAACTGTCTTTTTAAAATATTTGTCTCTTCAGTACTTAACAGATAGAAGGTCTGGCACATCATAGGTATTTAATAAATGTTTATTGACTGAATGACTGATTATGCTATCCAGAAATGGCAGGCAATTATGTTGCTTACATAAGTACTGAAAAGGGATTTGTTTGAAGGAAAGTATTGAAACACTTAGAATGTTGACAGCCTTTGTCCTTTAAGAATATTTAATTCTATTTTATCCCATCCTCTGTCCACCAGAAATCTGGTACTCCATGTACCCATTTCCCCACCCCCGACAAACACACAAGAAAAGAGATGATTAAATCAATTTTCTATTATGAAAGTGAATCAGAAAGTTCAGCAATTATCCTGTGAACCCTTCTAGTACAAATTAGCTTTTATAGATCATGCTTGTCAGTTTGAAGATTACTCAGGCCTCTCCTTCATCAAACTTTGAACCCCAGATATCAGTTGCATTTTATATGAATTAAAAATAACTAGTTTCATAATGATCACTTCCATTCACTCATACTATAGCCCTCAGAGTTCAAACAATTTGCTTCAATGAGTAATATGGTTAGGGAGGCTTACCAAGGGTGGTCCACTGATGAGTTCAAATTGATTTACTTACAGAACAATAAGCCTTTGTTAAAATCATTTGACAAAAATCTCCCAATATTTTGTTAAGAGAAAAAATGTCAAGACCTAAGTATATATCTGTGACTGGGACTCTATGAAGAATAAGCAGTATGTTACAATGAAAAGAGCTCATATTGGAGACAGATGATCTGAAGTTAAATATTGACTCTATGTGATCCTGGGCAAGTAACTTGTCTCTTTGGGCCTCAGATTCCTCATCTTTATTATGAGGTAGTGAAGTATATGGGCTCTAAAGTCTCTTCCACCTCTAAATTTATAATCTGGTGATTCTCTGACTGCTTTAAAGCAACACCATAATTCCTTTTATGAGAAGAGTTTCTGTGACTAGGGTTATCCTCATGAAGAGTTGTTTGGCTAGGATTATTGGGAGGACTCTTCTTGTAAGAGAAGACATGTAATTATACTACAAGTAGTTATCAACTGCTCCCAAGTTGGGCAAAATGATACTTCTCTGTCCTGTTGTCCTTCCCCATCTCCTAACCCCAGCACTCTAGAGAAGAGACAGAATTGGTCTTTTAGTTCATTTATTGAGCTCCAGAGCAGGGGGACTTCTTTGACTAGGTTCCAACCTCTTCAGTCTTAGCCAATAAGAGTTTCTGATAGTGAACTTCCAGTCCAAGAGGAGGCAACATCTGGAGCAATGGTGAATTATAAAGAGTTCCTGAAGAAGCAAGTATCTACTTTTTGTCACGTGTTTTCCCAGAAGCCAGAGGAATTAATGGGCAATGTTTACAAGCTTCAACTTCCTATCTAGAGCAAGGGGTGGCATTAGAAATTTTCTAAGCAGACTGAGCATCTGGATGCACAGAAAAATGTGTTATTTAACCTTGTGTTTGAGATTGTTTCAAGAAAAGCTTCAAATGCAGAGCACAGAGATCTAACTATCTAGAAAGACAGAGGAAGTTACTGAGTAGTGATCATCCTGAAGAGGACACTAGTCCACGTAGGTCCTGAACTGGAGAGCAGTCAATAAAGACTAAAGGCATGAGAATGTGAGGCAGAAGACTTGTACTTTGTACCCCAGTGGTACCATAAATGATTCAGATAGTGAAATCCTACTGAAAAGATAATTACCTATCAAACAAGCTCAAATCATGCTTGCTTTGTAAAGGGTTTGCATCCATAAGGTAGAAGAACTATGTGTTTCGGGGGATGCTGTGTTTTTATTATTCATCCTTCATTCTTGAAGACTAACAGCAGCATCCGGGCGATGTCTTAACTTGTACATGAATTGGGTTCAAGTGAAGCAGAGCTGCACAAAGTCATCAGTCTCACTCTCTCCTCCAGAGTCATCGAAGGAGAGACTATATTGTGTAGTGTAAGAGAACTAGGGAATTCTTTGAAATGTCATTATGTTGCCTTACTGGCAACACTGTTTTCAGTTCCTTTCTGAGGGGTGTTTGTGAAGCACTGATTTTTTAAGTTATTTTTTTAGCATCTATAGGCAAAAACTTCTGCATTTCCTTTGGGTTATTTGTTTTGTGTGTGTGTGTGTGTGTGTGTGTGTGTGTATGTGTGTGTGTGTGTGACACATGCAATATATGCTTTCTGGCACCATTCTCTTAGAGCCAAATTTGCTGTATAATTTCCTCAGAATACAAGAGCAACCTTAGGAGTTGATGGAATGTCACTTTTCTCTTCTATCAGCTTGAGTTCTCACCAACTGTGATCCCCCATTTTAGGGAACCAATAATTAACAACCTGCTTTGAGTCATGAAACACTAGGTGAATTTTACAAACAGACATTTAGTTCGAATACATAGCAAAAACATGCAACTATTTTCCCCAAAACTTAGAGACATAATCCCCTATACCAATATACCAGTTCAGTCTAGTGGTGAGGTGAGGGTGTAATTGGTGATTAGGCCTTAAATGTAGCTCAGTTCCTCCATTACATTTATTATAGCAAATTCATATCCAAAGATCAGTTGAATCCTTATACTAGGTTGAGGTCCTGAAGGTTACCACTGAAGATAATCCCTTATTTCTTACTCCTTGTTCCTCAGAGAAGCAAAGCCTCCCTGACTGTAAAGTCTGAATTCTGTCTTCCAGTTTCCTGTTACTTATGGTCTTAGTCCTTGAAACTCCCAAAATCAGAGACTCCATGTCCCTGACTTTAAATAGATGGATAGATAGATAGATAGATAGATAGACAGACAGACAGACAGATGGACGGATGGATGGACGGACGGATGGATGGACGGACAGACAGATAGGTAGGTAGACAAAGTAAATCCCATTTCTAATGGACTATATGGTTTCAAAGTGGGGAAAAGAGCTTAAGGCTTAGCCTCTCAAATCAAATAGTCTCACCAGATATTATTGCTAAATGAGTCACCACCTTTCCCTACAAAAAAAAAACTCAGACCCTTTAGAAAATACTAACATCCTTATGTAGTTGATGGTACAGAGTGGGAAGGCAGAGATTTAAGGTTCTACACGAACATGTAGTGGACCAACTGAAATCAGTTGTGTTATACGCACACGTTTTCATCTCATCAAGGAACTTCCCTCACCTGCTATCATGCTTCTCCTGGAAGAAGTTCTCTAGAAACTTCCTTGTGAAGATATCATCTTAGCAAGCTGATAGGGTCTTTAAATGTAGATCTTTATTACACACATATCTGGAAAATCAAAAACGATCATATTTGGAGATTCCTAGAGTAAATTCTTTACAGGGCATACAAGACAAAGTAAAAAAAAAACTTTTAAGTTTCAGTATACAAGATCAAGTCAGTGTGAGTGATCCTAAGAGCCTGAGTGATCCTAAGCCATGAATTACATATGGATGGATGCAAAGTCTTGAAGTTTCTTAATCTTCTCTCTCAGGCTCTAATAGTATGTTCTTCAGTATCTGTGTTTTGTCAGTCTGTCTTTATATCTATATCTTTATTTTTTATCTCTTTCTAATTTTTTCTGCTTCCCTTTCTCTTCTTTGATCTTTCATGTTTCCTTTCACTTTCATTTCTTCTAAAATGTGATAAACTAAGTAACATTGCAAAATATTAAAGCCTCGCTACTTTTTTGTCAGCAGGATAGAATGACAGGATAGAATGGTTTTTAAATACTATCCTTCCTTTTGCTTAGATTTCAGTTAGATCTGTGTTTAAGATCTCTATAAGTTACATAACTGTTAAGAAATTAAGTGGGGCCTTCATTTTTATTTTCTGAAAATTGAATTTATTTTCATGTAATACCTCTTGGTATGACTTAAGTTTACCTGTGTTCTTTATTATTTTGAAGTGAATTTTTTTTTGCCTTTTTCAATCAAAAGACTGTTACCAGTTGAAAAACTGCACACTGAGTGATGCAGGGCTAGTTTCCATGAAAATACTGTCCAAGAAGAAAGTCTATGTCTGTGTTGTTACCATAATGTATTTCGTTAATAGATTCCAAAAAGATTCAAGCAATGTGTTAGTCTTAAGCAAATAAATGTGTGTGTTCTGAAAGGAAGCTGTGATTAAGGACTGATGTCAAACACAGAATCTGCCCTTGAACAACAGTACTGGTCTTTTTTTTTAAACTGGATATGGGCAAACTTAAGGTGTAGCAGCTGTGTGTGTCCATCCCCCTTCACACACACACACTCACACACACACACACACACACACACACACGTCTACACTCTCTTAGAGAACAAATAATTGCATTGAAAAAAATAGGGGTTAATGCAAAACCTGACACATTCTTTTTCTTTTTTTTTTTTGCTTTGTTTTAGTATAGTAGAAAGAGCAAAGAATTTTTTAATCCTGACTTTCCTACTTATCCTGTGAGCTTGAGCAAGTCATTCATCCTCTCCTGACCTTTGTTTCCTTATCTGGTCAGAACTACTAAAATTCCTGGGTTCCTTCTCTCTCCAAAATTCTTTGATTTCATAAACATTCATGGTATAAAATTATTTTACAGTTCTAAATAAAAAAAAATCATGCCTCCTCCCTCCTCCATATTTTTTTTCATTTTGCACCTGAGATTTCATTGATGTAAGAAGGAAGCACCCTCCACTAATGCAGGTTGGCAACTATTCTATTATTTTTAGTTTTTAGAGAGCAAACTGAGATATTGAGAAGGTTAAGTGATTTGCCCATGGTCACAAAAACTGTGCATCACAGACAAGATTTGAATCCAGATCTTTTTATAATTATTCCAAGATCATTCTCTGTCCATTACTACAGGGTCTTTATCAACTACTATACTATACTATACTATATATATGCTGCCCCCTCCACTGAGTTACTGTCACACAATTTTTAGTTATACTGTGTTCATTCAGTTACCATGAGTTGGAGGCCAGGTTTGAAGAGAGGTTTTGCTTACTCCTATCCTCTAACCACTGAATCATGTTGCTTCTCCCCAAAATTATATATTCCTATAACATGATTTGCCATATTATTACTCACTTTAATATTGTTATCCAACTTTTCAGATATCAACAGATATGCTGTCTCTCTAACTAGATTGAAAGTTCCTTAAACACAGGGACTTTATGTCTCCTCAGAGCTCAGTAGTGCTGTGAACATATTAGGTGATACATTTAATAAAGTACATATATTGAATTACTATTTATATGAAATCAGCAAGAACATTTATAATACACAATAAGAATAAAAAAGAGCATAAAGTGCCCAGAAAACCATGGGCTCTTTAAAAAAATGACTGGAGGAAATATGTGTCAGAGGTTGATAGCCTACTATGAATTCTTGCTGAAAATAAAAATGTCTTTCATTTGGAGATACGTCATTATGATGATGTCTTAAGGGGGAAAATACTGCAGGCAACTGATTAGTGTTCAGTGCATATTCTCATATCCCAGCATGTTAGCACTTTGTTTGGGTGAGTTTGGACTTCTTCTAATGATGAACATTGAAGAAATTAACATAATACAACATCTGCTGATGAATTGTTATAGGATTTGAAGGATTTTAGCTCAAGAATGCAATATTGTGTTCATTACCACCTGTTTTTGTATTTTTCCATCAGTAGAATGCTACTGTGACCTTTACCCTTTGTGCTTTGGGAAGATGGAAAATAATATGCTTCTATGTTAAACACACCAAACAAAGCAATTAACAAAGTAATTAATTAGCATCTTGTTGACAGGACTAAGCACAGTGACAACAGACGTTTTGATTATGTGTGCTAAGAAATACCACTTCTTTGCAGGGGGAAGCATAAAAGTGTATTTGAAGTAATAGAAAAATAAGGGGGGATAAAGGTTTGGGGGGAAATGTGCCATTCTGGTAAAATGCTACCTTCTATAGATTTTTATAAAGACCAATTCTCACTACCGATGAAATGGGAATAGGTATTGGAATAGATATTTCTAGGCTGTTTCAAAATTGTGAGTAAAATGGGTGATCCTTTTTCTCCCTTCCCAGGAGTGGAGTGAGTATAGGCACAATTAAATTATTCAGTTCTAGATTTGGATATGCACACACACACGTATGTATGCATGCATATACACACATATAGATGCATATATGTGTGTGCATATGTATACACTCACATATATGGATATATATGTGTATGTTTTTCTATATATGTGAATGTAGGAGTATGTCTATGCATGTAGAAGTGCGTATGCATACATATATGTACATAATGCACATATATGTATGTGTTTGTATGTATATATGTATATTATGTCCAAACTAGGTTTCATTCATTCATTGAAGATAAATAAATTGAATAGAAAGAAAACTTTAGCGTCATTTAGACAAAACAATTAATGACACAATTTTCACTTTTCAAATACTTCATCTGGTTTCATGTTCACATAGTCTTAATTTTAATATATAAATTATCTAAATAGGGTTCGTTGCTTTAGAGTTCTTGAAATCATACTTTGACTTATCTATCTTCTTCATAACCAAGTAAATCCTTCCACTGACAACTTCCTAGGAGAGTCCACTGAAACGTTTATGTGCTGCCAAGAAAAGAGAAAGAAAAGTATCCTAAGAGCCTTTAGAGTTAATTTTTGGTCCCATTTCACAAGAGTTGGGGAATAGGGATAGCACCGTGATCTATTTTCCCATGGAGTTTAAAATTCATTTGGTAAGACAGAAGAAATATACACGAGGAAATTAGGTAACCCTGCAAGAAATATAGGATCAAGTGATAAATCATATGTTTCAGATTATAAATACTATAGCAATCAATACAAAGGAGACTGTAAGTGGAATAGTGTAGTTGAGGAAGCTTCGTAAGTGAGGTAAGGTGGAATCTGAGCTTTAAATTATTTGGATTGACAAACATGAGGCAGAAGGTTCATTACAAAAGAAAAGAAAAACCCAAGAAGAAGAAAAACAAAACAAAATAAAACTGATGGTAATGAGAGTGATACATATTGGAAACAATGAAAAAATCTGTTCTGGAAAGAATAGAGAGAAGTAAATAAGAAGTTGTAAAAGAGATATATAAAATTAAGTTCCATAGGTATTAAATTATCAAATTTCATTGGAACATAGGATTGCAGGCATCTTGGAAGGACTCTATAGGTTAGCAATCCATCGTCTCCATTTTACACAGGAGTAAATTGAGGTAAGAGAAGAGAAACGATTTGCCCAAAGTCATATAGGAAGTATCAAAATCATTATTCAAATGCATGAATCCATGCCAGCCTCTTCCTTTCAATGTCCCTATCCCACTTTTCCATCACATTTCATTGAGTCTTCTAGAAACCCTGTTCTATTATTCACAAATTGTCTTTCATTTTTGATCCCAACCTCCTCTAGGAAAGTGATTTGTATATATCTCATATTTTTTTATATGTATACATGTTGTCTCTTACCCACCATTCACTCCACTGCCAAATATAATTTATTCCTTGAAGACAAGGACTGTTTTGTTTAGTGTTTCTATCCGCCAATGCCTAGAACACTGACTTGTACAGATGAGGCACTTAATAAATGCTTACTGAGTTATTTGAATTGAATAGAACCCCACACCTAACTCTAAAACCAACACTTGAGATGGTCTAGTGGATAAGAATATTGAATTTGATATTAGGAAAAAATATGTTTAAATCCTAACTCAGGCAATTAACTTTGTGATTTCCCTCTCTCCTCAATTCCAGAGAATTCCTCCTTGACACCTAAAACTGATTTTCCTAAAGCACAAGCATGATCATGTAACTCTCCTACAAAGTATACCCTCAGGGTTCCTTATAACCTGTAAAATCTGGTGTAATTTCTTTTGTTATGGCATTTAGAACTCTCCATATTCTAGTTCCAACTTTTCATCTGACCTTAGTGGATATTACTCCCCTTCATATTTACTCTGTATTCCAGCCAAACTGGCCTTTTCTTTTGTTGTTATTGTTTTTTCCTTGTACACAGCAATCTATATTCTGTCTCTCTGTCTTTGTATCCCTAGAATAAGTACCATTCTCATCTCTTCATCTTAGAATTTCCAGCTTCCTCCAAAGAACAGTGTTGATGTGAACTACTAGCTGAGACCTTTCCAATTCTCTTAGATGTCACTGCCAGATAATTTCCCCAAATCACCTTGAATTTATTTTGAATATGTTGTATGTATATTTATATGTGCACATGTTGTCTCTCCTGGGAGATACCTTGAGGGTAGGTAATCTTTCATTTATGTCTTTGTGTCCTTATTCTTTGACACAGAGTTAAAGACAAAATAATATTTTAATAAATGCTTATTGCTTAGCTGACTAATAGCTCTATGGCAATGGGCAAGTCTCTTCATTTTTGAGAGCTCCTTTTACCTCATCTACAAAGTGGGAATACAGGGATAATTTCTTAACCACTTCCTCTGTAGGGCTGTTGTGAGGAAAGAGCTTTGCAAATCCTGAAATACTATAGAAATGTAGGCTACCTTTCCACAATGCTTGAAGACCTTGCAGAACAATTTCTCTTTGATATGGTGGAAACTGGGGCACATGGATATGCTATCAACTAGAGAGGGACCAATCACATTTAAATTCAAAAAGAAGACAGTTAAGAAAATGTTAAATGTGTAAAAATTCACCTTATTGAAGTCATTAGAAAACAAATTCATTTAAGTAGGTATATGGACTTTTAAAAAAGTTTATATAAGTTCATAATTTATAAGTAATATATAATTTTAATGTTGACTTGCACAGCAAGGTATTTGCCAGAAGCAGAGCTAAAGGTAAATGCTGAGGCATTTGGCTATAAAAATGAAATCTGTCAAGAGAAATAACTATCATCCAATTACACAGCTTCTTTGTTTAGTGCCACTTTTATGTGTTCCTAGATTCCAAGTACCAACCATACTCTTCCTAGAACTTCTTCCTAGGTATAATGAATTTGATCATTTTTTGTGCCATTTTTAAACTCAAAAATAAGATTAAGAATCCTCCCAAGATTGGAGACTAAATGTACAGGACCCAAGGCCATGTCATAACGACCTCCCAGAGACAAGATAAAAATTTTGCTTAAGGCAAAAAATGTAATGAGGAACAGTCCACACCAGCATAAGTACATATGAGCACAGATTGAAAAAAGAATATCTTGAATTTCTGAAATATCAAGTATTTTCTCCTATAGCAGATAAACAGACTCCTCATTATCCCAAGTAAACTGAAAATGGGTTATAGTAGGCAAGTCAGGTTTATCATAAGTGGGGTGCATATTGTTTGATTGGTAGTTACAATTTAAAATTAAATTAAAACTAAAAACTAATTAAGACATAGCAAAGATACTTAATTCAAAATCTATTCTGGGCATAATATGTTTTTTGATGATTTAGAATATACAAGCAGTGCTTGAGGGTCATCAATATGTATTTAATTTTGGGGGGAGGGGCAATTGGGGTTAAGTGACTTGCCCAAGGTCACACAGGTAGTGAGTGTGTCAAGTGTATGAGGCTGGATTTGAACTCAGGTCTTCCTAACTCCAGGGCCAGTGTTCTATTCACTGTGCCACCTAGCTGCCCCACGTATTTAATTTTTGTGCTGTACTCCAGGCACCTCTTCTCAATATTCATAGTGGGACAAAGGCACCTATATTCATAGAATGTCAAATTCAGATTTAGTACAACCTTCCCATTTCATAGATAATAAAACTGAGTCCCACAGACATGATGACACAAGTTACACAACAAATATGTGGCAGAGAAGGGAGAAAAATCCATTATTTTCCAGTTCACAGTCCAGAACTTTTTCCCTTATATAATTTCATCACTTTGATCTTTTCCAGTGAACAAAACCAAAATTCCTTCTCTGATGTCTAGTAACCACATCTGAATCTGAACAAAAATTGTAATAGCATCATTAAAGAAAAAAAATTCTGAAAGAATAATGGAAGTCACCTTCCTAACTGCAGCAGTATTGATCTATAAAGAATAATCAAAACTAAATGAATCACTAGAGGAAGGAATGAGGTGGATAGATGAATCTCATGTGACTCATTTGTAGTTGAAGCAACCAATTAAGTGATATGAGTATTTTTTTCAAACTCACACTTTTCTTTCATCAATAACAAGTTAGAGCTAAAACCTAGGAAGCCAAACCTAGAAAAGTGATTGATTTTGTTAGTTTCTGTTTTCTTATTAGTTTTAATTCCAATCCTTGATGATAGCTAAACACAAGGAAATGCACTCATGGTCAAAAATCATTTATTTCTACCTATACTTAAGTTTATCTTGATTTCATTTACTTTTAAACTAGCTAGGGTAAATACATTATTTAAAAATATGTCACGTATATTTAAGGAACAGATGCTTGCATAGACAGGAAATACTAGCTTAGAAAAACTCTTGATTTCAACTTTTTCTCAAGGGAATTTGGTTAATTTCAAGTATATACCCTACAATATTGGTCGACTATGATAAACAAGCAAAAGAACTCATAGAGGTAATCCTATTAGTAGTTTGCTGAAGAATCAATAGAAAAACTATCATTGAACTTGATAAAAGCATCAACCCAGCTAAAAACAATGGACCTTCTTGAGGACAGAGTAATACTATTATTATCATTGGTCTCATCATATAGAAAGAAGATGCAAGAATTCAGGGAGTTGAAAAAAAGCAAATTAGAGAACAGATTTTTTAAGAAATAAGAAAAGTGGGAGTTGGACAATATGCTCTCAACTATTTGTTTCAATTTTAAGATTCTATGAGAAAGAAGAGTACAAAGGGAAACAAGAAAGAGATGCATATGGTGGACAGAGGTAAAATTTCCAGTATCCAATGTGACAAAGTCCTATATGTCCCTAGGAGCTTACAAGTTTATGAACACATACCTGGCAAATCCTATATTGTGTCTGTGCAACCTCAACTTTTCCTTGACCAATCAACCAATAAATAAAAATGGCATTTATTAAGTGTGTGTCAGGTACAAGACTTTAAAATGAACATCAAAGGCAGTTTTAAAATGAAAAAGAAGTCACAGATGGCCAACCAGTCTTCTGATCTAGGTCCAGTGAAAGAAATGACTTATCTTGGTGATGGAATGTAATTAATAGACTGCTTCCAGTATCCATATTTTAGTTCCAGTTGGTTTATGAAGTTCTTACCATTGAAGAAGACCTGGATCCTTCAAAAGTCAATACCTGGGTCAATAATTCTGATTCATTGTGATTACAGCTGTTTCTGATAATAGTGGTTCTTTTTTTCCCTTTTTTTTCACTTTGCACTGGGCAGTTAGGTGGTACTCTATCTAGAGTTCTAGACCTGGACGTAGGAAGATCTGAATTCAAATCTAGCCTCAAACTACTGTAACTGTGTAGCCCTAGACAAGTCATTTCAGAGCTATCTGCTTCAGTTTCATTATTTGTAAAATCAAGATAATAGCAATCACCGACCTCCCAAGATTATTATAAGGATGAAATGAGGTATTTGTAAAATTTGCAAACATTAAAGCTCTATATGAAATGCTAGCTATTAATATTAGAAAGAAAACATCAAGGCAAAAACAGATGCTGAGCTGATATTACTTCCTTCTATAATAAATTAAGCTAAATAAATGAAGCAAGGAGAAGGGAGTTTGTGTGACTTTCTGAAGTCTTGGAAGATGGACAGTAATCTTACTAAGCAGACCTCAAATGATAACCTTGTGACACATGAGATAGAAAAACAATATAATATGAGCTAGAAGCCTGATTTTTTTAAAGAACATTTATTTATCTGTTTTAAACATTCTCTACTTGTAATAGTCAACCAGTTCAGGAACCATTTTATTCATAAGAATTAATAATGAACCAAAGAAATAGAACATTAATTTCCCCATTTAAAATATCATTATCATCATAACTCTCTATTTTTCACTTTAAGCAATGGTGTATAAAAATGAATGAAAATGTAGCTTTATCCCTTAATTTGAAAGGAATGTCTTTCATTGTTCAAATACCAGCTAAGATTAGTATCAGATTTCCTTATCTGATTGCAATTTTCTTTATACTGCTATAGTTTCACAAGGTGGGCTAAATTAAATTTGATCCCTTAATGAGTTCAACTTGGTGACTGCAGATCAATGAGTTTTTCTTTGGAATATTTTCATTAGCCATTTCTCTTATAAAGTATAGATATGTATTAACATCCTATTGATTGTTGTTCTTTTTATTGATTGTATGTCATTCCTGTGTCAGTATTTCCCATGTTTCAATCGATTTCAAATTTCTTAATAGAAACTTTGAAAGTGTCTTTGTATCACTTCTTTTGTGCTTATCTTGTATGAGTTCTCTTTAAAATCATCTTTTAGGCAAATGGACTTTTGGCTTTTGAACAATGTGGCCAGCCTGTCAGAATTATGCTTCCGCTGTAGTTTTACTGTTTGGTACTTCAGCTAGAGAAAGGACCTCAGTGTCTGCTACTTTGTTTTACCAGGTGATCTTTAGCATCTTAGGATTCCTAAGACAGTTCAAATGGAAGCAATTCAATTATCAGTTACAGAGCTGGTATGCTGTCTAGGCTTCACAAGTATATAACAGTAGGGTCAGTACCTTGATTCTGTAGCCCCTTGTTTTCTCCTACCCTTTCCTTCAGAGACTCCCAAATACTGAGTTAGCTCTGGCAATATTTGTGTTAATCACATTATATATGTCTACATCTCTGGAAAGTGTACTGCCAAGATAAGTGGATGTAATCACTGCATTCACAATTTCTCCTTTTGCTGTAAGCAATGGTTCCATATGTGGATGTTGTGGTGCTGGCTGATGGAGAATCTTTATTTTCTTCATGTTTTTGTTAGGCAAGAATTAGCCCAAGCATCAGAGAACTGATCCATACTTTGTTGCATCTAAGCCTCAGGGGCTTCAATGAGTGTACAATAATTTGCCAACAAAAAGTCATGTACCAACCAACTCTCCCTCCACTTTAACCTTGGCTTGTAGCCTTTCCAAGTTAAATAATTTACCATCAATGCAGCAGTTGACTTTGATGGCATTTTGGTCCTCATCAAATTCTTCTGACAACATCACAGAAAACATCACACTAAAAAGTATGGGAACAAGCATACAACCCTACTTCACTCCATTGTTGACTGGGAAAGTGCAAGATCATTGTCCATTATCCAGAAATCTTGTGAGCTTATTATTATGAAATTGACATGCAATACTGATGAACTTTTCTCAAAAACCAGCTTTTGTCATAATTATCCACAAGCTATTACAACTGACAGTGTCAAAGGCCTTTGTTATATCTGAGTGTTATGTACAGACCTCTTTTCTACTCCTGGATCTTCTCCTAAAGTTTTCAAGCAGCAAAAAATTTTATCAACAATTCCTTAGCCCTTTCTGAAAACATACTGGCTCTCAGTTGGATGACCCTCTTTCAGGTGAAGGATCATCCTTTAAAGGAGGATGTTGGGAAGAATATTGATGTCAATTACTAAGAGAGAGATTTCCCCAACCCTACCATGATTGTCACTGGAAAACCTATTTCCTTTATAGAGATGAACAACAGGAGCATTCTTGAAGTACTGGGGGATTACCTCTTTTTGCCATACAATCCAGAAAATTTCCATCAGCTTTTCTATGAGCAGTGAGCCTTTACCTTATAAATCTTAGTTGGAATAGAATCAGCACCAGGACCTTTGTAACACAAAAGGAGCCTAATGACATTGAAAACCTCTTCAGCTGCATTTCAGCTAGTTCTGTAGGCCTTGACTACTGTCAGGGACTGATTTCAAACTCAGGTTAAAGTGTTCAGCATTGATTGCGATGGTCTGTTGAGAACATTATGGAAGTGGTCAGCCCATCTCTTCAGGATTATTTCCTTATCACTGATTAGCGTGACTCCATCAACACTGAATAGTTGAGATGCACCAGAGTTCTTTGACCCATTCATAGTCTTCAGGGCAACAGAAAAAGTTCTTTGGATCATTACTATCAGCATGAAACTTAATTTCACCTGCTTTATTACAAAGAACATTACATCTCTTTAAGTTCCAGTTTCACTTTTCTTTTAATGGAATTAAATGCTGCCTTCTTAGAGATGGATGAACTATCCCTGGAGTTCTTATTTTTAATTTAACAGTTTCTGAACTTCCGTATCATTTTAATCAAGCCAATCTTGATATTTGTGAATATTCTGGCCCAGAAAAGGAAATGCAGTGCTAGACACCAAATCTCTAAAAGCTGTCTATTTCTTTTCTTTTCCACTATAGCCAATGTGTGTTGGCTCCACTTTCCCTCCACAGTAGCAACAAACTTTCCCCACAAGGAGAGGCCCTCTAATCTATTGACACTGAATCGTCCAGTGGTCATTTTGCTTTGAGGCCACCACTTTTGTTGAATGAAAATATTTAACTCAGCTAGGATAATTCTATAATAAGTCCAGCACTGTATACTATGTATCACCTCAGTCACTCTCATACCCTGCCTGTCTCTTCTCCTTATAATAACACAATATATTGAACCCAATTGTTTGCTGTAAGTGTGCAATCAAAAAGTTTTATTGTGTTTAGGTAAATTGAAGACAGTGTTGGTGATAATAAGGTCATGAGAGGCACAAATATTTGGTAGTAAGATGCTGTTTCCAACTCTTTGCTCCCAAGGACTCCCTGCTATGTCTGGTAGTCAGTGACTATTCTGGCATGAAAGTCACCCAGAATTATAAGGTTGTACTCTTTTGGCACATTGCTGATGAGGGCTTCCATGTCTTCTAATATTTTTTTTCTTTTATCTCATTAGAGTTTGTCAAGAAGGAAGCATACACACTTGATGGTAGTGGTCTGGTATTTCCCTGCAAGTAAAAATCACCTTGTCATGTGTCTGCTTTCAATCCTTTAGGTAGGCATACAACCATGTTGACTAGATTAGTTTTGACCGCAGAACCAGCTTCATGGTGCTCCTCATCACTGCAGGTGCTCAACAAAAAATGAAAAACAAAAAAAACAAAATAAAACAAAAAACAAAAAAGTTAATCTAGGCTCTAACTTCAACAAACTAGACTTGATTTGCTAGCCTTGTTTCATTCAGAACTTCTTGAGTTCTCTCACTATGAGAGGTATTCATCTTTTAGGTCTACTGTATTCCATGTCATCCATAAACATGCGCACATATCATGTACTGATCATGAGTAGAATCATTTTTGCAAAAGTTTTTGTGTGCTTTTTGTTTGTTTGTTTTGACCACCAGATATAACCCCTACCTGCTGCAGAAAACAGACCAAGGTTCAGTGAAGTCGACAATTTTTAAAGCACCTTTTCTCACTCTTTCCTTATTGCATGAAGTGAGCAGTGTAGTCTTTAAAAAAGACTGCTCAGACACCCAGTGGGCTGACAAATTCCTTTGATTCTTCAGTGCAGTGAAGAGACAGTCATATGCCCTGAGTTGCCTGTGTGCAGGGTGGTGACTATAGCTTCCAATACATTCATACCTGCTACTTTATGATTAACTTGTTGCCACAGGACTTTGAGGTAGGCAAAAATGATAAAATAGCTTTGGTGATATTTTTGACTCAGACCTAAATTGGATTTTAGTGAGACAGAGTTGTATGAAGTCATCAACCTCATTCTCTCTTTCAATCATTGAAAACCAATGGTAAGACAAAAGTCAGTATGACTGAAGATGTTATAAATTCAAGCACAAGCAGCTTTCCAGAGGACTGCTGCTGTGGACAGCTTCAAGGTTCTGGTTACATAGTATAGTGAACTGTCTATTTATTCAGCAGTAAATTAAGGCAAAACATTCACAGAAATCAAATTACAGCATTCACAATGTTATAACACAACAACTTATCACTAAAATGGCCACATATTTTTCACCAAAGTGGTCACATAGTTATAAACAAAAGTTAACATTCTTTTAGTAATGCAATCATTTAGTAAGTCCTCAATTCAATCATCCTTAAAAAGATTTGTCTCCTTAAAGGACACAAAGTACAAAGGTCAAAGTTCTCCACCCCTATGTCATAGTAAATCATAATCTTCTATGTCAGCATCAGGTACCCAAGAAGAGATTTTTCATCTTGACTTGGGACTGGCTCTCAGCTTCTATGGTTCCTCTCCCATGGTCCCAGCTCCTGCCTGAATTTAAATAACTGTCACCTGGGTTCAAAGGCAGGCAGATCCAAGTTCCTTGTACAGTTCTTCATCCAGTTCCCATTCATACTGAAGCTCACAGTGTCCAGTCCACCTCAAGTCCTTCACAGTTTCTGTTTCTGGGAAGACAAAGCTTAACAGAGCCACAATAAAATTCATAAACATTGCCAGTACCATCGTCAATTCACTATCTGCCTGTGAAATCAACACAGCCACACAAAAAGTCTGAGAACGCAACACAAATCATCAGTACAGTCCCAGGACTTCTGAATCCCTTCTCCAAGACTTATGTAAACAGACAAACAGAAAATCCTCTTTCAGGGTTTCTAGTAAGGTCCCAGGGCTTCTATAGAAAGTATCACAAACAAACATCAACAGAGACATAACAGACAAACATATAGTGCTGAGATACAAGTTTTCACCCTCTCCACCACAAGAATTCCCTTCTCAATTCTGCTTTCTCCAGCCTAGGCCTCTCTTTATATATAGTCATTAACTCTTCTCCTTCCTTTTGGAGAAGTTCACAAGTTCTAGGGTTCACAAGTTGTGGGATTCACAAGTTCTGGATCTTAATACTTAATATAATCACGAACTGAAACAAGGATTCAATAGCTGAAACAAGGTGTTAACTACTTCTTTGCTTGTCATTATAGATGGCTCAGAATATAATGGATTGTCTTGGTGTTTTCAGTGTCTAACTAAGCTCTAAATGATCCATAGCACCTGCTTCAGTCACCATTCTGCTAGTTAGTTATGACTCCAATCAGTGTTGAAATGCCCAAATAATTCAGGATAAGTAATACTATTGATTTGCATGTCAATGAAGCTTTTATTTTCCCTCAAAGAATTATAACTGTCATCAAAGAAAAAGGAACTTCACAGACTACTCTGTGGGGAGCACAGAAATGACAACATTGAGTATATGATATCAAGAAAACAAATATTGCAATGGGATGGAAAAAAAACAGGGAACTTAAATTCATGAGATCTGGGATCTAGTCCTCCTTCTGATACTAATGATGCAACTGTGGGACTATTTGATCTCCCTTGTCACAGTTTCCTCATATTTCAGATTTGAAGGATAGTAACTACTTTTGGCCTTTCATGGGGTCACTTTGGGGGAATCACTTTAAAATGCCTATAGTGCTACAAAATACAAGCTATTATGTTCTATAAAGCACAAAGATTGAGATGGATTACTTCTTCATCTTTGATAGTTCTCTTCAAAGTTTCCACCACATTATTCAAACATAGTGCATGTCATTTGTATTAACCAACTATATCTACACATATAAGAAATATAAATCATATATGTATATAAATATGTATGTTTAAACAAGAAATAGCAAAAATAACAATTGTGACTAAACAATTCCCTCTAATTAAAAAAAACCTTAACAAATTTTTAATATTTAACAAAATTATGAAATTTAATCATTCATACTATGCTATGTGTCATGCTATCATCTTCCAATAGCTCAGTGGTCATGTATCACACCAAATAAAAAGTAAGAGTGTCTTTATATCCTGGTATAAAGGTCACCTCAGAACTAAATCAAATTCTCAATTAACTCTGGACCACAATAATTTGCCTTCCAATTTGATTATATTGATGGGATTGGTTAGAGCTCGCTCAGATTGAGGAGATAATCAAGCATTCCAAGTAAAAAAGAATTATCTCCATGCTGATAATATACCCCAAGGAGGTTAATCACAGCAAAAGAAAGCATGATGATAATGATGATACTGATGATACATAATATTTATATTCTCATTTCAAATTCATTAAGCACATTATCTCTTATCTCATTTATCCCCCATAGCATCCTTCTTAGAACAATTATTGTTACAATTTTATAGCAGAGCAAAATAAGCCTGAGAGACGTTAAATGACTTCTCCAACAACACACTGCTAGTAAATGTGTGCAATGAGATATGAACTTAAGGCCTTTCAGATTCAAAGACCTACATTCCATCAACTGTGCTGACTTCCAAAGTCCTTCTTATAGTTTTTTCTCCCATAAAAATGCTTTGTTGTATATATTTCAAGTATTGTTGCTTCTATTTTATGTTTGGAGAAGCTGAGAATTGGAAATATTAAATAATATTACTTTGATAATATGACCATCTGGTAGAAGATTTGAGATTAGTAACTCCCATTTACATAAGTACTCCACACTCTATCCACTAAACAATTTAACTGTCCATACATATAAACATATTGGTAGCAGGATAATGTGTGATAATACAAAGGTAGCAACCTAATATATAACAAAAATGATGGGGAAAGGTCAAATAAATTTGAATATATGGATGCCACAGAACACTGTTGTAATGCAAAGAAGGATGATGATATCTAAGAAATATGGCAAGACTTTAATTGCAGACTGCTAAAGTAGGACCTAAATAAGTTATACACATTGTATCTAAGGCAGCGGTTCTCAACCTGTGGGTTATGTTCAGTCTGTAACAATGAAAATTCATCCTGCATATCAGATACTTACATTATTATTCCTAACAGTAGCAAAATTACAGTTATGAAGTAACAATGAAAATAATTTTATTATTGGGAGTCACTGCAACATGAGGATCTGTATTAAAGGATCATGGCATTAGGAAGGTTGAGAACCACTGTTCTAAGGTCAATAATAAGAGACAATAAAACTCAATTTAAATGATCGTTTTGATTCCATGCTTTAAGGCCAACCAATAAAACTTTCCTTTCTGTTAATAGTCATCAGCTATTAACATGGAAAGCAGTATGCCCTCAGTAGTTAAAATCATGATATTAAGTAGTTCTCTTTAATTATTTCCAGGGAATATACTTTGTTATCAAATTTGTGTCACTCTTGAAAAGCAGCAATATTCTTAAGATGATTCTAATGTCAGTCATTCTTGGACAACTACAGTCTCCAAAAAATTAAAGTCAAATGTTGCCCAGAGATGAAGTGACAAATGTTGGGCATGAATAAGCCAAAACACATTACTAACAAGAACTGAGCATTAATCATAGAGATGTTCTAGGGCTGGATTACTAGAAATGAAAACAAAAGATGGGACAGTAATCTGATGAGTGTAATGGTAAATTCAACAATTTTGTGCTCCACCAATATGCACATGATTTTAGTAAATATTAAAGAAAACCTCTAAAAAAAACCCCATTATCTTGATAGATTAGAGGGGATTTGTGGGGTGGCATGGACAAAAGTTGGACAAAACCAGAAGACATAAATTGTTTTTTATCTGCTCTGGTGAAGAGAGCACTCTAATTGGTGAGATCACAGATCTATTAAAGAATTATGTCAGAACTCCAAACATATTGAAGTTACAAGTGAGGAATTATGTGATAGAAAAGCACAACTTTTGACTTTCTTATTGAGCTTATTTGGTCATTTGGTGTAATTGTTGTTAGAATCATGAGATTTAAACTTATACAACTGATCTGTGTTGACCAACACTTTTGGAGGCCTAACACATATTGTAGGCCTTTTAGAGCTATCACTATGTGTCACTCTAAAAATGTACACTATGCTTAACACTATTTTGTTTTATTCAAAGGAACACTTTGGAGTACTTATGCTTACCCTACCTCCACCACAATCATCATTGTTCACCTCACCCATAACTCTGTGCCAAAATTTACTAACTGAAGAGAGTAATAGTTATTCTTTTGAATACTTTTTAGGAGGCAAGTACGTTCTTTACTACCACATTGTGAAAGGGATATTTCTTAGTAATTAATTTTATATTGTAATTTTAATTTTTTGCTTTTTGGAGGGGAAAGGCAGGGCAATTGGGGTTAAGTGACTGGCCCAAGGTTACATAGCTAGTGAGTGTTAAGGGTCTGATGCTAAATTTGAACTCAGGTCATCCTGACTCCAGGGCAGGTGCTCAATTCACTGTGCCACCCAACTGCCCCTATTTATTAGTAATTGATGACACATTTTCTCCTCCTTCCCCTAAAATACACAAAGCAACATTATGACTTCAAAATAGTGGATTATAAAATTGTGATCATGTCAGATATCCAGATCTCGAGGAAAGGACAATGGGGAAAAGTCCTTGTATTTTATATTCTTATTAGGCACCTTTTGGTTTATCATGAACACCATAGAGCAAAGCAGCTATGACAATTGCTGAATTTCTTAATGCAATCTGAATTTAGTATCGTTTTCTTCACAAACTGCATTTCAGACATGCTACGTTTTTTTAAAAAGACAAATCATCCCTTGTTCTCTTATCCATCAAAAAAGATGTAGACAATAGGGTATGCCATACTCTGTATTTTATTATTGACATATAATCTCCAGCTAAATTCCCAGCTTCATAAATGTCAGTGGAGAAAGGGAAAGCATCCAGATTGACAGCAACACTGGCATTTAATACTGCCACTGAACTCCTGGTTTTTTTGGAATCTCAATGCTGCTCTCTTACAGTCTGGGCAAAATAAGTCCTTTTCCATGGCAACAACCTGAGTAAAAAAAATTGAAAAAGGATGGAGCAGCATAGATCCACACAAAATATCAAGTTTAAGCTTTTTTTGTATTATCTTGAAAGACCTTTTCTTTTTTCTAAATTGTTTACTGCTTTCATTAACTTTAGTTAAGCTATTAATTAGACAGTAAATGTATTTTATTTAGCATAAAGTACATTGGTCAAGGAGTCAGAAAGCTAGGGATATAGTATTTGCTTTATCAACAAATGTGACTATTTAAAAATTGGATTATTTGCTGGGACCATAGGACTTCCTCCTGAAAAATGAATGGGCAAAACTAAATGGCCTTTCCACCTCTAAAATTCTATGAATATATGTAACTATCAAAAATATTCTTTTGAATACTTTTTAGGACACAAGTATGTTCTTTACTACCATATTGTCAAAGGGATATTTCTTAGTAATTAATTTTATATTGTAGTTTTAATTTTTTGTTTTTGGAGGGGAAAGGCAGGGCAATTGGGGTTAAGTGACTGGCCCAAGGTTACATAGCTAGTGAGTGTTAAGGGTCTGATGCTAAATTTGAACTCAGGTCCTCTGACTCCAAATAAAGTGTTCTTTCCTGCAAGAGCAGCAATTCATAAATTTCTAGTGTTATCTCAATGTAATTTTCAAGATATAAAGCTTTTATATTTTCAGATCTCATAGAATCTTAGAGAGACTCATGTAGTTAGAGCTAGAAGTGCCTGTAAGAGTAATTTCATCCAATTCCCTCATTGCACAGATGAATAAACTGCAATTTAAAGAAAAAAAAACTAGCCTAAAGAATTAAGTTCAAATACCAAGTCAACTGCATTTGCTTACCACTATTGAATTACTTGTTCTTCTGTCATACCTCATTCATTCCTTTTGGTTATTCCCACACTCCACCTTCTCTGCTCCTCTTACCATGATGATGGAAACCTATGGAGAAAGTCAATTAACCATCGTAATTGTATAAACTACAAATACAAGTACACATACCTGCACATGTACATATATATACATGCACACATTTATATTCACATCAATAAACATATGTGCATGTGAATACATGTCTGCATATGCATGAACACATACATATATGCATATGTGTGCATGTGTATACACAAACATCATTTAAACTGGGCCTTGTAAAACTAAGCACAAACAGCTCTCCTGAGGACTGCTGCTGTGAGAAGCTTTAAGGTTCTGTTCAAATAGTACAGTGAATTTTCTATTTATTCAACATTAAACTAAAGCAAAACATTCACAGAAACCAAAGTACAACATTCACAAGGACATAACATTAACAACTTAAAGTGAGCATGTATCCTTAAACAAAAGATATGATTCAGTAAGTCACAAAATGAATAAATGAATATAAAGTACCAATCTAAAGTCTTTCATCTTGATTGGAGACTTGGATTTCCAATCATCCTTACCAAGCCATCATCCTTAAGAAGTAAAAATTACAATGTTCTCCCACCCCTAGTTCATAGTAAATCATGTTCTTGTCAGTCAGCACTAAGCACCCAACGAAAGGTCCTTTTATCTTGACTCAAATCTGACTCCCAAACTCCATGGTTCCTCTTCCATGCTCTTAGCTCTTGTTTGAATTCACCCAACTGTCACCTGGATTCACAGGTAGGCGGCTCCCAGCTCCTGGTCCAATTCCTAGTCCAACTACTGGTTCAGCTCCTAGTTCAGTACCACATCAAGCTTAGCAGAGTTACAACAAGATTCATACACATTGCCAACACTATTCACTTCTTGCCTGCAAAATCTGCCCAGACCAGCAGACAGGGTCTCTGTCTGAGAAACCAAAACAAATCAACAGTAAAGTACCAGGATCTCTGAAAGCATCAGGAATACCCTCCATCAGGACTTTCATAAACAGCAGAGAAATATTCTTTCAGGGCTTCTGAACCAGCAGTAAGGTATTAGGTCTTTTGTAACAACAGCAACATCCTCTGTCAACAGACAGGTCTGACAAAGTAACAACAACACAGACAAAGTGCCAGCACCAAAGCCATTCTTCTTCTTACTTCTGCCTGGTCCCAGCTTGTGATACTGATTTTATATGGCAAGTTCCTCCCACTTTGGGCTTCACAGTTTCTGTTTCTAACAAAGACTTGGTATAATCACAGTCAAGGTTCAAAGACACTTCAAAAATTGAACCAGGGAGCTAAGTAATGAAACTAGGAACTAAGTATTCCATTGCTTGCCATTACATGCCTTTATTGGTATGAACTAATCCTTTCATTCTTCCTTCTAAAAGGAATGTATTTCAATATTATTTTAAAATTAGTTAGGGATGATATTGATTATACATGTGAAACCATGCACAACACATTTCTACATTAGCCATGTCACAAGAAAAGAAAAAAAATTAAAACTGAGAAAACTATAGACTGATTTGCATTCAGAGTCCATCAGTTATCTCTTTGGAGATGATAGTATTTTTCCATCATGAATCCTTCAGTAATGTCTTAGTTTGCTCCATTCATCAGAATATCTAAGTCTTTCTCAGTCGATCATCAGTAAAACATTGCTGTTACTGTGTGCAATGATCTCCTGATTTGATTCACTGCATTTTGAATCAATTAATACATGTCTGCACAGATTTTTCTGAAATGATCCCCCTGGTTATTTCTTAGAGTAAAATAGCATTCCATTACAACCACATACGACAGCTTGTTAATCTATTTCCCATTTGATATTTCTTGAATTTCCATTCTTTGCCACAACCAAAAGAGATGGTATAATTTCATAAATATAGGTCCTTTTCATTATTCTTTGATCTCTTTGGGATAAAAACCTAATAATTACATTACTAGGTTTGTAATGACTGAGTCAAATTAAAATTCAAATTTTAATAACTCTTTGGGCATAGTTCCAAATTGTTCTGCAAAATGATCGGACCAGTTCACAGTTCTACCAACAGTTGATTAATGCATTGATATTCATGCATTCTTTTCAGCATTTCTCATTTATTAAAAGTGAAAGGTGTTAACCCAGAGCTGTTTTAACTCACATTTCTCTAATTAATAATGATATGTATCATTTTTAATGTAACTAGTGACAACTTTGATTTCTTCTTTTGAAAGTTGCCTGTTAGATGACCACCACCGCAAAGAAGGTGGTAGCAGAAGATGTCAATGATACTTTTGAAGACCAACATAAGATTAACAAATTTGCATGGAAAACTAGTAGAATCACAGAACTGAAGGAAGAAATAGATGCTAAAAAGAAATAGGTACATAATTCAGAGGATGCTTGTGATGATGTAATGATGACAAATGAAGATTCTTTCATGATTCCCTAACAAATTGTTTTTATTAGCCGTTGCAAGACGAAATTCAAGTAATGTTGGAAGAAGCTAAGAAAAATTTGGAAGATGAAATTGAAGCATTAGAATCAAGAGTTGAATCAATCCAGTGTGTGTTAGGTGATTTGAAAGTTCAGTTATATACAAAATATGGGAGCAACATAAACATTGAAGCAGATGACAGTTAAAAGTTTTCTAAATATTTTTTATTTGTTTAACAATCTTGTATATTGGTAACAATGAATTTCATTCTTAATGTGATGTTGAAATCAAGTCAACATTTTTTCTTTAAAAAAATCCAGTCTTTTATTTAATGAAAGCTTTCTTACTTTCATGACTTGCTTATTTAGTTTATATTTTTCAAAGAAAAATCAGTATGCATCTGTGCATTTTGCATAATAATTTCAAGATTAGGGTCTTTGTGTCATGTTCATTAAAGTGAGTTAAACAACCTTTAAAGAAAAGTTGCCTCTTTATATCCTTTGACTATTTATTAATTGGGAAATGGCTCTTAACCTTAGGAAACTGTTATGTTCTCTAAGTACTTAAGAAATAAGGCCTTCGGGAGTGGAGCCAAGATGGCAACATAGAAGCAGCAAAGCACCACAGCTCCCACACAAACACGCTAAAAAAAACTCATAAAATGGGATTGTAAACAGATTTTCAAGCTCCAAAACTCTCCAAAAGACAGAAAGCTCATCTGTTGTTACAGGCAGCTCAACAGGTAGGGCTCTTCTCAGCAGTCTGGGAGCCTCGGTCAAAATCCCGGCCGGCTCAGGACCCAGGGCATCAGGCGGGGAGCCATAGGAGAGCAGATCGGCTGCACTGGAGGCACAGTTACCACATTTATCAGGCCAGAAGACAAAAAGACTAAGAGAAAGGTCAGTTGATTTTGCTAACTGGGGAGGAGGAGAGCGGTCCGGCCAAACTGCTCCCAGGGCAAGGAAGCTGCAGGAGGCATCTGTAGCAGCAGGAACGGAGCAGCAGCAGCTTCCACTTGGCTGCTTCGGAGCCCTGGGCCTGCATATAGCAGGGGCGCTGACACAATCCATCGGGGCCAAGGGCTATTGTGTTGAGTGGCCTGGATCTGGATCATGGTCTTGAGTGGTGGTCCTGGGGTGCGCTTTCAGTGAGCCAAAGCTGGGGGTGGGGCTACAGCATCCCACTAATAGTTCTGGCAGCTGTGAGGGCCTCAGTGATTTGGGACAGAGCTTTCCCCCTCCAGGAAGCAG
>CM053595.1:35728552-35752319 GCA_028646575.1 Pseudocheirus occidentalis | reverse complement strand
AAAACCAAAGCTGAACAGAAAATTTGACAAGCAAACACAAGAAGCATGAGAAGGTAAACGTGGGAAACAAATAATAAGGAACTTTTCGAACTTGAATTATTTACATGCCCATATGGAAAAACGATAATAGTAACTTATGAAACTTTTCTTAGCATGAGGATAGGTGAAGGGAGTATGTATGTATATACATACATACATATATATATATATATATATACATGTATGTATATATAATTACCCATAGGTCCATATAGGAGGCTATATATGCATATGAATACATATCTGAGCATGTGTGTATATGTGTATATAGAGGGTATAGGAGGAATTAAATGTGAAGGCATGATACTTTAAAAGGTGAAATTCTGAGGTGGGGGGGGGACTAGAATGAGAGGAAACAGGGAGACACAAAATCAGATTAATCATCCTGTAGAGAAGAGGTAAGGGATAACTATTACAGCCTTACTTTCAATTACTCTCATTGAAATTGGCTTAGGGAAGAAATGGCATAAACTCTAAACTGGGCATCATGCCACAGAGGAGAGTAGGGGCCATGGGGATGAGAGGGGGGAGGATGGAGGGGAGGACAGGGTCTTGGGGAGAGATGCTGGAAGCACACACTTCAGTAAATGGACAGGGACAGGGTAGAGAAAAGAACAAGTGGGGGGGAGGGATAAGAAGGAGAGACAGATAATCACTGTCATAATATGTCCACTATGAAGATGTCCTGTATAATCACACATCTATAGCCTGTATTGAACTGAGTGTCCTTCCAGTGGGGGTGGGTGACAAGGGAGGAATTGAAATAATCTAGAATTTAAAGTTCTCCAATACCTGCAGCTAGGAATTAAGATATACAGGGGCTGGCATAGGGAGACACTCCCTGCCCTACCAGAAAATAAGGGAGCAGAGCAGGGGAGGGGCTTCACAGTGGGTTGCTGTTTTAGGGTTGGGGCAGGGGCAAGATGGGGAGAAAATGTGTAATTCAAAAATGTAATGAAAATGAATAATGTAAACATGAAAACAAATTAAACATAAATTTAAAAAAATGTTTGAAAAAAGATGAGCTATATATGTTCAGGGTAGACGTAACTCATATCAATTCTCTGATAGTAAGGTTTGATAACGGACAAAATGAGATATTTATTGGTCACTCAAGAGTTTACAAAAGAGATATTTGCTTTACTCTTGCAGAAGGATGCTCAACAAGGATAGATATCATTAATAGGCACCTTGAGTTGTGTTAGCTGAGCAGTAATATCTTTTAGAGATATTACTTCATATTGTGATCTGGCAGTCAACCATTGTAGTGCCTCCGGGACTCTTCCAGGCTATTTTGTGTTTAGGCAAGCATAAAGAGATGTCAAATGTGAAAAGTCTGATCCTTTGGTTTTCTAAATAGACTAAGAGTCAAGTGTGGTCTCATTACCTGCTTGAATTTCTCCAGCAATAGTGATTTAGAATGTTTTACTTTTCATATGGCTATAGATAACTTTGGTTACTTTATCTGAAAACTGTTCACATCTTTTGATCATTTATCAATACACAATGGCTCTTATTTTTTATAAATTTGACTCATTTCTCTATACATTTGAGAAATGAAACCTTTATCAGAGGAAACTTCAAATTTTTTTCAGTTATTATTGCTAATTATATTCCCTTCATCTTATCCCCATATTTATTTTATTCTTTCTCTCCTTTTCCATCGGTTTTTATAATGAGAATCTAAAGATCCTTCCTGCCCCTAGACCCTTTGATAGGCTTAAGTGGCTCTGAGAATATTCCCTGATTTGAAAGTATACTCCACACCTAATAGGCTAAATGGGGTCACATGGAGCTTGTGGCGGGAGGCTTGTTTTTTGGGAATGGCCACACATTGTTACTTTGACTTGGACAGTGGGTCAAGAGGGCTGTGACATTCTCTGACCCAGGAGAAGGCTATATATACACCCTGATGTGAGGCTTTGCTTTGGGGAATCACTTTGAGAAGAGTTGTGTTATTTGGACAGATGAGACTCTGGGAAGCCATTGAGCCCCATGGCTTTGAAAAACCTAGATGTTGATGCTTCCCTCTCTGGTAACTTGAATAGGTAATGAATATGTTGGTCAGATGGTTGAAAGCTCATCTGCTGATATGTTTCTTGGTCTGCTTGTAACTTGTGTTTGTAACTTGTGCTTGTAACTTGGTTTTGCATTCTTTGGAGTGCAGGGTGCTGACTTTTTCCCCTGAATTAGGTAAATGATATGCTTGTTTGATTAAAGAATGATTGTTTCGTTGAATGTCCTATATTTCTCCTTGAAGGTTTATGTTCAGTTTCTCTGGGTAGGTGGTTTTTGGATTTAATCCTAGCTCCTTTGTTCTACAGTATATCATATTTCAAGTCTTCCATTCCTTTAACGTAGAAGCTATTTTGTGTAATCCTGACTGTGGCTCTACAATGTTTGAATTATTTCTTTCTGGATGTTTGCAATATTTTCTTCTTGACTTGGGAGTTGTGGAATTTGACTCTAATATTCCTTTTAGCTTCCACGTTCCTCCAGGTGTGATAAATGTTTCCTGTTGACCTACTAAGTTGACTTTGGGAGAAAAATTATTTCACTCCATGCTTTTGTTGGTTCTGCTGTTCCAGAATTTGTTTTGAGGTAATATTTTGAAGGTTTTTGGAGCAGTTTGGGGGAAAGCTCAGGTGAGTGCCTACATTTTCTCCACTATCTTTACTCCATCTTTTTCAGTCAATTATTTTTAATATGAGTCAATAGTCTGATAGGACAGTCAAAAAAGCAATGTAGTTTTGGGGTGTCTTGAGATGCATGGAGAAAAAGGGGAAAAAGATAATTGCTCTCCTTTCTTATATTGGTCAAGTTATTCCTAAACTATTTTGCTTACTTGTTTGCATTACATTACATTACATTACATTACATTACATTAGACATTAAAAACGTGGAAAACATCCAAAGTAGGATGACCATGGTGATGCAGAGTCTTGGGACTATGCCATTTCAGAATGTTTGGAAGAAATGTTGATGTTTAACGCAGAGAAAAGATTGAATAGGTATATCTTAACTGCCTGAGTATTTAAAGGGCTGTGTCATAGAAGAGGAATTAAACTTGTTCTTCCTAGCCCTGAAGCCCTGGGGATGTGTAACTAGCAATGAGTGAGGAAGCAGAGAGGAGGATTTAGAATTGGTGTAATGAAATTAATATCTTCCTAACAATTAGAGCTGTTCAAAAGTAAACTGTACTTGAAGTAGAAGGAAGTAGCTAGCATCCCACAAAATATTACGCCAAGACTAAACAATGACTCTTTCAGGAAACTACACAAAGGATTCTTCTTCAAGTATGGGTTAGATGATATGTTTTCTCTCTTTTCAGGAGGCCCCGCTTGCCAAAATGAAGTTTAATCCATTCGTGACCTCGGACCAAAGCAAGAACCGAAAGAGACACTTCAATGCCCCATCGCACATCCCACATAAGATCATGTCGTCCCCGGTCTCCAAGGAGTTGAGGCAGAAATAGAAGGTGCGCTTGATGCCCATTTGGAAGGACGACAAGGTCCAGGTGGTTTGTGGACATTACAAAGGTCAGCAAATTGGCAAGCTAGTTCAGGTTTACAGAAAGAAACACGTCATCTACATTGAGCATGAAAAAGCTAATGACACAACTGTCCACGTGGGAGTTCACCCTAGTAAGCTGGTTATCACCAGACTAAAACTAGACAAAGATTGCAAAAAGATTCTTGAGTCCCGACAAGTTGGAAAGGAGAAGGGCAAATATAAAGAAAAAATGATTGAAAAGATGCAAAAATGAAATGGTCTGTTGTACAGTTGTAATGAAAAATGGAAATAAAAAAGATGTTTTCGGAGGGCTCTTGATTCTGTGATATTGTTTTAGTATTTCAGAGCCTAGTAATTGCAGAAACTTTAGAGAAGATGATGTTTTCTCTACTGGTTGAAAAACTTCAAGGGTCTCCAGTGACTCTGAGAATTTCTACTTGGAAAGCATGGAGGGAATAATTTTATTGAGTCTTATTGCATTTACCCTCACAATATCAACTTAATCATTTGTTAGAGCAGTTAAATTGGCATAAGGTCAGTTTATTCACCTATATGCTAACAGAACCTAGAAAACACTTGACTCTTACAGTATTTTTTTACTAGAAAGTAGCATTCTGGAAAATGTAGCAAGTTTCCTGGAAAGGTCATCATATTTCCAAAATTAAATTGCAAGGGCAAAGCAAAAACTGGATAATCAGCATGCATTTGCATCTAAGATACCAAATCGGGTCTTCTAGTTCCTTAAAAATTAGGATGGAAGGTTCCAATAAATAGAGAGAGATTCTGAATCATGCTTTCTCTACAAAGAGAAAATTAAACTTCCATATACAAATGACACTTTTGAAAAATGTAAATGAAAGAGTAATGATACAAAATTGAAGAACACTGGATAGTTTTTCAGAAGAAACAGAACACAGGGAATACAAACCCTATTATTTCAGCCCACAATTAGTTAATGAGTACCATAGCAATGAAACATCTGTTATATTTTTGAACTTCAAGCACCCCCATAAAACCCAAGAATCAATCTTGAAACAAAAACTCAAAATACTCCTATTGACTTAAAAGTCTCCTTTCCCTCTCAGTATACACATCCCCACCCCAAAACTCTACATTGCCATCACTGACTCACATCCTGGCACCCACTGGTGTTAGAGGGAATTTCACATTAATAATTGATTCCAATTTGGGCCCAGCTTGAGGAGGTAGGTTTGGTAATATCCTATCACTTATGTCCAGTGTCCTTTATCCTAGTGCCTTTCTCCAAATAAGTGCTTTCAACTTCTCATATACCAATGAAATCAGATTCTATGGGGAAATAAAGAGGGCGATAAGCAACAGATGAAAGTTTGGTTTATTGACATGAGTAGTATAATCTGGTCTCCATGGTGGTAAACTACAGAATGAGTAGCTGCAATATATAGTGGAAATGGCTCTGAACCTGAAATCTGATTAATTGGATTTGAATTCTAGCTCTGACACTTACTGGATATATGACCATGGGAAAGTCACCTAACCTTTACAAGATGAATTTTTTTGAAAGAAAAACGTGGATAATAATATGCTATCTCATAGGATTATTGTGAGTTTCAAACTAAATTATATGCAAAAGACTTAACACCCCTTAAAATGTTATAAAGATGCAATTATTTCAGTGCTTAAGGTCATCCTTTTGTAAGTGTATTTTGCAATTCTGACCATTCTGGCACTGAATTCAGTAATTCCTTAGTGCCATAAAGTTCTATATGAAATACCACAAATAACTAGCTAGCAAGATTATTTGATTATTTGAAAGTGGTAATGGGAAGAAGGTGAAAAAAACTGTCTTTAATACTACTTGGGAATGATTGTCTTTTCCTATGAAAAGAGGCTAACTGTCTATATTTTACTGAAAGTGTTGCAAATACATACCTTTTCCTGGAACAAAAATCTCCTTGGATACTTACAATGTAGGAGAACTCACTTTCTAACAAGGCAGTTCTTTCCACTTTTGCATAATTGGACTTTTAGGAGTTTTAAAAAAATTTTTCCTGATATCAAATTCTCACCTACTTTCTTGAAATTTCCAAATATTCTTCTAATTCTTGTTTCTGTGGTCAAATAGCAAAAAAAATCTGTATCTTTGTCTGATGATATTTATTCAAATAAACAAATGTAGCACTGACTTTCCTTTTCTCCAAGCTAAACACTCCCAGGTCTTTAAACCACTTGCATGAATATACATTCAGGTTTGAACAACACATTGACAAAATACATTCCTCTTGATTTCTGTCAGAGACATGGATCACATTGAAAGTTGCCCTGATAGGTATCTTCTTGTTCAGAAATCATTATTTCTATCTGAGTTTGCATAAGGATAATTAAAATTTTTATCAGAATTAATGGAGCTTCCTTCTCTTTATTTTGTGCCCAGAATATTAAAAAATATGATTTTCATAAATATAGTGTACTAGATTTTTAAAAATTTTAACTCATCCTTATTATTTATATCATTCAAATAATTAGAATATTTTAACTTTACATCTCTTAAAAATGGAAGCAAGGTGGTAAAATGGATACAGTACTGGACTTGGGGTGAGAAAGTCCTGAATTTAAATTCAGCCTTAGGTACTTATTAGTTATGTGAATCTCAATCTTCATCAGTTTCCTCATCTGAATAATAGAAGTAATTATATTTCCTAGCTTCAAAGGCTGATGTGAGGAAATTAATATATCTTTAAACTGCATTTCAAAGCTTAGAGAACAATATAAACGCTGTCTAAAAATGAAATTTAAAAGTATAATATTTATTTTAAAATATGTAAAACAGCATCTTCAAAATTGTTGGAAAAAATGTTCCATTGCTCAAATGTATTTGGGTGGTGGGGAGTGGGGGGTGGAATTCTCATGATTGTATTGAAGTGGAAGAATTTGAATTGTCCTTTATCTTAAAGGAGTTTATGAAAGATTTTCCTGTATAGTTTGATGCCTCTTAATGTGACATTCCATGAATTAGCGAATTGCATTGATTATATGCTATATAATATAATAAAATGCTACATATTAGTGAAATTTAAGAAATGATCTTCAAAAGATACATTTCCACAGACTCTGTTTAATATTTGGCCATTAAGAGGCAGCTAGCTGGCTCGATGGATAGAGTCTGGAGGATATGGGTTCAAATCTGGCCTAGGACACTCATTATATGTGTGACCTCAACATTTCATTAGCCTCTGTTTGCCTTAATCCATTTGAGAAGGAAATGGCAGACCACTCCACTATCTCTGCTAAGAAAACCCCATATGGGATTATGAAGAGTCAGATTCAACTCAATGAATGGACATGGAGTCTGATGCCATTAATAATCTACTCAAACAATTACATTTAAAGATTTGGGGAATTATTGATATTTGATATATGGTTTTTGCTAAAATTAACAAAAAACTAGTAGGTGGTTTTCTAAGTGCTAAGGTGAGATATAATGAAGTGGAAGACAGGATCAATGTCCTAAAGAAATTTGAAATGTTGTTGGGATCAGTCTTGTCAATTCCTCAATTCAGAATGAAGAAGGTAATAAATTAGGGGCCAGCCTTGCTCTGAACAGATATTTACAGCAGATTTGAGATGGAAATAGAATTAGAGGCATGTGAGCTTGTTCAGTTGTTTTCACACAATCTATATAACCTACTAAGTAGATGGATTTTGATTGTTTTTTTTTCAAAATTTTATTTTAGATTCAAATGCCAGAACAGAAATACACAATAGAGAAAAGAAAAAAAACATATCACAAACTTAAATATTGAAACTTAAATACAAAGTTAGAACAACAAAAGCATGTTATGTGCACAGAAGAACATATGAGAGAATTCAAAATATGTGAAAATGAATTTTTATTTCAAGAAAGCCTATGTGATGAATAATACTTGTTATATTGAGAATTGTCCATCTTTGCTTCCTTTTGAATTTTCTTTGCCCTCTGATGTGTACTTTCTTTTTTCCATCTCTCCACTCCCCCCAGAAGACTAAAATAAAGTTTATATATGTTTCTCTATGACTATAAACTGAACAGAAAATTTGACATTCAAGCACAAGAAGCATGAGAAGGTAAACATGGGAAAGACATCATAAGCAACTTATCAAATTCAAATTATTTACATGCCAATATAGAAAGACTATAATAGTAACTTATGAAACTTTTCTTACTATGAGGATAGGTGAAGGGAATACAAATGTATATATATATGTATACTTACACATATGTCTATATAGGAGGCTATATATGTGTATGAATACATATCTGAGCATGTGTGTATATGAGTATATAGAGGGTATAGGATCAATTGAATACTAAGGGATGAAATTTTAAAAGGTGAAATTCTGAGGTGGGAGAGGACTAGAATGAGAGGAGACAGGGAGAGACAAAATGGGCTTAACAATCCCATATAGAAGAGGCAAGGAATAACTGTTATAATCTTACTTTCAATTACTCTCATTGAATTTGGCTTAGGGAAGAAATGGCATAAACTCTAAACTGGGCATCATGCCACACAAGAGAATAGGGGGCATGGGGATGAGAGGGGGGGATGACGGAGGGGAGGGGAGTGTTTTGGGAAGGGATGCTGCAAGCACACACTTCTGGAAAGGGACAGGGTAGAGAACAGAACAAGGGGGGAGGAATAGGAAGGAGGGACATATGATCACTGTCACAATATGTCCAGTATGAAGATGTCCTCTATAATCACACATCCACAGCCTGTATTGAATTACTTTCCCAAACCTATTCTCCATTCCCCAGGCATGTGCTGGTTTCTTCTCACCCCCTCTGCTGGGTCTGGCGTTCTTCATGAGCAGAGGTTCCCACAATCTTCCCAGGCTCAAATGTCCAACTCCCCTCACTATTCATGGGTAAAATTTCTAGTGACTGGAACTGAAGCAGCCTCTCAAACCAAATAAGCCCCGGACATGACCTTTGTAATTGAAGAGGCTTGCTACTTGTCCTTTAGATGGAACCTAGACTGGAGATGTTTACTCTTCACAGGGACCAAACATATTCCTGGAAATTTTCTTCTGATGTTCTCAAATCGTCCCAGGAGGACCCCTTACACCCCCGTTCTTATTTATCTCCAACGACACTTTTTAAGGTGTCATTTTCTTCAGATTTTGGGGGGGTCTTCTTTAGCAAGATGTTGATTAGTATTTTCATGATTTTCTTGCAGCACTCTCGTTTCTATTGCCAATTTTTTTCTCCACTTCTCTTACTTGATCATCAAAATCCTGTTTGAGCTCTTCCATGGCCTGCAACCAATTCTTTTTGGGGGGGGGTTTGGAGGTAAGAATTTTGACTTTGTTGTCTTCTTCTGACTGTATGTTTTGATCTTTGTCACTAAAGTAAGATTCTGTGGTCTGAGGGGTTTTTGTTGTTATTTTTGTTTACATTTTTTTTGCCCATTTTCCCAGTCAAATACTTAACTTTCTAACTCTTTATCAGGGAAGTATTCTACTTACACTGGGGTGGGGTGGGGTTGGGGGTGGGTGTAGTGTCCCAAGTTACAGGGATTTTGTGCGGCTGTTTTCAGAGATACTTCTAGGGACCTGTAAATTTTCAGCTCTTCCAAGGTGGTATGTTAAGAAGATAGGTGTTTGCTCCTCTCCTAACCTGCCTTCTGGTCTGTGAGTGACCCCAAATACTCTTTTCTGCCTTGGAACTGTGAGGAGGATTTCATATTTTCCACGGCCACAAGTTCTCCCAAGTCAGTGCTCCTCCTCACCCTAGAACTGCTCCCCAGGACTGTGAGCCAGATCCAAGCAAGGCAAAGCAAAGAATCCTATCTCAGTGACAGTAAAGAGATGCCTGCAATCCCTCTCTGATCAGCCACATGATACCCTGCCATCTGTGCGCCCAGAGCTCAAGAAGCAACTGCTGCTACTGCTGCTGCTTTCGGTACCACCCTGGGGCTGGGATCAAATAGAACTCCTCTCTCACCCAGGTTCTAAAGAGTTTTCCCATGGAACATCTACTTTTTCTTTTGTATTTGTGGATTTTAAAGTCTGGAAACTGTCATAACTGCCAGTGATTCAGTCCCCTTAGGCCTGCTCAGGCCCTGTCTGTGCTAGTGAAGTCCACACTGGACTCTTCTCCTCTCCCAGAGCAGTGCTATAGACCCTTCCTGTCAACTTTCCAGGACGTCTTGGCCTGGAGATTAGTTTTACCTTTAGTTTTGTGGGTTCTGTAGTTCTTGAATTTGTTTTGAGTTAGTTTTTTTACAGATATTTGGATGGGTTTTGGGGAGAACTCAAATAATGCCCTGCTTTCACTCCACCATCTTGGCTCCATGCAACTATTTTCTTTATCAAAATGTTTAGGTGGCAACTTTCCATTTGAAATCAATGTGGTTTTTTTTATTAAAACACTGAGTTTTAGGATTACAGTATTCCCCACCTCTTGTATTTTCAAATTATAAATAAATGACTATTGATGAGGTGTTTGGGTTAGTGGAATGCTATATATAATGGGTTGAATTTATATATTTCTAATCCATTACTAGTAAATGTTAACATTTGTTCCCCCATGTATTTAGCTGAAATAAATCAATGATGAAGCTGTATCCATCTATTGAAAAGATATTCATACCCAATGATCCCCTGAAAAAGTGTGATCACTTTTTTATCTGCTGAAATGGCAAGGTCCATACCATTTACTGACTAATACAATGTTATTGCAAAAGATAGTTTGACAGTCACTCCTAAAGCAATTCTGATAGAAATCAATGATAAGGGAAGACACTGGCCACTAAGAAAGAATCACCCTTGTGAAGAAGGAGGACAGGGTTTCTATCTCATCTCTTTTCCAATCTACCATCAACCACAGCACCTAAGAAAAGACATCATTTCAAGTATTCGGAAAGATGATACAAAAGAGCATGAAGCAGAGTTTAGGAGGCAGGCACTGCTGAAAGGAGACAATCACTTGACACTGGAAGCAACTTCAAGGAGTGTTACCTCTAGCAGAAAATAAGAAAGCCCACTGTGGAATCAAGAGAATTAGTCCTTCCAATTAAAGGGCTGGGTTGAAAAGAGGGTCATATGAATAAAGAAAGACAGTGAGGTCTCCTAGGACTGGAGAAGCAAGGAGCTTTGTTTTCCTACTTATTGGCCACATTCTTATATTAGTCTAAGATTATGCACACTCTGGATATTTATCAAAAGTTGTAACATACTTTTATGAGGGGAATGATTTAGTAGAAAAAATCCTACTTATTATGATTCTATTACAATAAAAATGTAATAAACAAGACCTTCCTGTGGGAAAAAAATAACTAACTATACCACATCAGGGAAGAGTTAAATGGAGTTATTATGGAAGGGAGGGGGAATGATTTGATGCACATAGTGTCTGAAACTGTGCAATTATGAACTGTTATATAATGTTTTCCAAAAATTGGTATAAAAATTAAAATAGGGGGGTGGCTAGGTGGTGCAGTGCATAGAGCACTGGCCCTGGAATCAGGAGGACATGAGTTCAAATCTGGCCTCAGACACTTAACACTTAATAGCTGTGTGACTTCGGGTAAGTCACTTGATCCCAATTGCCCTGAATTTCCCCCTCCAAAAAAAAATAAAAGGCAAAGAAAGGTACTATTGCACTGTTTTAAGGTATAACCTATTATTACCCATTTCACCTAATAAGAACACAGTAAGAAAATTAGGCAGCAAAGAAAAAAAGATAACCAAAAACAAAGAAAGAACAACTCAGAAGATGTTCCCTGGTTTAATAAATTCCAATATTTCATTTAAGCATTTAATTCCAAAAACATTGTAAAGTGAAAGTCAGAAAAGGGGTAGTGCCAAGATGGTGGAGTAGAAGCAGCAATTGTGTGACCTACCACCCCAGCCACCTCCAATACCCGAAAATATGACTCTAAACAAATTTTAGAAGTATGGAACGCCAAAAGTGACATAAAGAAATTTATCTCCAACTGGAGGCAGCCTGGCAGGCTGTCAGGAAGGATCTATGACACCAAGCTGGGAGCTAAGCATACTCTTGTGTGAGCTGAGCAGCCAGAGCAACTTCAAGAGAGTGAATCATTGTCAACTATGGTGGTTTCCAGACTTCTCAACCCATAAACACCAAAGAGAAAGTAAAAAGCCAGTGGGGAATTTTGTTAGAACTGGGTGATGGAAGAGCCCAGTCCAGCCCCTACCCCCTTCCCTGGGGTGAGAGGTAGCAGAGGCCCAGCAGCTGCAGATGCTGCCACATAGCTGCCCCTGTAACTCCTGGCCTATTAATTGTGGAAGAACCAAGTAACCATTCAGAGGGTAATTGCTCTTTCTTTGACCTGCTTGTATCTGGGTCATAGTCTTGGGTGGTGGTTCTGGGGTGATAAATGCCAGTGTGCCATAGCTTGTGATGGCGGTAGAGAAGGCACTCTCCTTAGACTTCTTACAACATTTGCAAAAACACCAGCAATTTGCAACATAGCTCTCCCCAGTCTGGAAGTAGAGCTCTACCATGGCAAAGACATCAAAAGTTAACTCATAGTCTGCCAAGATGATCAAGCAAAGGAAGCACAATTAGACTATAAAGTACTCTTTTGGAGATAAAAAGGACCAAAACACAGAAGCAGAAGAAGTCAACAGTGTCAAAAATCCTGCATCAAAAGCTTCCAAGAAAAATATGAATTGGTTAGAGGCCATGGAGGAGCTTGAGAAGGATTTTGAAAATCAAGTAGAGAAGTGGAGGAAAAATTGGGAAGAGAAATGAGAATGATGGAAGAAAACAATGAAAAGTGATACAACAGGCTGCTAAAGGAGACTCAAAAAATACTGAAGAAATAACACCTTAAAAATAGACTAAGTCAAAAGAGGCCCAAAAACCCAATGAGGAGAAGAATGCCTTAAAAAGCTGAATTACCCAGATGTAAAAGGAACTTCAAAAACTCACCGAAGTGAATAATTCTTTCAAAATTAGACTGAAGCAAATGGAAGCTTATGACTTCATGAGAAATCCAGATACTATAAAACAGATACAAACAAATGAAAAAACAAGGCAATGTGGAATAACTCATTTGAAAAACCATTGGCCTGGAAAATAGACCCGGGAGAGACCATTTACAAATTATTGAACAACCTAAAAGACATGATCAAAAAAGAACCTAGAAATCATCCTTCAAGAAATTCTCAAGGAAAATGTCCCTGATATTCTAAAACAAGAGGGTAAAAAAGAAATTGGAAGAATTTGCTGATAACCTCTTGAAAAAGATCCCCAAAAGAAAATTCCTTGGAATATCATAGCCAGATTCCAGAGCTGTCAGGTCAAGTTTTAAATATTACAAAGTGTGAGGAAGAAAAAAATTGAGTATTGTGGAAACACAATCAGGATAACACAAGATCTAGCAACTCCAACTTTAAGGGATCAAACGGCTTGGAATATGATATTCCAGAGGTCAGATGTGCTAGGATGAAAACCAAGAATAACCTACCCAGAACAAAAACTGAGTGTAATACTTCAGGGAAAAATATGGTCATTCAACAAAATAGAGGGTTTTCAAGCATTCTTGGTGAAAAAAAAACAGAGCTGAAAAGAAAATTTAACTTTCAGATACAAAAAGCAAGAAAAGCATGTGATGATAAACAGGAAAAAGAAATTATAAGGAACTTATTAAAGTTGAACTATTTACATTCCTACGTGGAAAAGTAATCATTGTAACTCATGAGACTTTTCTCAGTTTGAGGATAGTTGCAGGAAATATCTATCTATCTATCTATCTATCTATCTATCTATCTATCTATCTATCTGTATGTGAGTATGTATGTATATATATGTATGCATATATGTATGTGTATATATGTATGCACATATGTACATGTATGTGTGTATAAATGCATGTGTGCATGTATGTGTATTGTGTACATGTATACATAGATGGAGGGATAAATAGGTGAATAGGAAGGGATGATATCTAAAAAATAAAATTAAGAGTTTAGAGAGGAATATAATGAGAGGAGAAAGGGAAAGATAGAATAGGGTCAATTATCTCACATAAAAGAGGCAAGAGAAAACTGTTACAATGGAGGGGAAGAGCAGGAAGATGAAAGGGAATTGAATTTGGCTTAAAGAGGAAATAACATGCAGACACATTTGGGTATCTTAACCTGCAGGTAAATAAGGAGGGAGGGCATAAGGGAGAGGATGATAGAAGAGAGGGCTGATTAGGGGAGAGGGTTGTTAGAAGAACTTTTTGAAAGGGACAGGGTCAAAGTAGAAAATAGAATGAATGGGGGGTGGAATAGGATGGAGGGAAATAGATTCTTTCACAATATGTCTCTTACGGAAATGTTTTGTATAACTACACATGTACAACCTATACTGTTTTTCTTCCTTGTGAGAGTGGGTGAAGAGGGAAGATGAGAAAGAATCTAGACATCAAAGTTTTAAAAACACATGTTAAAAAAATTAAGTCAGAAAAGGTCAGATAATCTATTGAGTCCTAGCCCCTTATCTGAAATACATACAGATTAAGTTATTTTCAGACAGTCAAATAAGAAACAACCGAGGCATGATTTGAACATAAACCCTCTGAATACATATTCAGTGCTCATTCCATGTATCACAAACAAGTGTATCTATGTTATTACTTCCTTTACAGAACAGTTCAATGCATTTGAAAAGGAAATTTAAAACTAAAGTATTTAACTTTTTTGAAGATGAACAGGATTAACTTTACCCTCAAAATGACATAAAACACTTCAAAGAATTTAATGTCTATCAGAAAGTCAATTAGGGGTGGCTAGGTGGTGCAATGAATAGAGCACTGACCCTGTAGTCAGGAGGACCTGAGTTCAAATCTGATCTTGGACACTTGACACACTAGCCATGTGACTTTGGGCAAGTCACTTAACCCCAATTGCCCTCCAAAAAGCAAAAAAAAAATTAAAAAACCTTTATTATTTACTTATTCAAACATTTTTCTTTTTAAATTTTGAATTCCAAATTCATCTTCTTCACTGAAATATCTTTCCTTACCCACTGAGAAGGCAAACAAAATGATATCAATTATACCCATGGCATAATGCTAAATATATTTCCATATTAGTGACTTTAAAAAAACCAAGAAAAATAAAGAGATAATTGTGCTTCAAATTCCACTCAGACAAGTTCATCAGTTCTCTCTTTTGATGTGGGTAATGCTTTTTCATTCTAACTCCTCTAGAATTGTCTTGAATCACTGTATTGATCAGCACAATCAAATCTTTCACAGTTTTTTATTATTACGTTATTGTCACTGTGCACAATGATCTCCTAATTCTCATGTCACTTTTCATCAGTTCGTATAGGTCTTTCTATGTTGTTGTTGTTGTTGTTGTTGTTGTTCTGCAACCACCTCTTCCATCATTTCTTAAAACATATTAATACTTCATTAAAGTCAGCCATTACAAATTATTCAGGCATTTTCCAATTGAAGTGCAGTTCCTCAGTTTCCAATTCTTTGCCACAAAAAGAACTGTTAAAATAATTTTAGATGTGTAGGTCCTTTTCATTTTCTTTAGAGCATGTTAAGATACAAACCTAAAAATGGTGTGGCTGTAACAGTTTTAGAGTCCTTTGGTATACTTCCAATAGTTTTCCAGAATATTGAGACCTGTTCACAACTCCCCCTATAATTGATATTCCTTTTTTCCCTCATCTTTTTACACATTTTTCATTTCTCATAGGAATTAGGTGGCAGCTCATAGTTCTTTTAATTTTAATTTTTCTAAACTATAGTTATTTAGAACATTTTTATATGAATATAGATTGCTTTGATTTTTTTTCTTCTGAAAACTGACCATCCATATCCCTTAACCATTTATCAATTGAGGAATGACTCTTATTTTTTTAAATTAGATTCACTTCTATGCTTAGCATATATTTGAGATTAAATTATATTAAATATACTTGCCATTTAAAATGATATTGCTTCATTATCTATGGTGTCTTTCAACAAAATGTAGGTTTTTATTATCTCTTTTAATTAATCTTGTTTTTTCTTTTGCTTTGTCTGAGATCGTGATTGCTACACTTGACTTTTTTCTTTTTTACTTCAGCTGAAATAGATTTGTTTTGTGTGTTTTTTTCTATTTCAAGTGTGTCTCTTGCAAAAAAACATATTGTTGGATTCTGTTTTTAATTCATCCTGCTATCTGCTTTCATTTTATGTGTAAGTTCATCCCATTAACATTTAAAGTTATGAGTTTGTGTATTTTCCTCCATCTCATTATCTTCTTTCTTTGTTTTTATCCTGTCCATCTTTGAATGTCTGTTTTACTTCCAAGCACTGCCTCCTTTAATTTGCCCTCTTCTTTTGTTTTCTTCCTCTTTCTCTTATCTTTTCCCCTCCCACTTTTCTATTGTGTAAGTTACATTTCTATATATAGCTGATTGCATATGTATATATTCTTCCTTTTTTGAAACAATTCCAATGAGAATACAATTCATATTGCCCACCCTCTCATCCTCCCATTTCCCCTTCCTTTGTAATAGCTCTTCATTGCATGTCTTTTTTAATGTGAAAACACTTCCCCCATTTTATTTCTCTCCCCCCTTCTTTTATTACATCCCTCTTTTCCACTCTTCATTTGTTTTGGAGAATAGTCCAACATACTCACACTTATACCCTCTGTCTATGCATTATGGTAAATTTCTAAGGAGTTACATTTATCATCTTTCTGTACAGGAATGTAAACAGTTTTAACTACACTGAGTCTTTAATGGTAACTTTCATATTTACACACACACATACATACATGTATATATATATATATGTATATATATATATATATATATTTCTCTTGAGTCTTATGTTTGAATGTCAAACTTTTCTCTTGAGTCTTATGTTTGAATGTCAAAATTTTTCTTCAACTCTGTTCATTGAGAAAGATTGAAAGATCTCTATTTCATTAAATATCAATTCCCCCCCCCAAAAAAGAAAAGAATTACACTTAGTTTTCTGAATAAGGTATTCTTGATTGTAATTCTTGTTCTTTTACCTTCTGGGATATCTTATTCCAAGTCCTTCATTTCCTTATTGTCAAAGCTGTGTGTGACTGTGTTTTCATGATATTTGAATTCCGTGTTTATGACTGCTTGCAATACTTTCTCCCCGATCCTTCACCTAGAAAGTTGACTATAATATTCCTGGGTGATTCTATCTTATGATTTCTTTTAGGAGGTTATCAGTACATTCTTTCAATTTCTATTTTACCCTCTGGTTCTAGAAGGTCATGCAGTTTTCTTGGATAAGTTTTTGAAATATAATTTCAGGGATCTTTACTTTATCATGGCTTTCAGGTAGTCAAATAATTCTTGAATTCTCTCTCTTCAATCTGTTTTCTAGGTTGGTTGCTTATCCAATGAGATATTTCAAATTTTCTTCTGTTTTATTTTATTCATTGTAATTTTTAATTGTTTCTTGATGTCTCAAGGAGTCATTAGCTTCCATTTGACCTATTTTTGAATTTTAGTGTTTTCATTCAGTGAATTTTTATGCCTCTTTCACCATTAGGTTGTTCTGTTGTGGTTGTTTTTTTATAGGTTTTATTTTCGTCAGCATTTTTGTGCCTCTTTTATCTATCTATTAATTTTCTTCCACGTTCTCATTTTTATCTAGATTTTCCTCTACCACTCTTACCTCTTTAACTCTTCCAGGAATTCTTATTGGACAAAGGCCCAATTAACATGTTTTTGTGAGGCTTTTTTGTTGGCAGTTTTCAGAATATTGTCTTCTTCTGTATTTATGCCTTGGTCTTCTCTGACAGTGTAGTAAAGATTTTGGTCAAAATTATTTTGTTGTTTGCTCATTTTTGTACCCTATTTCTTGACTTTGAACTTTATATTACAATAGGGCTATGCTCACCAAAGGGTGGGGAGGTGCTGCCCCAAGCTTTAGGCTTCTTCTGTGTTTCTGTTTTCTGAGCTAATTCTGGGGGGTTTCAAGTTTTGATGCCTCCAAGGGGGTATGTTTCTGGGATAAATATGGTCACTGTTCTTCTGGTCTGCACTCTAGTCACACTCCTCTCTGCTGTGATACTTTGGCAAGAGCTCTTCTTCCTTCCAACTAACCTCTACCAGGTCTCTCCTTTGAAACTGTGACATAGAACTCCTTATGTGCAATACAGCTGCCATTTTGAACTGTGGCCAGCACCAACAGAGAATTCTCTATAATCTTCTTCCAAGCAGTTGACCCACTCCCTCACCAGTGATGGACTGAGAGCTCCAGAAGTTGTTGCAGTTACTCTTCCTGCTGCTGTGTATGTGGGCTCTGGCCAGACCTCCACCAAATCTCCACCCTGATGTTACAGACTTCTCCTGTATACCTTTTAAGTTTTATCAGGCTAAGAAAAAATATTGCATCTTGACTTTTTGTTGACTCTGTCACTCCAGAATTTGATTTGAGACCATATTTCAAGTTATTTGGAGGTGAACATTGGGAGAATTCAGCTGGTAAACTGCCTCTAATCCACCATCTTGAGAAAGTCACTTTCAATTCTGATAACTCAATTTCAGTTGAATATTACTCAAACATAAGTAACATATAAAGTCAAGAACATCTGTCTTCATTTTCTTGAGAATGATTTGACCAAGACTGAGGTTATTCATAAATCCAAGGGTTAGCCCGTCAAATGTGTTGACTGGGTTTATAAGACTAAGGAGGATAAGAACATAGGTAAATCACAGTCTCTTGAGCCTTGGAACATTGTAGGCTCCTGAGAACCATAGGCAGCTTATAGCTCAAAAAATCACTTTCCTAAGGACATGTGAAATAAATGAATAACTGTCATCACTCTGTAAAATCTGTGTCCATTCTGATTAGCTGTTTGCCTACGTATCCCTTTTCTACCTTATAAGCTGTCCCAACCCTTCCTTGCTCCAATTTCACCTCCTACCCCACAGGTTATTCAATCTTTTTACTTGCTGATGAGCTGCCAAAAAAGGCTGCTCACTCCAATATAAAGTCAACTGCTTCTTCTCTCAGACCCCTGACTGCCCTCATCCCATAACTGTTCTTCACTTGATTTCCCAATGATCATTCTGCATTAGAATCTCTTGCCCCTGCTATTTCATCTTACTGTTTTCTCATCATTCTTTAGACTGTTGATTTAGTTGCTCCTTTTTTCAGATCTTCCTGATACAAACAGCAGAACAGCTGCTTTGGGGGCCTTCCTAGCACTTTACCACCTATTCTTTTCAAATTTCTGTCTGCCTCCTGGCTGACCAACCAATTCACTTCCTTTAGTGCTGCTACCTTTCTGATTATATTATGTCTCCTCTCTTAAATACCTATTTCCTTTAGCTTTCACCTTTTTCAATATAGCACCCTTCACTCTGTATGAATCTTCAGTTTTGTAATCAGTTGGCCCTGAGGTCCTGTGATAGGCACCCTCTGAGAAGGGTTTTGATCTGGGGTTAAATATCCTTTTTTTTAAGTGAGTAGTACAGAGGTTCATTGTCTACATCCTACAGTTTTTTTTTAAGTTTTCCTCAAATCAAACAGCTGGTTTTACCATCTGACTCCTACAATGTAATGAGCTCCATCAGCCATCCTACTTCTCTTTGAACAGTTTGGGTAGAGGTACATCTCTCCTCAACACCTCTCCCCCCAAAAAAAACCCTTGCCCCTTCCCACAATTTTCACTTTTTTCTTAATAGTTTTTGGGTTTACCAGATATCCTAGGCACTTTCCTTTTTTTTTTTTACCTTGCAAGCTGCTTCTGCCATAGACATTTTGTCTTGAAGTTCTGGTATCAAAGAATAGTAGACTAGAGATACATACATTTAGATTTAGAAGGGACCATAACAAGGAGCAATCCAAAGTAATATGGAGTGTGAATGCAGATTGAAGTGGACCGTTTTCTTGTTCTGTTTTGTTTTATGTTTTTTTTATTTCTCATGGTTACTCCCAATTATTCTGATTCTTCTATACAACATGACTAATATGAAAATGTGTTTAATAAAAATGTATTTGTAAAGTCTATACTTGATTGAATGCTATCTTGAGGAAGGAGAAGGAGGGATGGAGAGAAAATTTTAAACTTATGGAAGTAACTGTTGAAAATGAAAAATAAATAAATTAACCAAAAAGAAGAACCAATCTAATCAAACCCCTTGATTTTACAGGAGATGTAATCTCAGGAAGCTAAGTGCCTTATATCTCTCCTATCATACAGATAGTAAATAATATAGGCTAACTCACTCCACTTTCCCTTTAACAATATAGTCTACTTCCTTCACAATGTTTGTTGATGTATTTTTCCATTTTTAATTTAGAGACTGATTGTATAAACTTTTTTCAGAAAAAATAATTACTCACTCTTTAGAGAAATGATCTTAATAGAATGAATCTCTACACATACTTAAGTATCATATTTAACTCTTTCTATAACTCACGTTGCCAATATCATACTTCAAAAAAGAAAAAAAACCCTGAATTTAGGGTTCTATGTGTGCATAGTGTTAACATACAGTTCACATGGTCAATTAAGGAAAGAAATGTAGTGATAAAGTATTTTGGATTTGTTCTCCTGTACTTTCAACTTGTCAACTTGTCAATTAAAAAAATTATGTTAGTCTATCATTAACTCTTTTCCATATTATTTTCTTTTTACTTATAATTAAAAAGGCACTAAAAGGAATATAATGAACAATAGGAAATGTTCCCAACCTTAAAAGCTTTCTTGGGGAGAAAGGGCATATCATGTAAAAAGTCCTACAAAATAATAAAAGGGATTAATAAGTCAGCTAAGAGAATGAAAGGAATGTTACAAAGCATGATTGTCTACTGGATGCTATAGACAGCAAGGGTCTTGGGAGTTTAGAGGAGAGAACAATCATTGTTGACTAATCATCAGGAAAGTCCTCTCTAAAAAGTACAGTTTTGAACTAGATCTTTTATAATAGACAGTATCTGTAAAGGTAGAAAATAGAGAGAATACCATTTCTGTCACAGATAATTCTATAAACCATCAAAGGTACAGACAAGTAATGGGCACCATATTTTCTTGAGACAGTGAGTGACTTAAGGTGGAGACAAGTATGTAAACTAAGTTGAGGGCAAACAAGAAAGAGCCAACCTGAGTATTTGACATCTTGGGAAAATGGTGAACCATTGAAGATCTGGAGGCAGAGAAGTGATATGAACAAAGTAGTCTTTTAGGAAGATACTTGTATAGTAGATACAGAGCTCACTTAGGTCTCAGGAGGATTTGGATTCTAGATTCACCTCTTACATGTACTATTTGGGTGACCTTAGGCTTGTTGCTTAATTTGCCCCAACCTAAGAAACTAAGACTGTAAGTTAAATTGCCTGGATGCATTTGTAGAATAAATTTCTGTACCATACTTTCATAAACCAATGATATCACAAACCTAGTTTAAAAAAATGGGTGAGAGTATTCAGAACAGATTGTAGTGATATTTGGTATCCTTTTGCTCTCCTGTCAGTAATAATTTTCTACTGAGAGGAATGTGATTACTTTATTCACATAATGGTCCAATAGCTTATACGATGAAATATTTTATTTTGCTCAAGTGCATAGAAAAATAAGAAGTCTAAGGTTAAGGACTGAACATGGTTTCAGACAATTAGGTGGAAAGATTATTATTTTGTGATTGTTGAAAGAAGGAAGACAAGGTTTTATCTAAGCTTCTGAAATTACAATATGTGAGTAGACTTCTAGTTATACTAGGCAAACTGAAAAAAAGAGTTAGAGATCATTATACATGGTGGTAAAAGCAACATCCTAATCTTTAACCCTATGTAAATTAGGCTAGTTTTTTTCTTAAAAAGCACAAAACTGTCCTCAAGACTTGATTGACTCAGTAAACTAAAGGCTCAAGCTATCGACATTATTTACTGGTTATCTAAGTACAATCACCAGGATGAGCTCAAGGAGCTCTCTGATGCTTGACTAGAAAACCACAGTGGAAAAGGTACCTTCACACAGTTGTATTATCTGAATATATTTTTAATGCTTATCATTGCTAAATATCTTTTCCCCCCTACTTTGGCTAAGCATAAGCCCTGTGTAGACCAAAAACAAGCACCTGTAATGGCAAGCAAAGCAGTACTTTGCTCCTTGTTTCAGCTAATCAAGTCTCTTTGAGACTTATCATTGTGTCAAGTCTTTGTTGGAAATAGTATACATTGTGTTGCCCTTAATAGTCCTAAAGTGATCACATAGAGCTTTTTTGGGAGAGTTTGAAGAAGGAGCAGAACAGGAAGGGCAGAAGAGTAAAGGTGGAACAGGAAGGAGGAGAGCAGATAAAAGCTTGAGCAGGAGCTGGGCCCAAGCATGTTTGTGATGTTGGCACACTGCTTGTTGTTCTGTCTATTGTTCTGTGCAAGAATTACTTTGTCAGACACAAGCACTCTGTCTATTGATTTGTGTTAGTGTTACTTTGTCAGACAGAAGCACTCTGATGATTTGTGTTTATTTCTCAGACAGAAAGTGAATTGAGAATGATACTGCCAGAAATGCATGTAAATATTGCAGTCCTGTTGAGCTTTATTTTCATTGAAACAGAAACTGTAAAAATCTTGCAGTGAAGCAGTTCTCGTGAGCTACAATGTGGAAAAGGAACAGAGCTGCCTATCTCTCAATAAAGGCAAGAGTCAGGTGGATCCAGGCAAAAGTTAGGAGCATAGAAGAGGAGGCATGGGTTTTCAGAAGCCAGACTTAAGTCAAGATGAAAGAAAACTTTACTTGGGTACTCAAAAGTGACTGATAATATTGTAACTTACTATGATATAAGGGTTGATGGCCTTTGTACTTTCCACTGTCTTTTAAGGATGATTAGCTTAAGGATGATTACCCCTCAAGGGTGATTGGCTTAAGGATTATTGGAAGACTTCCTCCAATGAAGATAAAAGAAGACTTTACGTGGGTACTTTATATGGACTGAGAAATTGTGACCTACTGAATGATATTTTTGTTTAAGATTATGTGGCCACCTTAGTAATAATTTATTGTTATACTGTTGTGAATGCTGTGTTTTAGTTTATTGATGAATAAATAGAGAGTTCACTGTACTATACAATTAGATCCTTGAAATTATTCACAGTAGTAGTCCTTAGGAGAGTGGCTCATGATTGGCTTTATATCCCTGAATAGTACTCAATCATTAATTACAACCATCCAGCTTTCCTGGAACATCCTTAAAGTCATCCTGACCTCTACAATGGTCTTGCATTTTTAGGCAATTTTCTAGCTACATGAAGCTAAGTTTAATGACAGAAGTAAATAACATTTTCTCCACATGATGATAAGTAGTGTTTGAAAATGAATATTCATTGCACTCTTATTATGTACCTAGCATTATAATGGACATTTTTCAGAATAAAATAAAATAATATGTCATAGCTAAATTGTGTATAGGCAGGTAGAATGGTTAAATTAAAGAACAAGATAATGATGAGGATTCTGCAATTAGATGACCTTTAGGTGATACTTCCATTCATTAAGTTTTTACTGTGTATTTCTTACCTGCAAAACACTATTGCAATACTGGGAAACAGATATATTCCCAACACAGTCCCTGCCCACAAAGAGCTCACAATCTTGAAAAGAGGTAATATGTGTATTTGTAGTAGAAGTTTGTATGTAAAGTGTCATATAACAGTTTCAAATGAAAATTGAGGAACTATTGAAAGAAAGTTATATCTTGCCTAATTTGATTAGGAAAGGTATTATACAGCCAATGGAAGTTCACTGAGTCTTTTTTTTAAGTTCACAAACATTTATTAATAAACTAAACATTTCTTAATAATAAATGTCATTTGTTATTAATAACAAATATTATTTATTATTACTACATACCAGGCATGGTGCTAAGTGCTGGGGGTCCAATGGCTCATAGTAAGTAGCAGAGCTGGAACTGAGTCCCAGGCCCTCTGCAAGGCAGTGCGGTGGACCGGGTTATTAGGGTAAGGCTATAGACCATTCTTTTTTTTTTTAATTTAGTTTTTATCTGTTTTCTTGTTTACATTATTCATTTTCATTACATTTTTGAATTACACATTTTCTCCCCGTCTTGCTCCTGCCCCAACCCCATAACAGCAATCCCACTGTAAAGCCCCTCCCCTGCTCTGCTCTCCTATTTTCTGGTAGGGCAGGAGGGCTCTCCCTATCCCAGCCCCTGTATATCTTAATTCCTAGTTGCAGGTATTGCAGAACTTTAAATTCTAGATTCTGTCTATTCCTC
>CM053595.1:35715245-35728052 GCA_028646575.1 Pseudocheirus occidentalis | reverse complement strand
AAGTGAGTGATAGGATCTCTGATTAGATTGATTGAATCTTTAAGTGTTAAGCTGGTTTCTCCCTTAGGGAAACCAGCTGATTCTTCTTTTTTTCCTTGTTCTAAATATTGTATCTTTCTGAAATAAGATATAATATAGAGACTTTCCTTATTCTGAAGATTGTATATAATATTGCGAAATGTTGAAAGTGTGAACATTGTACTGAACAAAGATTTGTAATGGAATAAACAGAGTGTTCACTAATACTATGTAATCTGAATCTTAAAAGCTCCTCACAGTAGCAATCTCTCAGGAATCTACTGCTGATTGGCTTTACAGCCTCTCTCCTTAAAAGTCACTCTGATCAGAAACTGGTGAACTTTAAATTTCAGAAAGCAGAAGGATGCTGAAACACTAAGATCTAGCCACCAGGGAAATTACAATTAGAGGATAGGGAGACCAAAACTGATCAATAGAGGAAAATAAGGTTAAAAAAGGAAATAATCAAAGACTTCAAGAGGAATAAAAATCAAAGACCCTAAGTATAAGCTGATAAATCAATGGAAGTGAAGAATAATTTATGGGAAAAAAGCAAAAATAATATCAAAATAAAGTATGCTTTGAATAAAAGTGAAACATATTGTTCTTGAAAAACAGTATTTACAGACATAAACAAGCAGGTATCCCAAATGAGTATGACAAGGCAAACAAAAACCCTGAATACCACAAGGCAAGGGATACTACAAGAAAACTGTTCAGAACTTCTGAAACAGAAAAGGAAATACTAATGGAAAGAATGCATATAAATTGTGCATACCCTTTGATCCATCAATAACACTTGTAGGTCTCTATCCCAAATAGAATGGGAAAAGGACCTACATGTATAAAATGTTTATGACAGTTCTTTTTGTGGTGGTCAAGAATTGGAAACAGAGTGGATATCCATCAGCTGGGGAATGGCTGAACCAGTTGTGCTTTATGAATGTAATAGAATACTACTTTGCTTTAAGAAATGATGAGCAGGCGAACTTCAGAAAAACCTGGAAACGTTTATATGAAATGATGCTGAGTGAAGTGAGCAGAACCAGAACATTGTACACAGTAATAGCCACAATGTGTGATGACTGACTTGGAAAGACTGAGCTCTTCTTAACAATGCAAGGACCTAAAACAATTCCAAAAGACTCATGATAGAAAATATCATCCACATTCAGAAAAAGAAATATAGAATCTGAATACAGGTGGAAGCAAACTATTTTCTTTTTGTATTTTCCTTTGTTTTATGTTTTCATTTCTCATGGTTGCTATCATTCATCATAACTATTCTATATATCATGACTAATGTGAAAATATATCTAATAGAAATGCATAGCAAGAGCTTATATCAGATTCCATGCTTTTTGTGGAAAGGTAGAGGGAGGGGAACAAAATTTAAAACTTATGGAAGTTAATGTTGAAAACTAAAAATAAATAAATTAACCAATAAAATAAAATGTCAATATATAAAAGATTATATGTGTATATGTAATGATACAATTTTTGGGACACTGATTATTCTTTCCACTAGTTACTGAGACACTTATCATGTAAATTATTCTTGTTTGGCTCACTTCATTCTGTTTTTGACATTTTCTTCATCATTCTCTTAATACACTATATTCCTCATTTTTTTCTAGCACAATAAAATTACATTATATTCAAGTACTAAAATTTATTTATCCGTTCCCTAATTGATACCTACTTGATTTTCAGTTCTCTTCTACAACAGCAAAATACTCTGTAAATATGCTTATTCCCAGGATGTTGGGTTTCTTTTTGGGAGGGTATTTATTTGCTTTTCTCACTGCCTTTTACTTCTTTTGGCATATGTGCCTCAAAATAGTATGACCAAAAACAACATACAGTTTAGTAACTTAATTTTTCTTTATACTTCTAAGAATAGTTAACTTTTCATTATCATTTATGGGATTTCTAGGATTTTTTCTAGACAAAATTTGATTTGGAGACTATTTTTCCATGCTGGCCTGGATGCCCCCTGACTACCTCTCCGCACTTCCACTACTTATCTATGAATATATACTTGGAAACAGAGACTTTAATACTGGCAAAAGAAAAACTCAATGAGAAATTCAATTCTCTATATTAAAGCAAAGCTTGATTCCCAAGGACAAAATGAGGGAGGGGCTTTGGAATAGAAAAGTCTTGGTTCTTATTTATTATCTCATTCTATGAATTGCTCAATGCTCTGTCCTTTGATGGCAGGCACCTGGCAGAGCATAACAGAATCCTGTTTGACATTCATTGAATGATTAAAAAATTTCTTTTGATGCCTAATAGGACACTCATTATCATTCTTCATCTGTTAGTAAAATTCCTAAATGACAAAGTAGTCAAAGATCAACAAATATTTAGGATTTGAGGTCTCAGTTAAAAGAACACAAATTTGGACTATCTGTCCCTGGTATGACAATCTTGAACCAGTCTTTCCTAACAGCAGTTTCTTCAAAAAAGAGGACTATTTCCTCTGTCATCATTTCCTTTCCATATTGAACAACTCCAAAGATCACTTTTTTAGTCCATATACATCATCCATCTCAAACTTCATGAATTGTTTTCTATCAGATCCCAGTAAATAAAAAAGAATAAAGGGAAATGAAGTAAGCTTCCTGGCTAGAATTAGGTTATACCACTGGTTTTCTAATTAATCTCTCCCACTGCCTTTTATTTCAAACAGCTGCTTTTCAATTCATTTGATAATTTATTTATTGAAAACTATCTACAAGTTGCACTTCTTTGTGCTCATATTGTATCCTGCATACTTAGCACAGTGCCTGGAACATAGTGAATACCCAACACATTCTTGTTGCTTACTTCTACTCTAACTGATACATTCAGAAAGCAGTGATTTTATTAGGATTTAAAAACAGATTGGAATTTGTCAGGAATAGTCTTTCCACTGTATTAGAAAAAATATTAAGGGGAAAATTAATAAGGTCAATAGTAAATTAAAATTGTATTCATACACACAGATGACTTTCCTTCAGAGAACTGATGAAATAAGCCTCTGAGAAAACTAGACAGTAGATTCCCCAAGGACAAAGATAAAATCAGTTTTATTTTTCTATCATTCGAACTGTACCTACTCTACAATTGACCATAGAAGGCACTCAATGTCTCTTTTAATTAAAATAAAGTTTCCTTTCCCCCCAAATGCATGAATGTCAATGGTAATTTATACTTCTCCATGAAAGAAAAAAAACAACTAACAACAGCCAAATAGCACAATTTCAGACATTTGGAATTTGCCTAAATACTTGGAGTGGGATGGTTGTATGAAATTTTATAAATGCAACTTTTTTCATTTTATTATTTAGCATTGTTGGTCCATCTCTTAAGTGAACTACATCTCAAAGTTGATGATAGCTATTCCGTAAGTTATCATATAGTCAAAGCCAACACATTCTTGTTTTTCTTAGAAATCAGTTCTGGAAGAAGGTAGGCGAAACATAGTACCTTTTTTTTCAGCAAAATGAAGTTATCTACAAAATTGGATTGTCAGTTGATTACTTTTCTTGCTCAAGTAGATTACTAGAAATACAAGCTTGATTCCTATTGTATCAATAGTCTGAAATTTAGGAAATTTTTTTAAAAGTTTGGCAGCATGTGTATATACATACATACATATATATACACATATATATTATATAACAGTGCTTGGCACATAGAATACAATTAATAAATGTTTATTAACTGGCTAACTGATTTCTGGCACCTTTTGATGTGGTTACCCTTAGAGAGGGTTAGGGTTCCTCTGGAGTCTCCAAAGTACCAACATGCTAGGTCCTGCCAAATGAATTCGACTGAAGTCTTCTCTCAGTGAAAGAAAAGTAAAGTTTGTTGAAAGTTTGCCATGTTGGTTAGACTCTTAAGGAGCATAGGTATCTGTAAGGCTTGCATTAGGCAAGCAGACCAGAATCATCTGACAAGACAATATCTGTGCTAGGTTATGGAGGGAAGATTGGATCTTGGATACAGAAAGGCTGTGCTAGGAATCTAGAGGTGGTCTAGAGGAGGAGTTTGGGCAGGGTCTTCAGGAGGATTTAGATGAGATAAGATTCAAGGAATGAGTTCGGGAGGGTCTTCAGGAGTCAAATGAGGTTATACTCCTGTAAAGAGTGATTAAGGGTGGGAAGTTTCTGGAAGCTTCCTGGAGACAACAGACAATGGTGGGGTAGGCCAATTCAAGGTTGGGACAGGAGGATCAAGGGTGGGAAATTGCTGGACGAGAAAGCCACAATGAAAGGTCTATGGTCTATGGCCTCTGGCGAATGCCTTAGGTGCGAAGATTGAAGGAGAACTCAAGGGGCTCCCTAAGCCTGCACCTCATCATTTTCAGGCATGATGATTCTCAACTGTACAGAAGAGAGAGTTTATTGTTTTATATTTTTAGAGCTTTTCATAAGAAGAGAAGAGGATTGTGAATCCAGATCATTCTTAGATTAAAAAAAAGATTTTTAGCCTTTGGGGAGGAGCGGGGGAAGCTGAGGGTAAACATTTCAGGTGATCTTCTCAGGTATTTCCCATTTCAGTTGTTCTTCCAGGATCCAAAATGAAAGGAAAACCATTTTCCCTTGAGGTATAGTGTGATGGAAACTGAAAAAGAGAGAAAAGCATTCCCTGGGAAAGAATTAGACCTTCAGGAAAGGATTCTAGAGCTCTGTTCTTTAGCATATTACTCCTACCACACACAAGTACAAGATCATCAGACAAGTGGCAAAATACCTTTGCTTGAAGACTTTTAGTGAGAGAGGACTCAAAATATATTGAACTAGTCTATTCACTTATGAAGAGTTCTAATGGTTAAAAAAAAGTTTCTTTTGTTTTTCCCCTAATATCGAGCCAAAATATGCTGCTTTTCAATATTAAAAAAACTGCTCCTGGTTCTACGTTCTGGGGTTAAGCAGGGTCTAAAAATTCTTACACATCAGAGCACTTAAATACCGGAAGGCAGAAATTATACCCCCATTGAATATTCTCATCTCACCGAATATTTTAGTTCCATTGACAAATATTGGCAAAGAACTTCAGCCTTTTCATTTATAATGTCCTATTTTATTTTCATTTCCTATTATGACATGCAGGCTTCCTGTGCTACAGATACTGAATATTCATATATTTGAACCTTTGAATAATGTTTTGGACACTATAATGGGTGGGAAAATATACACTGATCCACCTAAACAAAAGACTCTTCAATCTGTATGTTCCTCATTTTTCTTGGCTATTTACAGTCAGGCAGCTTTTCTCACACAGAACAGGGAAGTAAGAGCCTTCATTTTGTTTTGTTTCTTGTACACTTCAGCTCTTGTAGCTACAGGCAGGAAATGATGCCTGTTGACCTACTTACTCTGTTTGGCAGAGAGAGGGTGCTAGTACTAATAAGGAATTCATGATAAAGAATCAAGTGTAAAGCAGCTGCTTTCCCCCTCTCCCTTTTGGTTTTTTTCAGGCTTCAAAAAGGAGCTTCTTAAACACTACTAGAATTAAGGAGAAAAATATGAACTAAAATGCCAGAGGTGGGAGAAAATAAGCCTCTGATATTATAATCTGAGAGATGAAATGTAAAGATCATATCAATGAAAAGTAGGAGAAAGGGCTGAAAAAATGGATGTTTTGTTTTTGAATTTTAGACTAGCTCTCTATGTTTATTCATTTAGACTATAAGTTCTATGACTCTCTTATAGGCCACTCTCATTCATGATTGGTTCAGAAACATGGAAGTGTGTTTTATTTCTGATCAAAGCCATTTTGACTCTCTTTAAGTCCTGCCAGGCTTAGTGCTGATTCTGCTGGGATTTCAATCAGCTTTGCTACAGACCAGAATGACGTGGTTAGGGTGAGGGTTGCCCAAGACCCCAAAATACCAATATGCCAGGTCCTGCCAAATGAATTTGACTTGTCTTCTCTCAGCCAAAGAAAAGTAAAGTTAATTGAAAGTTTGCCATATTGGTTAGACTCTTAAGGAGTATAGATATCTGTAAAGCTTGCATTGGGCTAGCAGGCCAGAATCATCTGACGTAGACTATGTCTGCCCTAGGTCATTCTATGGTGCTCTCACACACGTGGACGGAAGATAGGGTCTTATATACAGAAAGGTTGTGGGAGGAATCTAGGGGTGGTCTAGAGGAGGAGTTTAGGGAGGGTCTTCAGGATGAGTCAGATGAAGTCAGACTCCAGTAATAAGTGATTAAGGATGGGAAGTTGCTGAAGGGTACCTGGAGACTATGGATAATGGTGGACCAGGCCAGTTCAAGGGTGAAACAGGAGGATCAAGGGTGGGAAACCGTTGGAACAAAGGAGGGCTAAAGACTTGGACAGAGCCACAACTTAAGGCTCATCACCTCAGGGAAATGCCTTAGGTGGGAAGATTCAAGGAGAACTCAAGGGAGCTCCCAAAGCCTGCACCTCATCAAGAACACCTGAGCTGGAGCAATGTCTCCAGTCTACCCAAAAGTATGGATTATAGGCATGTGACTTGATGTCTGGAAAAAAACTGTTAAAAAGCTGAAGAATAAAAATCCTAATAGATCCTTGCCCTTTTAATGATTACTGGTATGCTTTCACCATCAAAGAAGAGGAATACTTTATGCTTAGCATATTTCATTTTGGAAAGTATAAAATTATTTTTTGAATGTTATTCTCTCCCCTGGTTTTGAAAAGTTAATAGGTTTGGTTAAAAAAAAAACGTTCTTGACTGACCTCAAAGTACTATGAATTTCTGAGATCAGTAGCATTAGTAATGGTATAATTTTTTATTGCTTTTTTATATATCCTTGGAATAATTAGGTTTCTTTGGAAATTCCCTTTTTCTTCCTGGTTTCTGCTGTGATAGGAGTGAGAACATTTTAATCAAAACTTGAATTCCATCAGTGAATTTTGTAAAGCAGCATGTCTATTGGTAATCTAAGGAGTAATAATTTATTACATTTAATTGAATAAGTCACATTGTTAAATTTAATTAGGAGATTCCATGACAAAATTGATAGGGTTGTTGTGAAGTCAGGGAGACATATATTAAAATTTCATCTCTGAGTGATACTAGCTGTATGATCTTGGGTAATTCATTTAACATCTGTGTGTTCCCAGATATCCCTTGGCATATTCACAGAATCTATGAAGACCAACCGACATCTGTGTTGATAGAGAACATTCCTACACTTGGTATTCCTCAAAGCTGATGAAAATATTGATCTTCATATTTTAACTTTAATTTTTATGAATTATTTTATTTATTTTTTGTTTACATCATTCATTTCACAAGATTTTGAGTTACAAATTTTCTCCCCGTCTTTCTCCTACCCTCAACCCTAAAACAGCAATCCCACTGTAAACGCCTCTCCCAGTCTGCTGTCTCCTATGTCCTCCTCCAACACCCCTCTAGCTTTCTGGTAGGGCAGAATGGGTCTTCCTACCCCAGTGCCTGTATATCTTAATTCCAAGTTGCATGTAGATAATAATAATTATACATATACATATACATGTATATGTATATATGTGTACATATATATACATATATACTTCAACATTTGATTGTAGAACTTTAAATTTGAGATTCATTTGGTTCCTCCCTTGTCACCCAACCCCACTAGAAGGAAAAACAATTCCATACAGGCTGTGCATGTGTAATTATGCAGAATATCTCCACAGTGGACATAATGTGAGAGACTGATTATGTGTCCCTCCTTCCTATCCCGCCCCCCCCTTGTTCTATTTTCTACCATGTCCCTGACCCTTTACAAAAGTGTGTGCTTCCAGCAGCCCTTCCCCTCTACTCTGCCCTTGGTTCCAATTCCCAACCTTTCATCCCCATCCCCCCTACTCTCCTGTGTGGAAATACACCTAGTTTAGAGTGTACATCATTCCTTCTGTAAGCCAAATTCAATGAGAGTGAAGTTGACCCTTTCCCTTTTGCCTTCCTGTTCTCTTCCTCCAATGTAACAGTTATCCCTTGCCTCTTCTATATGGGATGATTAACCCCATTCTGTCTCTCCTTGTCTCCTCTCATTCCAAACCTCTCCCACCCCAGAAATTCACCTTTTAAAGTATCATCCCTTCCTATTCAATTGATCTTATGCCCTCTATGAAGTCATATACACATATACTCTTATGTATTCATATGCATATATACCCTCCTACATAGACATATATATATATATGCCTACATTTGTATTCCCTTTACCTATCCTTATACTGAGAAAAGTTTCATAAGTTACTATTATCCTTTTTCCATATTGGCATGTAAAAAGTTCAACTTTGCTAAGTTCCTTTTAATTTCTTTCCCATGTTTACCCTCTTATGCTTCTTGTGTTTGAATATCAAATTTTCTGTTTAGTTCTGGTTTTTTCAAGAAGAATGCTTGAAAGTCCTTCACCTCACTGAATGACCATATTTTCCCCTGGAACATTATACTCAATTTTTCTGGGTAGGTGATTCTTAGTTTTAATCCTAACTCCCTTGATCTCCAGAATATCATATCCCAGGCCCTTCGATCCCTCAATGTAGAAGCTTCCAGATTGTGGGTTATCCTAATTGCATTTCCCAGTATTCAAATTGCTTCCTCTTGGCAGCCTGTAATATTTTCTACTTGATCTGGGGACTCCAGAGCCTGGTTGTAATATTTCTAGGAGTTTTCTTTTTAGGACCTTTTTCAAGAGGTGATAGGTGAATCCTTTCAAGTTCCATTTTGTCCTCTGGTTCTAAAACATCAGGACAATTTTCCTTGAGAATTTCCTGAAGGATGCTTTCTAAGTTCTTTTTTGATCATGGCTTTCAAGTAGTCCAATAACTTTTAAATTGCCTCTCCTGGATCTATTTTCAAGGTCAGTGGCTTTTTCAAGGAGATATATCACATTGTCTTCTGTTTTTTCATTTGTTTGTATTTGTTTAATAGTATTTTGATTTCTCGTAAAGTCATTTGCTTCTATTTGCTCCACTCTAATTCTAAAGGAATAATTCTCTTGAGAAAGCTTTTGAGATTCTTTTTCTCTCTGGAAATTCTACTTTTTAAAGCATTCTTCTCCTCATTGTTTTTTTAGGCCTCTTTTGCCATTTAAGTTAATCTGTTTATTAAGGTGTTGTTCTCTTCAGTCAGGTTGTTGACTCTTGCATCATTGTCATTTCTCCTCCCAATTTCGCCCCACTTCTTTTATTTGGTTTTCAAAGCCTTTTTTAAGCTTTGGCTTATAGACAATCTTCATGTTTCTTGGACGCATTTGGTGTGGGAGTTCTGACTGTGTTTCTTTCTCCTGTTCTATGCTTTGATCCTTTTTGTCCCCCAAAAAAGGTTTCTAGAGTTTGGTTACTGTTCTTACTTTGCTTCTTTTTCCTACTCATGAGACCAGTAAATTGTTCATGTTTTTGGCCCTGGGGAACTTTGCTTCCAGGGGGAAAATCTCTGTCTAAAATTGCTGGGGTTTTCACAGCTGCCAGATTTTTAGGGGGCTTTTGCCACCCCCACCAGCTTTGACTCTCTGAAAATGCACCACAGACCACCACCCAAGACCATGATCTGGATCTCAGCCACTCAACGCAAGAGCACTTGGCCTCTGAACAGTAGCTTAATTCCCCTGCAGTCTGCAGGCAGGGAGCTCAGAAGCTACTAGTTGGACGTGGCTGCCCCTTCTTTTGCTTCCTTGCCCTGGGGGCAGTTCACTTTTCTCCCCCCAAATTTAGCTGAATTTCACTGACCTTTCTCTTAGCCCTTATTTCTCCTGGCTTGATAACTATGGAAAGTGCCACAGCTACTGCTGATCCACTCTCCTGAACACTCCAGCTGTGGCTCCTCCTGGCTACAATGTGGGGCCAGGCTGCAGTTTCAGGCTGGGATGGTTTTGGCTCCCAGCCTACTGTGACAAGCCCCACGTGCAAAGGTGCCTTCAGCAAGAGATGTGTTTTCTGTATTTTTGTGAGTTTTTGAGTCCTAAAATTTATTTAGAATCATATTTTATGGATATTTGAAGTGGCTATATGGGAGCTGCAAATCCTTGCTGCTTCTATGCTGCCATCTTGGCTCTGCCCCCTACTTAACTTTAACCTTTGAATAGCACCCTGATAGCCATAAAAATTGAGAAAACTTTCAAAAGGTGCCTAATGCATTGGCAGGATGCATGTTGCATACTGATTAGCTCTAATTAACTCACTTAATTCATCATGGATTGATATATTCAAAGAGGATTATGAGTATTCAAACAGCCAATAGACACATCACAGTGGACTACTCACCCTGCCTTTATTCATATTCAATGGCTTCCATCTAATTTCAACATAGTTCCCAAATCAAACTCCTTTCATTTATGCTTCTGAGAGGAAAAAAAGGAAAAAAGAAAACAAGTAAACAAGTTACCTACTATATTAGCATTAGCAGGTCAGTTATCTGGGGCCTTATCCTGTGAGAGCTAGAATTTCCTGGAGTATGTTCAAGGCAATGATCATGCTCCAAAGCCAGTGTTTTCAACACTGCTTCTTTAATGTCAGCAATATATTTAATTGTCCTTTTTGCCCACCACTGCAGATATCATTACAGAATGTCTTTAGACCTCAGTGCCTTTGTTTTTCTCCAGCCAGCTCTTTTTCCCAGCAGGTGTGCAGTGTTGGTCAAATGAGGGGAGCAGATCAAGCTTAGTTATGCCAAACCATGAAACATTTGAGAAACCTGTGCTTCATGGAAAGAAGTTTCTGACATTTTTAAAGTATCCATGAAGAATCAACCTCTCTAACTCCAGGAACAGATGGGATATTAAGACACACCAGAATTATAAATAGCCCAGGGGACTTAACAACTCAGAGTTAGGCTTCCATAACTAATCCCACAACTAAAGATTGTATTCAGAAGATTAATTAGCTGCTTTATTTTGAAGGAGAATTGTGCAAAGGAAACATTTTCTTTTAAAAAAAGTTTTTTTTCTGAAACATGGAAACCTGTATGAAGGAAATGGAAAGGGGAGAAACATGGATTGTTGTGAACATTTTCCCATTGATTAGTCATGGTTAATCATCAGAGAGGAGTGAAGACTAAACACCTTTCATTGTGTCTTCCATGAGCACTAAGCAATGATTTAGTTCTGCCTCCACAACCATTATACCTGTAAACAATTTCATTACTGAAAGGAAAAAACAGAGAGACCAATTCTATAATGTTTTTTTCTTTTCCAATTGGAAACATCTGTTTCAAATTTTAAAATCATGGATAAAAGTTGAAAGGATGCCTTGTAACAGAGACACAGTCAGAAGCACTCATGTTGTTGGCCAGAAAGTATAAATACTTTTCTTTGATTTCAATCCTCACTATCCACCTCAGAAAAATTATAGATCTAGATCTGGTAGTCTATCTAATACAACACAGTCATTTTACAGTTGAGGAAACAGGTCTAAAACAGTTAAGATAATTCAAGTAGTAATATCTGGTGATAATGTGAAAAAAAGTTCTGTGTTTTGCTTTATTTTGTATTTTCCCCATTATATGACTAGTTAAGGAATAAAGAATTTATTTATTACTTTTTCTATTAACTCCTGAAAGGGAACAGTTTGAATTAAAAGAAAAAATGAGAACCTTCAACTTACAGAATCATTAATCTCATGATTGCCCTTCCCTCCTATAAAGTCAAGCAGGAGCACCTTTCCAGAGGATGACTGCTGTGAATAGCTTTCAAGGTTCTGATCACACAGTACAGTGAACTCTATTTATTCAGTAACAAATCAGAGCAAAAACATTCACAGAAAATCAAGTCACAGCATTCACAATGTTACAACATATCAAGAAAATCAAGAGGGGCGGAGCCAAGAGAGGGGGCAGAGCCAAGATGGTGGTAGGGGGCAGAGCCAAGATGGCCGCATAGAAGCAGCAAGGTCCCACAGCTCCCACACCGCCACCCTAAACACCCATAAAATATGAGCCCAGACAAAGTTTAGGAAAGTCTAGAGAAGAGGTAAGGGATAACTATTACAACTTTACTTTCAATTACTCTCATTGAAATTGGCTTAGAGAAGACATGGCATAAACTCTAAACTGGGCATTATGCCACACAGGAGAGTAGGGGGCATGGGGATGAGAGCGGGGATGATGAAGGGAAGGGCAGGGTCTGGGGGAGTATAATGGTGATCAATTTGTTTGATTTTTAGGACTAAGTAGATTAGATACTTAGGGCTGAGTAGATAACGTACTTAGGGTTAGGTTGATCCTAGTAACTTAGGGCTAAGTGTAGAACTCTGTCCGTTGGTAAAAGGGTATGAATTTCCCTGTTGACGTGGAAGAATGCTATTGGCTGAGATACTCCCCTGTTGACTTGGGAGAAGACCAGTGTTTATAAGCAGGAGAATTTTGGAGAGACAGACAGATTTTGGATTTGGCTCCTCAGTGATACTGACTGAAGACATGAAGAAGATGGAACTTTGTTTGTTGGTGGCCTCGCTGATCCTTGAGTTCCAGGCAAGAGAATTCCTGAAGGGTTTGAGGTGTGCTGAACCCTGCGACCTTCAGTGTGTGCCAGGGATTGCCCTGAGGACTGGACAAGGACCTGGGAACTGTTCATCTCTGAGGACTGGACAAGAGCCTGCCAGCTTTCAGCTCCTGAATCTAGGTGATTGTTTGACAGACTCAGGAGGGAGCTAGGACTAAGGAAGAGGATGCAGGGAATCAGAGAGTACCCAGAGTCAAAATGAAGAAAAGGCCTCCCCTTGGACTAAACTGAGGTTTGTTGGAAATCAAGGAGTGGAAGGTTTGTGTGGTTGTCTAAGTACCTTATTTGGAAACTACAGTTAATAGTTGCCCCA
>CM053595.1:35686554-35707565 GCA_028646575.1 Pseudocheirus occidentalis | reverse complement strand
ATCCATAAAAAAGGATTCTAGAGTTTTATTGGTGTTTTTCTTTTGCTTCCTCTTTCTCATGTTGGCCAGTCAATTAATTGGTTGGGTTTTTTTTGGTCTGTGAAACTCTGCTTCCAAGGGGGGAAGCTCTGTTCCAAATCGCTGGGGTTTTCCCAACTGCCGGAGCTATTACGGTAGTGTTGCAAGTCCCCTCAGCTTTGGCTTGCTGAAAGTGCACCCCAGGACCACCACCAAAGACCACAATCTGGATCCAGGCCACTCAACACAAGAGCACTTAGCCCCGATCAATCGATTCAGCCCCCCTGAGGAGTCCGCAGGCCATGGGCTCTGGAGCAGCCTGGTGGGGGCCACTGCTGCTGGTTCCAGTAGTTCCCCTCCCCCACTGATTATTTGTCCCAGGGGTAGAATGGCTGAACTGCTTTACCCACCCAATTAAGTCTCAAAGTTTCAGCTTTCACTAACCGTCTCTGAAGAATGCTCCCCTCAGGCCGGTGCTTTAGATTTTCTTTGAAGTAGACTCACACTGCAGCTTGGGAGGCTCTGCTGCTCCTTGTGGCAGCCCTGGGTCCTTGCCTGGCCCGCTGCGGTTTTGTGCTGGCCGGGTTTCTGCTCTGCTGTGGTGTGAGCTGTGCCTCTCCATCCTGCTCCTCACGCCTTAGCAGATGTGGGGGTGTTGGAGGCTGTAGAACCACTGCAGGCTGGCTGCCGGGCTGGGCTCAGCTGCTTCCCACTGTCCCAGGCCTGGCCATGGTCTCGGCTTCCGGCTGTTCCAACCTCCAATCTGGCTGCCGGGATGAGCCCCTGCTGCAGAGCTGCCTTCAGCAAGAGCTGTGTTCTCTGGATTTTTGTGAGTCTGAGAGTCCTAGACTTTCCTAAACTTTGTCTGGGCTCGTATTTTATGGGTGTTTAGGGTGGCGGTGTGGGAGCTGCAGGACCGCCACCATCTTGGCTCTGCCCCCCTAAACAGTAGAATCTTGAAGTATTTTTTGAAATATCAAAGAAAACTTAAATTTTGCTCCATGTTATATTATGATAATATTTCAAAATCAGGGAATCTTCATGTGTACATTGCTGGTATTAAAAAAAAGTATGGTGGTAAAATCAGGTTTCTGTAATCTTCACAACAAAAAATCAATCAACATCTAGAAACTTTTGTTTCCCCTTTTGAACAATTACTTTAAAATTCATAGATTACAACTATTTCTTCTAATTATCCTTTACTTTTTACAAACAATGAGTATTTTATATCCATGTCATAACCATGGAAATCCTTTCAAGACTGAATAAAATTCATCAGAGGGGTAACATGATATAGTAGAAAGAAGGCCACCCCTTTATTTAATACTGTTTCTGATACATTACAGTTATGTGAGCATAGAAAAATCACTTAGCCTCATTGTCCCATGCAACCATCCAAGTCTAGAATTCAGAGACTAATTACTTATCTGCATAACTAGAGAGAATTTTTACAGAGAAAATTTGTGATACTGATAAAGTCAGATTCTGTGTCAAAATAAATGAACAAAAATGTCATACGTTTCATGGGGAAAAATGGTTATATTTTGATTTAATTAACCATTCTATTAGAAGATCAATTATGTGAGAGACATAGAAATATGTGTTTGTGTTTTTTATGCTCTTTGCTAACTTACTGATTTTAGAATGGTTTAAATACACCTTTGACTATCCCATAGTCAAAAAAAAATAAAAATAGAGCAGCAATATGAAGAAAATCAAAATCTATCCCTACTAGAGCTATTCAAAACTACACGTGTTACATCATTGGTGATGATGAAGTTTTTTTCACTCTTTATTGCCTATTTACTTCTTTCTTTAAATTTTTTTTTTAGTTTTCAACATTTACTTCCATAAGTTTTACATATCCCCCCTCCCTCCCATCTCTTTCCCCAAGATGGCCTGCAATCTGATATAGGCTTTGCATATACATTCTTGTTAAACATATTTTTACATTAGTCATGTTGTATAGAAGAAATGTAATGAATTGGAGAAAACCTGAGAAAGAAAAAAAATCAAAACAGAACAAAAAAAAAGATAAGAAAACAGTTTGCTTCACCCTGAATTCAGACTCCCTATTTCTTTATCTGGGTGGATGGAATTTTCCATCCTGAGGCCTTTGGAAATATTTTAGGTCCTTGCATTACTGAGAAAGGAGAAATCTATCAAATCAGTCATTGCAGATGTGACTGTTACTGTGTACAGTCTTTTCCTCTTTCTGTTCACTTCACTCAGCATCATGAGTTCATATAAATCTTTCCAGGTTTTTCAACCACCTGTTCATCATTCCTTATAGCACAGTACTATTCTATTACATTCATATACCACAACTTGTTCAGCCATTCCCCAGTCGATGGGTATCTCTCCAATTTTCAGTTTTTGGCCACCACAAAAATATCTGCTATAAATACTTTTGTCCATGTGGATCATTTTCCCATTTTCATTATCTCTTTTGAATACAACCCTAGGAGTGGTAATGCTGGGTCAAAGAGTATACACATTTTTGTAGTTCTTTGGTCATTGTTCCAAATTGTTCTCCAGAATGTTCAAAGCTCCACCAACAATGAATTAATGTTCCAATTTTCCCACATCTTCTCCAACTTTTAATATTTTCCCATTTTATCATGTTAGCCAATCTGAACAGGTGTGGTGTGGCACCTCAGAATTTTTTTGATTTGAATCTCTCTGATCAAAAGTGATTTAGAACATTTTTTCATATGACTATAGATAGCTTTAATTTCTTCCTCTGAAAACTTCCTGTTCACATCCTTTAACCATTTATCAATTGGAGAATGACTTGTATTCTTGTAAATTTGACAGAGTTCTCTATATATTTTAGAAATGTGGCCTTCATCAGGGACACAGTTGTAAAAATTCTTTCCCAGTTTTCTGCTTCCTTTCTAATCTTGGTTGCATTGGCTTTGTTTGTATATTTACTCATTTCTTTAAAGTTTTACTCCTTTCTTTGTTTTGTCGTTGACAAATGGAGAAAAAATGTTTTACATGGAGTGAAGAGGGATTTCTGGAAGTTTGAGGTACGCTAAAATACCATGCTGAAAATTTTTCTTCAATTTCCATAACCAATAAATGTCCATATTTATGACCTAAGCATTTAAAGATCAGAAAGATGAAAAGGCGGCAGGGGTCATATAGATTTGGTTAGCTGAAAAATGTGCATAGATATACATATCCAAGATTTGTGTTTCTATGCCCTTCGAGGTGCTCTTTTCATTCTCCAACTTTTATATAGGCTACCATGAGGAGAAGAAAGAAAAGGAAGGCAGCTTTGGACAAAACTTTTTTTTTCTCATCCATTTGAAGGAGAGGACATAAGGTGCATACATTTTCCCTTGCAAGTTAATGAAATATGTGAATTGTAATCTCTTTGTTGAACATTTGTGGCTTCAAGAAACAAAGTAAGAGTACACTATATATAGAAGTGGAGAACGGCTGAATACAGAAATGGAGACAAGACCAAATATGAAGCATTTTAACATTTGTGTTGATGAGAGCAAGTTAGTCAGTTACTCAACAAACACTTGCGTAAGCACCTTCTATGTGCCAAGAAACTTATTCTGTGTAGGGGATAAAAAGAAAGAAAGGTAAAAGTTAGTCTCTGAGATCAAGGAGCTCATGATCTAATGGAGGAGACAATATGCAAACAATTCTGTATAGACAAGCTATATGTAAGATAAATGAGGAGGAAAATCAACAGAAGTAAAAGGATCAGGAAAGGGTTCATGGAGAAGGCAAGGTTTAATTGGGAACTAGAAAAAATTAAGGGAAGTCAAGAGGCAAAAATGAGGTGGGAGAACATTGTAGAAGTGGGATAGTTAATTAATTAAAAGAAGAGAATTAGAAGATGGAATATCTTGTTTAAGGAACAGCAAGGAAAAGACGGGGAGAAAATCTGTAAATCAAAATCTCATGGAAATGAATGATGTAAACTAAAAATAAACAAAAGTTGAAAAAAAAGTTGTAGCAATGTAAATTTGAAGAAAAGAGAATAGCAAGAAGGTCAGTGCCATTCTGTTGAAGAGTATGTGGGAGGTGGGGCTGAGGTATTATAAGAATACAAAGGTGGAAAAGCAGGTTATGAAGGACTTTAAAATACTAAACAGATGAATTTTATATAATCTTAGAGGTCATAAGAAGACACTGGAATTCATTCAGGAGAGGAGGAGAAATTTTCAGGAAGAACCGTTTCATAGCAAAAAAGCTTAGCACAGAGAGACCCATCAGCAAGCAGTTGCAATGGTATATGTGAGATGTGATGAAAGCCTGTATAAGGTTGGTGATAGTGTCTAAGGAGATAATGGGTGTATATGAGAGATGTTCCCAAAATAAAACTGAAAGATCTTGGCAACATGTTTAATATGGGGAGGGGAGGAGTTAGGAAATGATATCATGTAGGTTGTGAGCCTAGCTGACAGGGAAGATGCTGGTATCTGCTGGTTGTTGTTGTTGCACTTGACCTTTGTTCTGAAAGAGGACTATGATATCAGGGAAATGATGACATGGCTTGCAGTTGACTTGAATTTGAGAAAGGGAGGGCTGTGCAAGGTCACCAGACTCACTTTCTCTTCCAGAGCTATCTGGGTCCAATGGCTAGATATTCATCAGGACCACAGGGGGTGTCCCAGGTTTCATTCAGAAACCCTGAACCTTGTAAGCTAAGGTCTTTTCAGTTTCTCACTTTGATGTAAAGCCCATTTAGTGAATAGGTTTTTCTAAGAAGTTAATCAATAGGTAGCCCCTTTAATCAAAAAAGAAAAATAATCAAATTGGGAGGGGGAGACCCTCAAGCTTCCTGGCCAAAAGAGAAAGTTACTATTTAGTGGTTATATCCACACTATGCCAGGAGGAAAAGGACTTATTCTCAATCTATGAGCTACAGAGTGGATTGAGTTTAAGGCCCTAGTTTACAAGGGTCACGGTCTCCCAATGCATCCTAAGACATCTCCAGCAATCCTGATGATTATCTGATCACTGGAACCAGATGGCTCTGGAGGAGAGAGTGAGGCTGCTGACCTTACTCAGCCCTCCCTAACTCAAATTCAAGTCAACTTCAAGCCATGTCATCATTTCCCTGATTTCATGATCCTCTTCAAGAATGAAGGTCACATGACAACATAGAAGCTGGGAAACTCCATGAGATCCCCTCATAACCACCTCAAATACCTAGAAAATATGACTCTAAACAAGTTTTAGAGCTCCAGAATGCACAAAGTGACAAAGAAACAAATCTCCCACTGAAGGCAACCCTGCAGGCAGACAGGAAGGGTTCATCTCAGCTCCCTGGGAGCCAAGACCAACCCTGCATGAACCTGTGATTTTAGCTCCAGGGTGGCCAGGAAAAGCCATGGCTCTAGCATTTGGGAGAATGGATCACCAGCAGCTGTGGCAGGTTCCAGAATTATCAGCTCATAAATGCCAAAGACAAAGTGAAAGGTCAGTGGAACTTGCTTATATTTAGATGGGAAGGAGGAGTAACACCAGCCCCTGCTCCAAGAGCCAGGAGCAGGGGAAGCAGCAGCTGTACAGTAGCCTCTACATGGCTGCTTCAGAGCTCGTGGCATGCAGTTTGCAGGGGAGGGTGGGGGGAAGCAACCATTTAGAGGCTAAGTGTCCATGCCTTAACCTGCCTGTATCAGGATAATGGTTTTGGGGGGGGGGGGTAGTCCTGAAGTGTGTGACCAGTAAGCCAAAGCTGGTGGTGGCTATAGAGATAGGAACCTCCTAATAGCCCTAACAGCTGCAAAAACCTCAGAGATTTGGGACAAAGTCCTCCCTTCTGGAAGCAGAGTTCTACTACTACACAGAGGTAAAAGTTAAATAATTAAATGTCAACATAAGCATCAAAGGAAGCAAAGCAAGCTCAGCAATCCAACTTTAGATTCCTTTTTTGGGGACAAAAAAGACCAAAGCATGGAAGAAGAGGAAGACAATACAGTCAGAACTGCTGCACCAAAAGCTTCCAAGAATAACATGAACTGGTTATAGGCCATACAGGAGCTTAAGATGGATTTTGCAAACCAAATAAGAGAAGTGGAGGAAAAATTTGGAAGAGAAATGAGAATGATGCAAGAAAATCATGAAAGAGAGTCAACAACCTGACAGAAGAAAATAACACCTTAAAAACAGGTTAACTAAAATGGCAAAATAGGCCCAAAATGCCAATGAGCAGAAGAATGCCTTAAAAAGTCAAATTTGCCAGATGGAAAAGAATCTCAAAAGCTCACTGAGGAGAATAATTCCATCAGAATTATATTGGAGCAAATGGAAGCTAATCACTTTATGAGATATCAAGATATTATTTAAACAGATCAAAACAAATGAAAAAAATACAAGGCAATGTAAAATATCTCATTGAAGGGAAACACTAACCTGGAAAACAGATGCAGGAGAGACAATTTAAAAACTATTGGACTATCTGAAAGCCATGATTAAAAAAAAGAACCTAGAAATAAATTATACTTCAAGAAATTCTCAAGGAAAATTTCTCTGGTATTTTAGAACCCTTGATAAAGATCCCAAAAAGGAAACTCCTAGGAATGTTACACCCAGGTTCTGGAGTTCCCAGATCCAGGAGAAAATATTACAAGCTGCCAAGAAGAAAGAATATGAATATTGAATAGGAAGAGATGACGCTTAAAAGGTGAAATTGAGAGGTGGGAGAGGAATATAATGAGAGGGACAGGGAGAGACAGAATGGAGTTAATTATCTCATATAGAAGAGCCAAGGGATTACTATTACTATGGAGGTGAAGAACAGAAAGGCAAAAGGGAATGGGTCAACCTTACTCTCATCGAATTTGGCTTAGCGAGGAAATAACATACACTTTAAATTTTGTATCTTGCCCTACAGGAGAGTAACGGGGAAGGGGATGAGAGAGGGGATGAAGGAAGAGAGGGCAGGTTGGGGGGGAGGGTTGGAAGCACATACTTTTGTAAAAGGACAGTGAGAAAGTAGAGAATAGAACACATGGGCGTTCAGGATAGGATGGAGGAAGATATAGTCAATCTTTCACAATATGTTTTTGTGAAGATGTTTTTCATAACTACACATGTATGGTCTTTATTGAACTGCTTTTCTTCTCAGTGGTGGTAAGTGGCAAGGGAGGAAGGGAAAGAATTTAGAATTTAACATTTTTAGAACAAATATTAAATATATTCATATACACATATAATAATAATAATAATTATTATTATTATGTACATGCAACTGGGAAATAAGATATACAGGCACTGTGGTAGTGATATCCATCTTACCCTGCCAGAAAGTCAGAGAGGTGATGGGGGAGGATATAGGAAAGAACAAGTTGGGGGAGGGGGCATAGAGTGGGATCAGTGTTTTGGGGTCATGGGTAGGGGAAAGACAGGAAGAAAATTGGTAACTCAAAATCTGGTGGAGTTATTAAAAAAAGAATGAAGGACAAACACAACATGTAAGTAGCTTCTCCTCCCCTCCTCTCCCCTCCACTTCCCTCTTGTCCTCTCCTGTGCTCTCCTGTCCTCTCCTCTCCTCTCTTCTCCTTTCCATCCTTACATAGGGGTGCCCTGCCCAAGGGACAGTACATCTTGATAACCAAAAGCTGCCTTTTTTCCTTTGGATTGATTGGCTAGATTTCTTTCTGAAAGACCAAATCTCAAACCGTAAATCTGTGTTGCCCCTTAAAACCTTATGAACCCTTTTGGGCAGTGGGGAGGTGAAGGAAGCAGAGAAAATTTTGAGCTCAAAATCTTATGCAAGTGAATACTGAAAACTAAAGATAAATAAATATTAAAAAATAAAACCACAATAACAAATATAACTTGAGGGAGAAAAACATGCCTTTATCACAAAGACTAAAGTGTACCTGCATGAAGTGAAACCCAAAATATTTTAAATGGACTGGAAAGAAAAAAATGGCAAGGAGAATTTAAACATTGGGATATTTGATGATAACTTCCCCCCCCAAGTATTAAACTGAACTCTCTGTCAATTGGATTCAAAAGGAAAATGATGACTCAATGACATAACCATAAATATGTATTATACTAAGCATTTTCCCTTTCAATCATATTAACTATAACTATATATATACATATAAATGTTTTGTATGTATGTGCATATATATGTACATATATGTGTGCATGTGTACACACTCACACACGTGTGTGTGTGTTTGTAGATAGATATAGATACAAATATACAATAAGGTAGAAGAGTGGGTAGAGTCTCAGACTTAGAGTAAGACTCATATTTCTGAGTTCAAATTTGGCGGCTAACACTTATTTGCTGTTTGAACCTGGAGAAGTCACTTAACCCTGTTTGCCTCTATTTTTCATCTGTAAAATGAACTGCAAAAGGAATTCACAAACCACTCCAATATCTTTGTCATGAAAATTCCAAAGGGGTTCAAGAAGAGTAGGACATGACTGAAATATCCCAACAACAGCAACATACACATATATATGTAAGACTACACACACAAATATGTAGTTACATGTGGAGATACATATATACATGTGTATACAAGAAGAAAATGTAATGTATATGCTATTAAATACAACTTACCTGAAAAAAGGTGAAGGAGAGAAAATCTAAAATCTTTAGACCTCTAAAAAGTCAAGACTTATAAAGAAGGGATGGGGAGGAAAAGGAAAGTTCTATTGTAACTACAATGTTATTTTAGCCTTTTAAAATTTCTATTTTCCTTTTCATGCTACTAGGTTGTTATAATATGTCACCGACAAACTTACAGTGACTTTCCAAATTCTCAGAAATGAGCATTTTATTTGGCTGGGGGAATGGCATAGGAAATGAAGGTTCTTGGGCTGAGTGAAGAAAGGTTAAGTATCTTTGGTAATTTTAAAGCATATTTCAGATTATACAGACTAGCCATCATTGAATTTGGGAACTAACTTAGACTGCATGCGTGTTGGAGAGAAAGCAAACACAAGGTGAGGGGTAAGAGCAGGAGCAGGTTTATGACAGTAAAGAAACCACCTAGTGGCCAGAACACACACACACACACACACACACACACACACACACACATACACACATACACACACACCCTGTCTCAGCTCTTCTTTGACTAACTGATTAATTGTTTAACATATCACATGACAGCCTTCTCAAACAGTCCACAAAGAGGCGAAACTTGACTGAAGGGGTCATTGAGTTGCTTCCAAATACAACTTTTCTCTATCTTACAGAAGGTTTTGCCTTTTTCATGTCATAAACCTCATTAGTTATCTGATGAAGCCTATGGATCCTTCACTATCATAACGTTCTCAAATGCATAGAAGAAAATGCATAGGATTACAAAGGAAACTAATTAAATTGGAATGTATTTATCAAACTATTATATGAAGGTTATGGAGTAGAATCCAAGCAACACAGTTGATAAGAACTGAAGAGTTGTCTGAGCTTCTAAGACCTCTTTCAATTGGGAGTTTGGAAGGAGTTTTTACTTAGCCCTCTAGTCCTCTAATCAGGAGGCCAAAGGAAATTGGGGGGTATTGATAAGGTGTGAATACTAAAGCTATGAAATCATTCTGGGCTAAGTTTCCTGATGATGAGCATTTTTCTGAGTGGTAATGGAGGCAATGACAAGGTTAATGATGATTGAATCAAAACAAAGCAGTGCTATTGGTTGGAAATTAAGAGTTGGTTGGGCTCCTGCGTCCTCTTCAAAAATATTTATTTAAATTTATTCATTTTTAATTTTTAACATACATTTTTATAAGATGTTGAGGTCTAAATTGTCCACTCTTCCCTACCACTGTTCCAGAACATCATAAAATCTGATATAGGCTATACATGTACAATCATTATTAAACGTTACTACATTAGCTGTGTTGTGAAAGAAAAATCAGAACAAAAGGGAAAAACAATGAGAAAGGGGTAAAAAGAAAACACTACATTTCATTTTGAATTCAGGATTTACAGGTTTTTTCCTCATGTGGACAGCATTTTTGATCTTGAATCTTTTGGAATTGTATAAGATTGCTGAGATGAATCTAGACTATCAAAGTTAGTCATGGCACAATATGGCTGTTACTATGTACAATTTTTTTCCTGTTTCTGCTTGCTTTACTCAGCATTAGTTCATTCAAGATTTTCCAGTATTTTCTGAAGTCAACCCACTCATTATTTCACAAGGAATAATAGTGTTCCATACATTCATATATCACAACTTCTCCAGTCTTTTCCCAATTGATTGATGTCCCTTCAATTTCCACTTCTTGATCACAACATAAAAAGAACTGTTATAAATATTTTCATACATGTGAGTACGTTTCCCTTTTTATAATCTCTTTGGGATACAGACCTAGTAGTGGTATTGCTGTCCCAAAGGATATGCACATTTTGATAGCTAATCAGGCATAATTAAAAATTGCTCTCCAGCATGGTTGGATCAGCTTCCAACTCCACCAACAATGCATCACTGTTCCAATTTTTCCACATCTTTATCAACATTTATCATTTTTCTGTTTTGTCATGTTAGCCATTCTGATAGGTATGTTGTAGTATTTCAGGGCTGTTTTGATTTGAATTCTCTAATCAATAATGATTTAAGGATTTTTTTCATATGACTATAGATAACTTTAATTTCTTCATCTGAAAACTGCCTGTTCATGTTTTTTAACCATTTATCAATTGCAGAATGTTTTGTATTCTTATGAATTTAACTCGGTTCTCTATATATTTTAAAAAGTAGACCTTTATTAGAAACACTGACTGTAAAAACTGCTTCCCAGATATCTGATTTTCTTCCAATCTTGGTTGCATTGTTTTTGTTCAAAAACCTTTCAATTTAGTGTAATTAAAACAACCCATTTTGCATTTCATAATGCTCTTTATCTCTTATTTGGTCATATTATCTTTTCATTCTCTATACATCTGGAAGGTAAAATATTACTTGATCTCCTAATTTGTTTATATAATCAACCTTTATATCTAAATTGTGTGTCTATTTTGACCTTATTTTGGTATACAGTTTAAAGTGTTGGCCTATGTCTAGTTTCCACCATACTATTTTCTAGTTTTCCTGGAAAATTTTGTCAAATAGTTCTTATTACAGAGAGTGGAGTCTTTGGGTGTATCTAATAGGAAATTACTATAGCCATTGACTACTGTGTCTTGTGTACCTAATTGTATAGTCAAGCATAAGTAGCTCTCCTGAGAACTATTGCTGTAGATAGTTTTAAGGTTCTTATCACCTAGTATAGTGAACTCTCTATTCAGCAGTTAACTAAAGCAAAATATTCACAGAAACCAAAGTGCAGCATTCATGATGATATAACATAACAACTTATCACTAAAGTGGACACATGTAATGCCAAGCAACTTCCAAGGTTCAGAAAACCAGCATAGTAACTCTCCATTTATTCTGTGATGAATTAAGGCAAAACATTCACAGAAAAGAGAAAATCAAAATGCAGCATTCACCATGTGTCATTTAATAATTTAGTAAGCCCTCATTCAGTCACAATGTACTAATATCCAAGTACTACTCGACCCTTGGACAGTACATTCATCTAGTCAATCATAAAGTCTTCTCTCTATTCAACTGGAGATTAGTTTCCAAACATAAACAAAGTACCTTCATTTTGTATTAAATTCACAATCCAATCACAAAGTATCTCCATTCAATCACAAAGTATAAATTCAAAGTACCCCGCCCCTGGTTAGTACATTCATTTAGTCAATCATAAAGTCTCTCTTCTCAAATGGAGATTAGTTTCCAATCATAAAGTACATTCATTTGGTCAGTCACAGAGCACAAAAATGAAAGTGCTCCACCCCTGGATCACAACTGAATTTTAATCATAACATATTAAAGCATTCACTACCCAAGGAGAGGTCTTTCCTTCATCTTGACCCAAGGCAAGTTCTCGGCAATCTCTGTTCCAGGGGAGACAAAACTTAACAAAGCCAAAATATGCATTGCCAGTATCCTCATCAATTCACTCTCTGCCTGCAGAACAGTCTCAGGACCCCTGAAAACATCAGCAAGACCCTCTTCCATGATTTCTGTAAACATACAACATGTAAATATTCAAGAAAATCCTTCTTCAGGGCTTCTGAACCAACATCAGTGTTTCAGAACCTCTTCAACAACAGCACTATCCTTTACCAGCTAACAAATCTGACAAAACAACATCAAAACAGACAAAATACTGGCATCAGAGTGTGCCTCCTCAGTTCTTGGAAGCTCCAGGAGGCAGCTCTCACAAGTCCTGGGTAGCTCCAACTGGCCCTCAGCAGTCTGGGTGGCTTTGGCTGACAGTTTTCTCTGTCTCTCTGTGTCTCTGTCTCTCTGTGTCTCTGTCTCTGTCTCTGTCTCTGTCTGTCTGTCTGTCTCTCTCTCTCTCTCTCTCTCTCTCTCTCTCTGTCTCTCTCTGTCTCTGTCTCCCTCTCAGCAACTCTGGCCCCCAGTAATTCTCCTTTCTCTCTGCCTCCACAATGCTACTCCCCAAAAGTTCTTCTGCTTCTCTCTCCTTGGCCCTCTCTCTAAATCCACAGAACCGGCTCCTCCCAGTTCAGCCCTCTCTCTTCGTGTCAACAAGTCCATCCCACAAGTGGGATTCCAAGCTCTGGGTTTCAACATTTAACCCAAGAACTAAGCCAACACTGGAGAATCTTTAAATTCCACTACCGTTATACCACATCATTTTCAAAAACAGTTATTATTCAGTAAGCCCTAAACTCAATCATCCTTAAGGAGCAATTCTTCTTAAGGGACAAAAAGTACAAAGGTCTCCCACCCCCTAAGTCACATTGTGTTAATCTCTTCAGTCACAAAAAGTCTTCTTCCTTATTGATTGTAAATAACGTATTCATCCTCAAGAGGTAAAAAGGTCAAAGTGCAAAGTTCTCCCACACCTAGGCTGTAGCAAAACACGATCTCAGTCAGCTCTAAGTACCGAGGTAGAGGTCTTTCCATCTTGGCTCATGACTGGCTCCCAGAGTCCATGGTCCCTCTTCTGTGGGTCCAGTTCCTGAATTAATCTTCCCAACTGTCACGTTGATTAACATGTAAGCAACTATCAGCTCCTTGAACAGCTTCTCATCTATTTCCTGTCCAGTTCCCATTCTATATTAAAGTTCCCAGTGTCCGGTCTACCTCAAGTCCTTTGCCATTTCTGTTTCTGGGAAGAGAAAGCTTAACAGAGCCAAAACAACATTCATACACATTGTTAGCACCATCATCAATTCATTATCTGCCTGTGAAATCAATACAACCCAAAAACAAGGTCTGAGAACTCAACACAAATCATCAGTATATTCCTAGGACCTCTAAAACCCTCCTCCAGGACTTCTCTGAACAGACAACAAAAAAAAATCCTCTTTCAGGGCTTCCAGTAAGGTCCTAGGGCTTCTGTACAAAGTATTACAAACACAAATCAACCAAAACAGAACAGACAGAGTGCCACTCACCACACTTGTTTCCTTCTCAGCTATGCTTTCTCCCAGCTTGTGCTTCTGCTTCTATATGGCCATTGGCTCCTCCCTGTTCTGACCGCCTTTCATGTCTTTCCTGTTCCTGTCTTTGGCAAGTCCCTCCCACTGTGCTTTTCACAAGTTCTTTTTCTTAACAAAGACTTGATATAATCATGGGCAAGGCTCAACTGAAACAAAGTACTAAGTACTTCCTTGCTTGCCATTACACTAATCTATTCCACTGGACCATCACTCTGTTTCTTAAATGGTACTGAGTAATTTTTAGGATTCTTTGTCCTCCTTAAATAGGTACAAATTGTAGGGCAAATAAAAAAGACTGGAAGAATTAAAATTTTATGTCCAAAAAGAACTTGTCACAATGAAATAGATTGTATTAAATGCCAATTTTGATATTTTATTGAAAATCAGACCAAGGCAAAATTTATTTAAAACAATCTGGAATTTATGATTTTGGGGAGGGGAAGACAGAACTGAAACTTGGTAGAAAGATATTGACCACCAGAAAAGCAACACACAGACACAGACACAGACACACACACACACACACACACACACACACACTTTTCTTAAGATAAAAGCAATTATGATGTTACAAAATCCCAAACTAAGTAGGATGAAAGGAGAACATTTTTTTTCTTGAGAATTCTATGACAAGTGCCAAGGAAATGATGTGTGAGTTCTTTGGAGAATTGGAGATAGGAGTAATCTAAATATATTTATTCTGAAATTCTAAAAATATTTATTAAGGTTTTGTTATATATTCTCAGGACTATTTTGAACATAGCTTCTGTGAAAAATACAGCACAGAAGTCATCATTTTTCTGCTTCTTTTTGCAAATAAGTTATTTTTTTAAAGTCCCTTGGCACCATCAATCTTGATTCTGTCACAGCTGTGGGAAACTTGGCAAATAAAAATAAGAGTCATTGAAACTTGTGGAGACAGCCTGCAGGGAAGGTTGACACTGGGGAACCAGATTTCTAGGATGTAATAAACAATTCATACATAGAGGAGCTTGAAACAAACTTTAATTTCTCACTTTATAGAGACTATTACTGCATGTATTTCAACACATACCTTTTGTCTGAAGTACAATACATAATATTGTTTGCACTTGGGAAAGGAAACAAAATTGAAAATTGTAGTTATTCTTTCATCAAAATCTATCTTCATCTATACTATGAAGTTATACTATATGATAGGGCTGAAGCCAATTAGATTACTAGGATGCTGATATTTTCTGTGAGATGACATGGTATAGTGAAAAAGAATTCTGGGGTTAGTGTTATGTGAGACCTGGGTTAAAATCCCACTTCAGATAATACATATATAACCTTAAACAAGTAATTCAACTTTTATGAACACTTGCTCTCTTATCTATAAAATTCAAATATATGGACTCTTTGATCCATAATATTATTATAAGCAAAGTGCTTTGTAAATCTTAGAGCTTTATATAGAGAAACTTTTTCTCTCTTATTTTAGTAGTCTAGATCTATGATTTTTCTTGAAACAGGAACTCCAGGTGAGGAAACTCTTACCAATGCAGATCAATAACTATTGTGTACCTTATAGTCTTAGAGATCCATCTGAGGGGACAATAGAGTCAAGGTATGCAATTAACTGAGTTCTCACAAATCCTTTCTACACAGCATTAAAATTATGCCTCAAAATAAATTCTGGAGTGACAGAACTATTAAAAAAAGATGGACTGAAACAATTTTCTTTCCTGATAACAGTAAGTCAGTAAGAAAGGTATGTCTTTCTGGCACGAAAGTAGGGCACAGTTTAGTGCAGGTAACCCTGGCAAACCAACAGCAAGATCCCAGGTCTGTGAATCAGGGAGCCAGTAGCAGGTTACACCCAGTGCAAGGCTATTACAAGCCTTCAGGGCAACTGAATTGGCAGCAGGGCCTTCCAGAGCTCTAAGGTCAAAGATGGTAAGACACCTGGTCAGAAGGAAATTACAGAGGATGTTTTCTTAGCACTTGGTTCAGGACTTTTATTAAATTTCCCACACATACAACTTGGGAACAGTTCCAGGGCAAATTGAAAGACTAGTAGGAGCAAAGTCCCTGGTCACAGTTTCATGGTGTAAAAGGGTGCCTGTGATCACTCACAGACCAGAGAACAGACCAGGAAAGAATTAATGACACTTCTTCTTAAGTTATACCACTTTGGAAGAACTTAATAGATGAAATGGGCAGGAACTAGTTAAATAGAAACTTCATGGACTTAAGAATGAAGTAGCCAGGAAATAGTTAAGTGATACTTTGAGAAATTAGAAATCAGCAAGTTAGAAGACAATGAACCTGCCTATGAGCCAGGCTGGGCTGTGGGAACCCATCTAGGTCTTCATTTTTCTTCTCCTACGTGCCCAGGTCATCATACTCTGTACCCCTCTCTGCTTCTGTCAGTATGCCCTGTAATCACAAACTCCCTTACCTCAGCAACTTACTTGCACTTCCAAATAATGGGACTATATGGTATCCCAATTACAGCATCCTGTTCAAGGTGCCTGCATCTTGGCACGACAGCCAGAACCATTGCACCCACCTGGAGTCTTGTAGATAAGGGTCCCACATATCAGTCAGCCAATCAAAACCCACACCGTAGCACCTGCTTTAGTAGCTAAGGATAAAAAAGACACGGTAGAAGGCATCGGGGTTCCACCTAATCGATCAGGTGGTACCCAGGTTCGAACCTGTCAATAAATTTTTGCTTTGCTTTAAAGCTCTTTGGTGGTCATGACAATTACTCTCATGCATAGTGGTAAATACCACGTTACAATAGAATCCCTTCCACTCCAGAAAAAAATGTCTGACTACAGCAGCATGATAACCTGAGGCTTGGTATAGTGTCCCCTGCACCTGGAAGCAGCACCCACTTTAACAATGAGTGAAAAGTCAAGAAAAAGCCAGAAAAAAAATTAGCAAACATCAAAATAGAAACTGAAAATAAAAAGTTTCTATGCTAAAAGGGAAGACCAAAATATAAGCAGAAGAAGATACACAAAGTCTCAAAGAAAAAATAATGTGAATTGGTCTCAGGTCCTGAAAGAGCTGAAAAAGGATTTTAAAAACCAAGTAACAGTGGGAGAGGGAAATTGTAGAAAATAAATGAAAGTGATACAAGAAAGAATCAAGAGCTTGGTAATGGATACACATACTCATAGAAGCACACAAAATCACTTAAAAAATAACACTTAACAAACAAAAGTGGCCAAATGGTAAAAGAGGGACAAAAATCCATTGAAGATTATCCTTCCCTAAAACAGGAGAATTGAAAGATTGCAGAGAGGCCAGGAAATTCCCTGAATTCTCCCCAATTCTTCTCAGAAAACAATCTTAAATTAAGCCTCTAAATGTATTCTGGAGTGATAGAAACCATAAAAGAATGGAGAGAAAGAATTTCTCAGTTGAATATAACCTAAAAGAACTTCGGGAAAGGTCTGTTTCATTTGGGTTAAAGGGGAATGCAGCCCAGCACAAAGGGTGTCTGATAAATCCAGGAGGACATTCTTAACCCCAGCCCAGATCAGCAAATGAGGTTACTTGGTTCTGGCTTAACCAGCCAGCAGTGAGGCCTCCAGCCATAAGGAAGAAGGAAAATTGCCAGACCTAGAACCCCAGCCATACAGGTGTGCCTATGCTGCCCCTCCCCAGTGCAACAAAACCACTAGAGACCCCCATGTTGAAAACCAGTGAGCGTGTTCTTGAACCCTAGCAAAAGAATAGTTGAAATAGTTCCCCACTGTGTCTCAGGGGCAGAATTCAACTTTAAAAGTTAAGAAGTAGTCTGAAAAAAGAGTAAGACACAGCAAAGTGCTGTGACCATAGAAAGCTACTATGGGAACGTGGAAGATCAAAATATGAACTCAACAATTATCTATCAGATCTATGGATAAGGAAAGAATTTGTGATCATATAACAGATAGTGAGGATCACAATATGTTAAGTGTATAATGTTGATCACATATTTTAAAAGTTTTTGCAGAAACAAAATCTATGCAAGTAAGATTAGAAGGAAAACAGGAAATTTAGGGGGCTTCATAGCAAGTATCTCTAATAAAGGCTTCATTTCTCAAGTATATAGAAAAGAGAATCAAATGTATAAGAATAGCTCATTTCACAATTCATAAATGGCCAAAAAAAGAAATAGTTTTCAGAAGAAGCAATCCAATATATTGATTATCATATAAAAAATGTTCTTGATCACTGTTGATTAGAAAAACACAAATTAAAAATTCTCAGGTACCACCTCACACTGATCAGAATAGCTAACTGACATAAAAGAAAAATGATAAATGTTGGAATTCAGTGTTTCTGGAGTTATGAACTGACCCAGTCATTCTGGAGAGACATTTGGAATGATGCTCCAGTTGCTATAATACTGTGAATACCTTTTGCCAAAGCAGTACCACTACTAGGTCTGTATATCAAAGAGATCAAAAGAAAAGGACATATATGCGTGAAATATGCATAAGAGCTCTTTTAGTGACAGCAAAGAAATGAAAATTGAGAGGATATACATCAACTGGGTAATAAATTGTGGTATGTTGCTGTGATGGAATAGTATTGTTCTGTACAGAAAAAAAAATAAATGATGAGCAGGATGGTTTCAGAAGAAAAAAAACAACCTGGGAAGTCTTATTTGAACTGATAAAAAGTGAAGTGAGTGCAACCAGGAGAACTTTGTACATAGTAATAGCAATATTGTATAATGATCAACTGTGAATGACTTAATTATTCTCAGCAATATAATGATCCAAGAGAGTTCTAAAGAACATATGATAAAAAATGCTGTCTTCCTTCAGAGAAAGAATTGGTGGAGGCTGAATGCAGATTGAAACATTTTTTTTGCTTTATTATTCTTGTGTTGTCATTTACAACATGACTATCATGGACATGTGTTTTGCATAATTTCACATGTATAAGTGATGTCAAATTTCTTATCTTCATAATAGGTGAGGGAGGTGTGAGAGAGAGAGAATTCAGAACTCATTTTAATGAATGTTATAAATAAATAACAAATATTTTTTATAAAATATTCAAAAGTCCCTTGTTTATGATGAGATAGATAAAAGGACATAGTCTGTGACCACCACCTCCTTCAATTACATCATTACCCTTGCAAAAAAATATTATTTACTTTACTTATATTTGGATGCAGTAAAATATAAGCTCTTTCAGGGCAAGTACTGTTTTACTTTCATATTTATATATCCAATACCTGACTCAATCATAATATTGTATATGTTTAATAAATTCTTATTTAATTAAATGTAATTGTTTCATTAATAATTAATACGACATTAAGTACAGAAATCCCTCCTTTGTTGATTTAAGCAGCATTTTTTCATAGCTCCCTTTCCCCCAATTTATTAAATTATTTATTTTTAATTGTCACCCTTCACTTCCATAAATTTTAAATTTTGTCCCCCTTTTTCCCTTTTTCTTCCCTAAAATGGCTTGCAGTCTAGTATGAGCTTTACACATACATTCTTATTAAATATATTTTCGTTTTCGTCATGTTGCATAGAAGAATTATAAAAAATAGGAAAAATCATGATTTTTCACAGTCTTTAAAAAATAAATCAGGAACCAGTTGAAAATTATGCTTTAATGACTAAAGAAATATAAGGAAATTAAGGGTCTGAATGTTGACTTTAAAAAACCCTGAGTGGTCTGGCATAGAAACCTAAAAACAGTCAGAAATCCAGATGCCACCTTAGAAAAGAAAATGCAGGGCAGATGGTGAGCAGTTAAGGTCTTAGTGATGGCATGACTATGGAAAAGAAATAAACAAATTCTGAGCTAAACTAATTATCTCCTGTGTACATGACTGAAAACCTAGAAAACATGGAGAGAATCAAAAGAAGTCACATCAACCAAAAAGAATCAATTTAACAATGTTCTTTTATAAGATTGGGATTGAATAAATGTTCCAAGGCCTTCCACATTCTTCTACCCAAGAGAGGTAAGCAGAGATATCTTGGAGGATTTCCTCACTTCTTTCCAGGAAAAGGACTACTTATCACACCCGTGGATCACTATCTATAACCACTATTTCATCAAGGAAATTTATTATTTAGATTAACTCAAAAGAGGAAAAATGTAAATTAGGAGTGTAACATTGATTCCTGTATTTCTCTTTTTGCTTAACAACAAAAGTACTTATGAGTGCATTCATTTGACAAACATTGAATACAAAACTGTATTTGGTATTGTGAAAGATACAAAATCCAGTCTGTGTGTGTGTGTGCACATGTGTGTTTGTATGTGTGTAAGTGTTCCCTTGAAGAATTTTCAATCTGGTAGGAGATAAAACACATAGACAAATAAATCTGATATAAGGTAGAGTGTGAAGGACATACAAGGAAAGTATAAATACTGTGATAGTTGGAAATGTGAGGATCAAGGAAAGCAGAACTGGGGGGGCAGAGCCAAGATGGCGGCATAGAAGCAGCAAGGTCCCACAGCTCCCACACCGACACCCTAAACACCCATTAAATTATGAGCCCAGATAAACTCTAGGAGTCTCAGACTCAGAAAAATACAGAGAACCCATCTCTCGCTGAAGGCAGCACGGCAGCAGGGGCTCATCACGGTGGCCGGGAGCAGAAACTGAAACAGCCTGAAGCCAAGAGAGCCAGGCCTGGGACAGTGGGAAGGAGCCAGGCTGAGCTGAACCGAGCCCTGAACACAGCCTCCAGCACCTCCACATCTGCCAAGGCATGAGGAACGGGATGGGAGAGGCGCAGCAGCTTCCACCACAGGGGAGCAGAGACCAGGCCAGCCCAAAATAGCAGTCTAGGCCAGGAAAGGCCCCAGGGCGGCCACAAGGAGCCTCCCAAAACCTTGAGTCTACTTCAAAGAAAATCTAAAGCACCTGCCTAAGGGGATCTTTATATCATCAGAGACAGTTATTGAAAGTGAAACTTTGAAAATTAATTTGGGGGTGATAAAGCAGTTCAGCCAATCTGCCCCCAGGGCAAGGAAGCAGTGGGGGAAGGGAACTGCTGGACCGAGAAGAGGCCACCACCAGGATGCTTCAGAGCCCCTGGCCTGCGGACTCCGCAGGGAGGCTGAATCGATTGATCAGGGCCAAGAGCTCTTGCATTGAGCGGCCTGGATCCAGACCGTGGTCTTGGGTGCTGGTCCTGGGGTGCACTTTCAGCAAGCCAAAGCTGGGGGGACTTGTAACACCCCCCTAATAGCTCTGGCAGTTGGGAAAACCCCAGCAATTTAGAACAGAGCTTCCCCCCCACCCAGAAGCAGAGTTTCACAGACCTAAAAAGAAAACAACCAATTAATTGACTGGCCAACATGAGGAAAAGGAGGCAAAATAAAAACACCAATAAAACTCTAGAATCCTTTTTTGTGGATAAAAAGGGTCAAAGTATGGAACGAGAGGAGGAGAGCCCAGAGCTCAGAACTCACACATCAAATGCTTCCAAGACAACTGAAGAATGCCTAGAAGCTATACATCACCTGAAAAGGACTTTGAAAACCAAATAAGAGAAGTGGAGGAAAAATT
>CM053595.1:35659280-35686054 GCA_028646575.1 Pseudocheirus occidentalis | reverse complement strand
TTTAGAGTGTATGTCATTCCCTCCCTAAGCCAAATTCAATGAGAGTAAGGTTGACCCATTCCCTTTTGCCTTCCTGTTCTTCCCCTCCATTGTAACAGTTATCTCTTCCCTCTTCTTTATGAGATAATTTACCCCATTCTGTTTCTCTTTATCTCCTCTCATTATATTCCTCTCTCACCTATCAATTTCACCTTTTAAATATCATCCCTTCCTATTCAATTGATCCTGTGCCCTCTGTCTATGTATACCTGTACACATATATATACACACTCACATAGGTATTAATCTGCATATATACTCTCCTATATTGACATATATATGTATAGAAATACACACACACATATACACACACACACACACATATATATATACATATACATACATACATACATACGTACACATTTATATTCCCTTAAATTATGCTCATACTGAGAAAAGTTTCATAAGTCACAATTATAATTTTTCAATGTAGACATGTAAATAGTTCAACTTTGAGAAATTTCTTATGATTTCTTTTCCTTGTTTACCTTCTTATGCTTCTCTTGCTTCTTGTATTTGAATGTCAAATTTTATATTCAGTTCTGTTTTTTCATAAAGAATGCTTAAAATTCCTCCACCTCATTGAATGACCATATTTTCCCTGGAAACATTATACTCAGTTTTGCTGGGTAGGTGATTCTTGTTTTTACTCCTAGCTCCTTTAATTTCTGGAATATCATATTCTAAAGAAGGTGCTAGATCCTGTGTTATCCTGATTGTGTTTCCACAATATTCAAATTGTTTCTTCTTGGCTGTTTGTAATATTTTCTCCTTGATTTAGGAACTGTGGAGCCTGGTTATAATATTCCTAGGAGTTTTCTTTGTGGGATCTTTTTCAAGAGGTGTTTGGTGAATTCTTTCCATTTCTGTTTTGCCCTCTGGTTCTAAAATATCAGGGCATTTTCTTTGATAATCTCTTGAAGGATGATTTCTAGGTTCTTTTTCTGATCATGGTTTTCAGGTAGTCCAATAATTTTTTTTTGCAGGGAAATAATTTTATAAACTTTTGGGGTACTATGTAAATGTCAGTGGTTATTTTGAGAGAACTAATTTAAGCTCAGAGTCCTTCAGACTTTTTTAAAATTTGTTTTTAAAATTTCTTTTGGAGGGCAGTTGGGGTTAGGTGACTTGCCCAAGGTCACACAGCTAGTTTTCTTTTTTTTGGTAGAGTGTCTGAGGCTGGATTTGAACTCAGGTCCTTCTGACTTCATGGCCAGTGCTCTATTGACTGCGCCACCTAGCTGCCCCTAGTCCAATAATTTTTAAATTGTCTCTCCTGGATCTATTTTGCAGGTCAGTGCTTTTTCCAATGAGATATTTTACACTGCCTCCTATTTTTTCATTTGTTTGGATCTGTTTAAAAAAATCTTGATTTCTCATAAAGCCATGCATTTCCATTTGCTCCAGTCTAATTCTGAAGGAATTATTCTCTTCAGTGAGCTTTTGAAATTCTTTTTCCATCTGGCAAATTTGGCTTTTTATGACATTCTTCTCGTCATGGGTTTTTTGGGCCTCTTTTGCCATTTGAGCGAGTCTATTTTTTAGAATGTTATTTTCTTCAGTCAGGTTGTTGTCTCTCTTTTCATGATTTTCTTGCATCATTCTCATTTCTCTTCCCAATTTTCCCTCCACTTCTCTTACTTGATTTTCAAAATCCTTCTTGAGCTCCTCCATGGCCTGTAATGCATTCGTATATTTCTTGGAAGCTTTTGGAGCAGGAGTTTTGACTGTGTCGTATTCCTCCCATTCCATGTGTTGATCCTTTTGGTCCACCAAAAAGGAATCTAAAGTTGGATGTATGCGCTTACTTTGTTTTCTTTGCTTGCTCATGTTGCCAGTCACTTACTTGACTTTTGAGCTCTTTGCCACAGTAGAACTCTGCTTCCAGAAGGGAGAGCTTTGTCTCAAATTGCTGGGATTTTTGCAGCTGCCAGAGCTACTGGGAGGGTGCAGTTTCTATAACCCCACCTGCTCTGTGTCACTGGTCACTCACCCCAGGACCACCACCCAAGACTACAATCCAGATCCAGGCAGGTTAAGCAAAGAGTGCTTAGCCTATGAATGGTTGCTTGTCCCCTTTGCAATCTGTGGGCCAGAAGCGCTGAAGCAGCTACATGGAGGCTGCTGCAGGGCCAGTGCTTCTGCTGCTTCCTGCTCTGGGGCCAGAGGCTGAAACACTCCTTTGTCCCCCCTAGATCCAGCAGAGTTCCACTGATTTTTTTCTTTGTCTTTGGCATTTATGGGTTGATAATTCTGGAAACCACCATCAGCATTATTGAATATATCAATAACAAAACAATATCAAAAACAAGATCAAAATCATATTACTATATCAATAGATATAGGAAAAGTCCTTTAACAAAATAAAACATGCATTTTTATTGAAAAAAACACTAGGAAGCATAGGATTCAGTGGAACTTTTTTTTTGAGGGGGGAAGGCAGGAAACTTGGGATTAAGTGACTTGCCCAAGGTCACTCGAGTAGTGAGTGTTAAATGTCTGAGGCTAGATTTGAATTCAGGCCCTCCTGACTCCTGGGCTGGTGCTCTATTCACTGTGACACCTAGTCCACCCCTGGAGCTTTTCTTAAAATAAGTAGCATCTGTCTGAAACCTAGAGCAAACCATCTCTCTCTCTCTCTCTCTCTCTCTCTCTCTCTCTCTCTCTCTCTCTCTCTCTCTCTCTCTCTCTCTCTCTCTCTCTCTCTCTCTCTCTCTCTCTCTCTCTGTCTGTCTCTCTCACTCTCCATCTATCTATCTATCTATCTATCTATCTATCTATCTATCTATCTACATACATATGATAAATGTAAAGCCATCCCAATAAGATCAATAGTGAAGCAACAATGCCTACTATCACAACTATTGTTTATTATTTCTAGTACTAGAAATGCTAGTTATAGCAATGATAAGAAAAAGAAGACAAAAGAATAAAAACGATAACCAATGAAACAAAACTACCACTTTTTCACATAATATGATGGTGTACTTAGAGAAGCCTAGAGAATCAACTAAAAATCTATGTGAAACAATTAACAACCTCAGCAAAGTTTCAGAGTATTAAATAAACTCACATAAGTCATGATAATTTCTATTTGTTACCAATGAAACCCAGCTTCAAGAGATGGAAAGAGAAATTCCATTTAAAATAACTGCAAAGAATATAAGATATTTGGGAGTCTACCTGCCAAGATAAACCCAGGGATTATATCAACACAATTACAAAACACTTTTCACACATATAAAGACAGATCTAAACAATTGGAGAAATATTAATTACTCATGCTTAGGCTTAATCAATAGAACAAAAATGACAATTTTGCCTAATTTAATTTACTTATTCTGTGCCATACCACTCAAACTACTGAAGAATTGTTTTGTAGAACTAGAAAAAATACAAAATTGATCTGGAAGAATAAAAGGTCAAGTATATCAAAAGAATCAATAAAAAAATGTGCAGTAAGGCAACCTAGCAATTCCAGATATTAAACTATATTACAAAATGGCAATCATCAACATAATCTGGTACTGGTTAAGAAATACAGTGGTTGATCAGTGTAATAGATTTGGTACACAATACACAGTAGTTAAGTGACCATTGTAATCTAGTGTTTAATAAACCCAAAGATCCAGATATTTAAAATGAGAATCCCCTATCTGACAAAAAATGGTGGGAAAATTGATAATCAGTTTGGCCAAAAAGAAAGAAAGAAAGAAACCTAGGTGTAGACCACCACCTCACAGCATATACCAAAATAGGATTGAAATGAACAAATAATTTAGCCATAAAGGGTGCACTCATGAATCAGAGGAGCATGAAAAAGTTTATTTATTATGTCTATGGGTAGAGGGAGAGTTTATGACCAAACAAGATTTAGAGAGAATCATAGGAAGTAAAATAAATAGTTTTGATTACATGAAATTAAAAATAAATTACACAAACAAAACAAATGCAATCAAAAGTAAAAGAATAACATGAAATGAGGGAAATTACATAAGGTTTCTCTGATAAAAGCTATTTTTCTCACGTATATAGGAAGTTGAATCAAGTTTGGTACAAAAGAAAGAACAATTCCTCAGTTGATAAATGGCTAAAAGATATGAATAACCAGTTTTCAAAAGAAGATATCAAAGCTATCCATATTCACATGAAGAAGTGCTCAAAACCTCTGGTGAAATTTAAATTAAAACAACTCTGAAATACCACCTCATACTATCTGTTTTTTTTTTAACAGAATAGGAAAAGAAAATGACTGCAGGGGATATGGAAAAAGATGGACATTATTACACTGTTGGTATAGTTGTGAACTAGTCCAGTTATTCTGGAGAATAATTTGCAACTATTTCCAAATATCTACTACACTATGATTACCATTTTACTGAGCAAAACCACTATATCACAAAGAAATCAAAGAAAAAAATTAAAAAGTCAACTATTTGTACAAAAATATTTATGGTAGCTTGTGTGTGTGTGTGTGTGTGTGTAAAGAATTGGAAATTGAAGGGATGGTCACCAATTGGGGAATGGCTGAATAAGTTATGATATATAATTGAGATGGATATTGTCCTATAAGAAACGATGAACAGGATGGTTTCAGAAAAAACCTGACAAGAATTACATTAACTCATGCAAAGTGAAATGAGCAGAACCAAGAGAATGTTATACATAGTAACAGAGTAAAAACGATATTGTAAGGATCAGCAACTGTGAAAAACTTACCTACTCTGTATGCCATTTATCCAAGACACTTCAAAGAGACTCATGATAAAAAAAAATGTTATTCACCTCCAGAAAGATAATTGATGAACTCTGAATGCAAGTGAAGCATGACTTTTTTTAAAAATTATTTTTTGTCTGTGTTTTCATTTGCAATGTGGTTAATATGGAAAAATGTTTTGTATGAACTCACATATATAATTTATAAAAATATTCTTACCTTCTTAAGGAGCAAGAGATTTGAAATTCAAAATTTGAAAAAAATATTAAAATCATTTCACATGTATGTGGGAACTAATCGACATATATATATATATACATAAACACATATCTATTCACAAATGAACACATATGGCCACATATGCGTGCATGTACATATATGGTACATCTGTATATGTGTGTGTGTGTGTGCGCGCGCGCGCACATTTATTTATTTATATGTATTTGCTGGGTACACTCCTTATGGTGATTTTTTTTTATCAGAGAACATAGAATAGGTATTGCACAGGATAAGTAGGCAAGGATGAATTTTAATCCATATTTACATAGAGAATATCTAAATCTATGATTCACAGATATATTTGACCATATTTGTGTTATTATTATTTCTTAAATATCTTAAAAATCATACATGTTTCTATTACTGACCTTAATTCATACTTACTTTGATGCTTGTTTCTTCTATCACTTCTAGAAATTTGTGTATCATTTTACTTGTGCTTAACCAGCCTTCTTTGCTTTGTACAGTATGCCAACAGAGCTATATGTGGAATATTGTTTCTTCAATTCCCCTGGCCCTTTATGGATCAGTCAATAAGGAAATGGTCTCTGTGAATGTAAATTACAAACTGTGGCTTTTTAGACTGATTTTGATAGTTTTTAATGGAGTAAAATCTGACAACCAACCTTATGATAATTCTTTCTGAAATTGAGTAAACTGATCCTCAAATGACTGATATGCGATCTGTCAGCATATCTTTTCACTTTACTGTTTGACAAAACCACCCAGAGGTTATGACCCTTTGGCCTAGTCTTCATAAACCCAGTGTCATAAGTTTTAAATAATGATGCATTATATTAAGACTTTAGTAGCAGATTAAACATTACTAATCTGTATTACTAAATACTAACCATAATTATTCTATTCTTTGACATATTTGGAAAACTAAAAGAAAGGGGAAATAAAATGCTATGAAAATCTAAAGAACAGCTTTTGGGGAAAAAAAAACATACCGAGTGCTTACTGAGAAATTGCTTAAAGGTTATGTTATTCTGATTCAATATTATTGTACGGTAAGATAATGAGAATATGAGAGATTTAGAAAGACATTTAACAATTTCCATGACTGGTACAATATAAAATCATTGGAGCGAAAAGAATAGCAAGCATGACAATGGCAGTTTCAAATAAAAGACCAATTAAAGGAAGCCAAACTCTGAGCAATTGAAAAAAATGACCTCAAAGATTGCATGAAGAAATATACTTATTTCCATTCAACAAAGAAGAATGAGACTAAGATAGTGGGATACTATATCCATTGTAAAAATACAATTTTCTTCTTATCCAGTGCTTTTTCTTGACTCCTTTTTTTCTCAAATATTGGTTTAATTTAATGGGAATTGTAGTTATAGAAATTACTGTACATCACAAAAAATAAAAGACAGCAATAATATCTTGGACTTTGTTTTTGTTTTTTAAAGAATAAATTTGTGGAAGTTTATCACAACGTAACAGAAATTGGAAGGGTTTGCACTATTTTGAATTCTTTTAGTCATATTTGCTTAGACCCATTGAAATCTGTATGCCATTTAACAATATCAGCAATATATTTTAACTTAAGAAGGGCTTTTTCTGTTTAAAAATTTGGAGGGGGAATGATGGGTTGAGAGAGATTCTCTTTTAAATTAAATTAAATATTCAATTAAATTTCTATAAGGTGTATGCATACACACATGTATACATATATATTCATATATGTCCAAGAAGTAAAAAATGTACTCATACTTATGAAGTGTTTTTTTTAAACACATAGCCAATTCTAAACAGAAAGTTCCAGGAGCTACTGAGTAGATGAGGCATTAGTGTTGTAATTCTTGGTATTTCTTCTACTAAATCTCCAGGTTTAAATTCTTTTTACTAAAATCCTTTGGTTATTAGGGAGATATGAAGTACACATAGTATTTTTGAAATTGTTTTGTTTTTTTTTCTATGTTATGTGCTTCAATCACATATGTAAATCCAGGTTTCCAGAGAAACATTTGACTTCATTAAAATTTTCAGATATTCCTAAAGGAATGTGTACATTTAAAACTCTGGATAAATATCACGTGGTCCTTATATTTTAATGAAGCTTAAAAAAAGTTTGATAGCTGATGATTCAAAATGGGTTTTATTTGCCATCCCCTTTCTATCTATGACTGCAATAGACACTTAAGTATTTATTTAAACTAGATACATTATAAATGTGTACCAAATGTCTAAGTAAATAACATGTATTTATTAAAATAATGGTCAGTTAAAATTTCTAGAAATGATGTTCACGATTTAAGTCATGCATTTTGGGGATCAGAGGATATGAGTCTAAAATGTCCCTCTGTGGTAGTGAAAAGAAAGTTGAGTAACAAAAGTTGAGTAACATGTTTTTGTTTTTTTTTTTATATGTGTATTTCTCACTTTTCCAGAAGATACTTGTTTAATCTTCAGAAGGCACTTCACCACTCTAGGTCTCAGTCTCATAGTTTGTAAATTCAGGGAGCTGGATTCCCTTAACTCTAAAGTCTCTTTTACCTCTAAAACTGTGGTTCTTTGTATAAAGCTATAACATTTAAAAAATGTAACAATGTAGATTCATTCATTTTATGCTGAATATGACATTTTAAAAGGTATACAATCTAGTCCTGAAATTCTGATTATTTTCTCACCCCTAAAAATTAGAACTCAAAAAAAATAATAAAATTGTATGTATTCTTTGGAAGATAATATTTTCACAGACCTGAACATCGTAGTTTTCATTTGATTTGAAAAAACAAATGATGTCTTTCAAAGCATCAACATATTATTATCATTCTGCCTTACTGTGAATAAATCCATATTTTTCTGCCCTTACTTCTGGTGATTTGTGTGACATCTGTGGAAATAAAAGGCTTTGAAAGAAAATGGGCAAATCTGGGTTACACGTGAGTTGCTGATGAGCTGAAATCTCAGTCACAGAGGAAAAGTGGATAGTGTCCTACTTACACAAATGTTAAATAGTGCTCTGCCCCTGAGTTTTACTTTCTCCCCGTTAATGGACATCAGTCAGGTTATTTTTTGGCTCTATCTGAAGTAATAAAGTGTCATTGTAATATTTCTCCTGGAAAGTGTAAGGACAGCAAAAGCTGTGTATGCACATGTGTGTGGAATGGTGGGGAGAAGTACATGATAGCTATCTTTTTCCTTGTTCATTCCTTCTTTAGCTACTGCACAGTACAGTGAAGGATAGAATCTTAACCTTCTGTACTTTGCATAAGAATTCTATTCTTTCCTTGAAAGATTCTGAGGACAAGTGCCTGGTATATGAGTCAGGAGACCTGAGATCAAGTTTCAACTTGTTATATTACCTTTGATAAATCACTTATGTTTTTCTCTACCAATTTCCTTTTATGAAAAATAGGGAAAACATTTGCTATAGATACCTCATAAGTTTGCTGTGAGGACTAAATCATGCAGTATATACAAAATAAATTGGAAAAGTACAGCATCATTAAACAAATGCAAAATCTTATCATCATCATAAATTTTTTAATAAAGTTCTATTAGGATGTCATACTGTGACATGGAGATGATGCTTAGTTCTGAGGAGCAGAATATAGTTTGTTGGCAGATTCTAGTAGACTAGTAAAGCTTCAAGCACAGGTTAGTTGACAGCCTGATATCCCAGGTTCAGATCAAGTTGAAAGCTTTGTAAGCAGAAGATCTACCTCCAAAGGATAAATTTTTTTGACCAGAAAAATTGACAAAATCAGCTACTTAAACAGGAAAAACTTTGGGCCATTGCTTTTGAAAGGAATACTAACACGAATGCATACATCTTTTGAAGTATATTTTCATATAGTTATCATTGTCTTCATATTATTTATTTACATGCTGTCTCAAGATGGACTAACAGATTTTTTTCTTCCCAGTTTAGCAAGAGGATCTGGTCTTAAAACCTTAGATAGCTGACAGTATCTACTAGCTAATGGCTACTTTAGGCCCTGAGCCACGTGTTCTTTTCTTCTCTCAAAAAATAATCTTAATTTATGTCCCAAACAAAGGAAAAAAGAAAATCTTCTATTTTCCTGGATGTAGCATTTATCATTTAGTAAAATTAATAAATGCTACATCCAGGTGGACCAGTGAAGGGGGACAAGTATAGAGCTTTAAAGTAAAATAAATATTTCATGTTAATATTCATGCACATATAAATGAAATAAGATAGATCCATGGGTAACTACAATCTCCAAATTTATTGCTGGAATTTAGGAGCAATATTTCATTTTTTCTTAACATTAAAGCAATCTTTGGCCATTACTATATGTTGGCCACACAAAAAAGTCCTATTGGTTCCTCTAGCTTAGTTTTCAAATGTAGCTTATATATTACTTAGCCACTTCAAATCACTGGCTACACACACACTCATTTTATTTTACTTCTTTTAAGTGAAAAGAAAGAGCACGCAATAATTATGGGATAACTTCCACTACTTTGTCTCATTTCAGTCGTAAAAAGCTAAAGAAGTTAGAAACCTCTTCTTGTTTAATAAACTCAATATCATTCTTAAATAGGTCAAAACTTTATGACACTAAAAACTGACAAAGAAAAATTAGCCTGTTTTCTACTTTGTAATGTACTACTCTTGACCTATTAATATTTGACAAATATTTGTGGTACTGCCATGTCAAAATATTGCACTAGAAATATGACGGGGGCATTTCTAATGGGGGTGGGTAGGTGCTACAGTAAAAAGAGCACCAGCCCTGGAGTTAGGAGAACCTGAATTCAAATTCGGCCTCAAACACTTAATGCTTACTAACCATGTGACCTTGAGCAAGTCGCTTAACCTCAATTGACCTGTCTTCCCCCCTCCAAAAAGCAAAAACAAAAAACAAACAAACAAAAAGAAATACAACTCAGTTCTTTGCAATTCCCTTAGTCTTTGTGAAGTATAGTTTCCCCATACTGTTGCTCAAGAGTGTAAGTGTTTTGGTTGTTGTCATTGTTTGAATGTATTGGATAATTCCTGCTTCTTAAATATCAAGGAAATCTTGATTCACTAAAGCATGAATTCAAGTGTGTAACTCTAACATGAAAGGGAATATTACAGCTCATTTATACATTTAAAAACCAGTACAGGTGGTGCTCAGAGACTATTGATAAAGATTGAGTGAGCCTACCCTTTTCCTAGACCAATTGCCCCTTTGACCTCAAGCAAATAACTTTAGTTCCTGGTATCTCAACAAATCCATTCTCCTATCACAGAATAGTATCTTCTCAAAATGATTCAGTGCACTTACATAAAAGGATAGTTATTAGCACACAAGCAAGAGATGATCACTAACTATATTAAAGATGTAAGGAGACCATTTAAAAATAAGCATTTCTTGGATAATTTTATTTATATTCAATAATTCCCTTCATGAACATTATGATATGACACCAGACAAAAACAAATTTTTTTTTTCTGAATGCTGAAATGTTGAATTATAATATCTTTCTCACATAGTTTCTAAACCTTGGTAAATCTCAAAATCTAGATTGTCAATATTCAACTTAAGTGACAGAAAACATGTAAAAATGTGCATTATAAAAGATAATGGTAAGAAAAATATAGTAATGGAAACTATGTGTCTCACTTTCAAGAAAAAATAGGAATATAAATTCTGCGATATGTACATTGAAAACTCCTTATAGTTTCAAACCCAATAGTAAGGTATTTCTGAAGTGACCTATATTTTAAATATACAGGGGTTCTCTATAACTTTAAATGTATAGTTGTATTATACATTATAAAAATGAATTGTATCATTGCCTTGCTCTTCAGATTCCAGTGTTCAAATATAAAGATCCTGGCCAATTATTCACAAGAGCACATTCTGCGAATCAATGATTTTGGTAGTGTATTTGTCGTGAGACAAATGAAGAAAATGAAAGACTTTTCATTCAGCAGATGGAGAAAAGTGAAATTAATTGGAATAATTTAACCTGAAAAGAATACCAAAGGATGAAGTTCTGGTTGTTTTCAAATAGAAGAAGGAAATGAAAAGAATTTGCTAGCCATCAACCAGTAAGGCAGGGAAATGCAAGTATCATTTTAATAATATGATTTCTTAGAGATAACTTGATTTTTTTTTCATTTGGATGTTACTCAGAGCAGTATGACTTTCTTTTATTACACTGAAAATCCTGAGTAATAAAGTGAAGAATCATATAGTTTAAATTAGAATAAAACCATCATGCTGGGGGAATTGGGTTGAGTGAACTGGCATCCCTGAATTCCTACACAGTTTATAAACGTAAAATTATATTTGACTCTAACAAACCCCAAAAGACAAAAATTATTTTAATGAGTTTTCAGCTTTTATTTCTTCTTTCTGTAATTATTTGTTTTTTGTATTTAAATAATCAGATTCCACTCAAATGGAAGTGTTCAGGTACACCTCTACATCGAGGGTCAAAGATATGGTATTTGGAGGTTGTTATATTGTTGCTTCATGTGACGGAGTCCTGCATATGTTATTGTTCCATTGACCCCTTCCACACTTAGTGATTTTCCTATTATAAATGAACAAGAACTTAGCTAAAGCTTTGGTCTCTTTTTAATCTTTTTAATCTTTTCCAGTGGGGTCTGCCCTGAATATACTACCCCTACTATTCAGCACCACCTACAGCTCCGGGGTGGTGGTGCTGAAGGGACAGCTCCCAGCACTCTGGGCCATCTCGGTCAGAGCTCCAGCAAAGCTTTCTGAAAACATCACCCATATATTCCTTTTTAACACACACTCATTCACAAAAATCTGGGAAGAGAACTACCGTCATCTCTGCTTACATGGAGATGTGGTTAGACTGCCTCTCGTGAACACCCACCACCCACCCTACCAATATTTGGTATGTAAGCTGACAGGGAGTAAGGGGGGAGGGAAGAGGAGTCGAGGTGAGGATTGTGGGCCAGGGGGAGGAGAGGAAAGCCAAGGAAAGCATAGCAAAAGTTATCGCCCCCACCCCCCCCCACCAAGTGCCGACGATATCTCTCTTTTTCTTTCCGTCCTTGCTTATCATTCCCCACCACCATCAGCACTAGCACCCCGCCCCAACATACGGAGTTTGGGACGAGAGAAGATCCGGAAATGGAGGCACTTGTTGTTTTCTTGAGCCCATAAATCATTAGTACGATTTATTCAACTTAAATACTCTAAATTCTTAAAAGAAAGAGTCAAATACGAGAAATACGAATGTGTGACTTTTTCCAATCACACAGTTGCTTTGCACAGATAAAACTCAACCCTTAAAGCGCGCTCGCTTACGCCCTTGAAAGCAGCAAAAGACAGTTGAAGAGAGTTTTCTCAGTCCTATCCCTGTCCCGTTCCACGAGTGTAAGGGTGCGGGCATCTCATAAATACTGCTGCTGAACTCCTTGGTCCATCGTTCCGTGTCATATAATATACAGGAATCCGTACACATGTAGAGGTGAAAGAGAAAGAGGAGGGTAGTATGTTCCCTTCATTTATAACATTGCATCTCCGCATTTCAGAACTCTCTATCATTCATATTTATGCAGCTGTTAAATATTTCATCAAAGGTAGAATACTAATGCAGAACAGTTTTATTTTAAATAGGGAAATCTTAAAATAGTCTGTTAGTAAATTGCAAGTGTCAAATGATGATTCCAAATGTAATCTCTCAAGTTCCCCCCATCCCCTCCCCCTCAAAAAAAAAAGCTTGCTGCAGATTGTAAAAGGATTTGAGTCTGCAGCTAGAGCGAGGGGGATTAGGGAGAGAGCAGTGCAAGTTAAATTGTGCTGCATATAAAAAAAATGGGCGGATTGGTCTCTAGATGGAGAGACTGGTACCACCTTCCTTTCTAAAATAAAATCTCTCTGGCATGAAGTCACTGCCTATTTCACATCCGGTTTACCCTGGGACGTATTACTACTGTCTTGGTAAAGAGAAATCTTTTGTTGTATATCTGCAGACCGAATATTGGGAAGAAATTTGGGTGTGAAATCTTCAACGTTGAAGTACGGAAGAGTCCATGATGCCTCAGACTGTATGAGTGAGAGGCAGAGCCAGGGACTACACTCAGCTCCAGTCCCTCAGCCATCCCTTACTCTCACCAGCTCCGATTTCTTGGCGATTTTCTCTGGCAGACTTTCCACCCTCCCTTCCCACCCCCCCCCCCACCTCCCACCCCCCCGCCCGCATCTTCAAGATCCAGTGCCTGGAGGGGGCCGGAGGTAAGTGCTGCTTCAGGACAGCGAGCAGACCTTTGAACGTGGGTTTTTCAAGCCTGAGAGATCAGGAAGCTACAGGGGGAAGAGAGGGAGAGGGAGAATGCGAAGAGCCCGTTTCCACAGCAGGTAGAAAAGATTCGAAAAAAAGGATGAGAACCTCAGCAATCGCTGGGTCACCCGCTACTCTCCCCCTACCCTCTCCCCTGGTTTTGGGTAGATTTTTAATTCGGAATTTATTCTTGGAAGAGGAGGGGGAAATAAGACTTGTTTTGATCTGTTTGCAAAGGTGGGGGTGAGAGGAATATGGTCTAAAGTTGCAATGATTGGAAGCAAAACATGTTTTAATGTAAGCTTTGGGTGAAGGCACTCTTTTAATCTGGCAACAAAATGCATTAAATGCATCTTTCCCCTTTTTAGTGGATGTGCCGAAATGCTCTTGCGTGTGGAAGCCTTTCTCATTTTGCATTTGATAAACTCAAGAATATGTATTTTTAAAGCCTTTACATTGGTGTGTGTGTGTGTGTGTGTGTGTGTGTGTGTGTGTGTGTGTGTGTGTTGGGAAAAAGGGGAGCCATGTAGAGAAGAAAGTAGCCTGGGGTTCTTTTGTAAATTGGCATGTTTGCATTTCTCTTTTCATGCTGCAAGAAACTTTACTTCTTCAGCAACTGTAGTATCTTGTTGGGATTGTTTTTCTCTTTTAAAAATATTAAAGGAAAGCAAAGACCTGGAGCTGAATGCCTAAGTAATCTTTGGGGAGGCATAAGCAACAACCAAAACGGAAAATATTTTAAAAAGTCAGTTGAGTTCAGTAACAGAATCTGCTTTATTTTATTCAGATTTTGCTTCTTTATTGGAAGATGCATTCTGTTTGTGCAACTTAAATACCATCTTTTACTACAAAGATTTTTATTGTTTCCTTCCTGTCATATTTAACTCATCTTTGTCAAAGCCAAATATGAAATCAACCCAGATCTATTGATGCCTTAGCATTTCTTATCTCTAGAACATTTTACTCAAAATATATTATGTTTTATTGCTCACATGTCTGGTAATAACTGTTTTTTTATTGATTTAAATGGTCCCTGAGAGTGTGGAATGAATTGGTGTGGATTTATTTTAGAGGCACACCATATTAAATTGTAGAGTACTTAATTTATAAAGTGCTTTAATGTGTTGTAATTCATTAATCTTCTCAACTACTAAGAGATGCAAATTTGCATTTACATTTCTGAATGTTTTAATTAAATTGCATGCAAAAATATAGAAATCTATTCAATACCCAGATATTGAATTGGATTTGAAAAGTGAAGCCATGAATAGATTCAAAGTTTACATTATTGAAACCTTCCTACCATTCCTTCTCCTAACAATCCACAACATCAAAATCCAACAATTAGTAAAAGTTTCATTTTATCTAAAAGGGAAATATCCTTTACAAAATCATGGCAAAAGCAACGTCTTGCTAGCTTCCATCTGAAAATATCCTGTTTATAAGGAAACATTTCTGAGCAGGCAGCATAAAAGAGGACAGAAAGAAAAGAAAGAAAGAAAAAGAAAGGAAAAAAAAGAAATGGGGCTATGAAGTGTCAGGGTGTTTGTATGTATGTGTAATCAGCACATGGTTAGATTATAAAGTATGTCCTTTATCCTCATGGAAGTGTCAGTGTGCATACTGAATAGGAATAAGGAGAAGAATTCCAGCATTATTCTTGTGTACAAACAAGTAGATTTCAAAAGATAAAGAAAAATAAGCATGGTCAGCTCTGAGGTAAAGGTAGATGCAGAATATAAAGGTGAAATACAACCATTAAAAAACAAACTTTCTGTCCTCTTCTGCAACAATGCACTCTCCAGGATATGACAAATAGTTTTAAATGTTATTGCACAGTAATTTCTTAGAAACTTAATTTTGAGGTGACCAAGATTTTAGATTATAAACAAAAAAAAGTGGGAGAAGGATGATTTTCTTTATACTGGGAAAGTTGAAAATTCAAGTCATCCAAGGCATTTCCCAAGTTGAGAAAGTACCCTCAGAAAGTATTTAAATGTTTGTGCTTTTCCAAGGAGAGTAAAGATACAGATTTATTTCTCAATGGAGAAATGAAAGGGAGAGTAGAAAATGATGAGGACATGTTTGTATTGTTCCAATGAGGTGTCATATCACTGTGAGGTCATTTCCTGACTTGAAAGCATTCAACTAAATGGCCTCAGCCCTAGTGGCTATAACCCGACTTTTCCTGAAAGGGATGTTGATGTCTCTTTATTTTACTTTTTAGCTAGGAAAATCCAAGATGAAGAGGAATTTTGGTCTTTCTGAATATCTTTGGGCCTGCACACTCCTTCTGAATGCACTTGCTGGAAAAAGGTGGGAAGACTTTATTTAAAAATTGCATGAATATTTCTATAACTTTTTCATTTATTCAAACAGGGAGAAGTAAATTTTGCCTGAATGGAAGCACTTGTAAGGGAATTCAGGAAAGTTAATTGGAGTCAAATCCCAGCTAAGTCTAAAAAAGAGTAGCTTGAAAGAATAACGCCACTTCTTAGTATGGCATGCTAATTAGATTATGCTTAACAGCCTTCAACAAAGAATATAAGAATATAGCATTATTAAATTTTAAAATTGAACTCTCCTTTGTCAAATAGAATCTGCTTATAACATGCTATTTCCTGCTTTAAAGAGAACAACAACAATAAGAAGAAACTTCCCAATTTCAGGCGCTTCTATGTTCCATCAGTTAATAAAACTATACATTAAACTTAGGTGTACATGTGTGCAGGCATACACTACATCCTACATAATACCTCAGGTTTGAACTGTAGATTTTATAATAAATGACCATAAAGTTTGTATATTAAAACTGTACTTTTCCTGGCTAAATATACATAGAGTGATTTATTTTTTTTAATTTAGTTTTTTGCAAATCTTTATTTAATAAAATATAACCTTTGAATTAATGAGTGATTATGGGATATAATTGATCAGCAGAGAAACATATTAATGCACATAATAGGAATCAAAGCAAAAGTAAAAATTCATCAATAATCCAGATATTTAAAAACATAGAGAACATATTTTTAGTGACACTTCATGAACCAAATATTTTTAAAGCAACTTTTAAAATTTAAAAACCATCCATAGCTAACTTACCATTGCTATTCACAAAGATAAATTAGGCATAACATAAAATGCATTCCAAAACATAGTAAAATAAAGCATATTTATTCAAACTATGACTTGAAGCAAACATTTAATAAGTTTCAAACTCACGTACTTCACAGGAAATTTTATATTAATAAGTTTTTTTTTACCTTTCTGTCTTGCTACCATTCATGGTGAAGGATATTTATATGATTACTGGAGAATATGGCTAGCAATAAGATATAACTAATTGAAAGTTTTAAATGTAATTCATTGCTTTTTGAAAAATTATGTGGTGCCACTATTGTAATGACCTGTAGATGGAGTTAGTGTACAGTGTTTTATTATATGGTAGTTTAGCATGAAACCACAGTCACATACAGTAACTGACATTTCCTTTCAAAATATACACTCAGTTAATACCAAATAAATGGTCTTGCTATTTATCATCATTTCATATTCTGGACAGTTGTTTCAATGTTGTAGTAAAATAGGAGTGCTGGGGAGAGAAGAGCAAATTTTAAAATTACATGAAAAAAAAAACCACCTCTAAATTTCCACCAGATTAACAGAGCTGGTCCTTTTCAGTCAAAACCGAGCAAGCATGCTGTGATAAAGACTCATTTGATACTGTTATCTTATTATGCTGGACAAAGTGTATTACGATGAAAATCGTTATGTCCTCCTAATTCATGCAAGTTTCAGAAATACATCTTATATTTGGAAACAGCTATAAAACAAATGGAAAAAATGCAGATACTAGTATATGGATGATGTCCCAGATGTGATATTAATTACTCATATTTGGCTTGCTTTACCAGCTAACTTCATGGTCTTACCCTCTTCCTCTCTACCCACTTCTTTTTCATACTCACTCATATATATCTCACAGTCTAAGGTGTACTGGAATTTTACTTCCTGTTTTCTCTGTGTGACTTTCAAATAACCTTGGAATGATACATGCATAGCATTTGGTTTAGTGACATTGAGTTTTATAAGGAATTTCATCAGGAGACTGCTTCTGCATTCCTGCCGTCATCTGCCAAGTAGAGGTCATGAAAATGCAGGACTCCTTGAAAAACTGGGTTAGAAAGTTAAAAAACAATGTTTCTGGTAAAAACAAAATACAAAGTTAAACACTATTTTTCTTTTAATTAAGAGAAATCTGTACTGGAAATCATTTAGTTGTAGGAATTTTTAATACATTTAAAATCACTGAATTTTTTTTTACCTCTATCAAATGGATTAAGGTGATACTTAATAACCTGGACTTTGTACTGGTAAAAAATTAAATTCCCATTTATCAAAGTTTTCTTCTAAAATGGCATTTTAGTCCATCCATAAAACTCTGAATATCTAGTTTCACTTATTTATTGATTTATTCATGTTTAAAAATCCAATAGCAGCAGAGAAAAATGAGGCCCAGTACATTCTAAAAAAGATCCTATCAACAATCTATTCATAGCATATTTTGATCAAAACATTGTATTTATTATTGTTCAAGCTAGTTATAATAAACAGTTTGAAATCCTGCTATTTAGGGGCATCACTTAAAATTTCCTAGCCGGGGCAAACTCACTTGTAAATGTCTAATTTTGAGTAACATTTTTTTCATTATATCAAATATGATGAAAGAATATTATAGGTGATTATTTCAAATAAATTAATTATATTGAGTTCTCAGAAGGCAAGGGAGTTGAGGTTTGAGAAGCTAAAATTATTAACCTGAGGTGCAATATGTATGTAGTCAGTAAATTCTGGCCATGTACACTGTCCAAATCTAATGGAATGAAACAAGAATTGGACTAAAGGTGAGACTTTCTTCTAATCTTGCCTGGGCTACTAATTGGTTATAATACCTCAAGGAATTTACCTCCATGTGACTCAGTTTCCTTACATATAAAAGGCTGGATCCTATTAAATGATCTCTAAGATATATTCTTATCCTGTGAAATGAATGCAAAGCAACAACTATAAAAAAGGTCTTCAAACAGAAAAACTGCTCAAATGCCTGGAATATGTTACTCAAATTACTAAGAAAGTTTTAAATGACATTCCTTTTATTTACATAATGACAAGCATTGACTTTAGCTTTCATGGAAGCAATATTTTTCTTAACAAAGAAAGTAAATAAGGCAAAAATGTTAGAGTATATCTGGATTTAGCAGGAGATTCACTAAAAGAAATGAAATAGTTGATTTGACTTTTGCTTGATTTAGAAGAATGCACGAGTATTTCTTTGGAAGGAATTTTTACTTGTCATTCTTTTGTGTTTCCAGTTTAGGGCAAACTTCGCTACAAGATGAAATTAAAGACAACACCACTGTATTTACAAGGATTTTGGATCGACTCCTAGATGGTTATGATAATCGCCTGAGACCAGGATTGGGAGGTTTGTGATATTATTTTATGATTTCATAATTATGATTAAGGTTTTAATTTAAATGATGATCTCTCTGTGACTTTACAAGTCATAAAAATACCATACAATTTAGTGAAAAGGCCATTATAAAAATTGTCCAGTGCTAATTAAATATTTTGCTACAAACTAGCTAAGAAATATAACATGTACTTATCGAGAGACCTACAGATAAAAAATATTTCATGATGATCTGAAAAAACATAAAAGGTTTGAGAACTTTACTTTTACAAAACATGAAAAAAATTTTTGTATCATGCTGCACAACAATCTCATGTAGACCATCAGTGCTTCATCAGGCATTGTTATCGCAAGCCTGAATTTGAGTAGGACATATATAGGTCCATTTATTCACAGGTGTGTTTTGAAATAACATATATTAATCTATCATTTAGTATTCCATAAGATGGTTTCTGAAAGAGAATAGAACAGTGAAGAGTCTTCTTTGCAAATATACTGAACTTAGTTCTTTTAATCCCTTTGGAAATGTTAGAGTATAGATTTTCCTGCTGAATGGTAGATGTGGAATCAGAGAGTTGAATTGGTTATGTTAATTATGGGAGAGGTGCTGGATTTGGAGTCAGAACACCTGGGTTCAAATTCTAACCTTTTCACTTCCCATCTGTTTGAACCTGGGCAAGCCAGTTACTCTCTCTTAACCTAAGTTTTTTGATTTTAAAATAAACAGGTTGGGCTAGATGTTTTCTGAAGTGTGTTCTAGGTCTCAGTCTATGATGCTATTATGAAAATTGTGTCACAAATCATGAAGCACTTCACATGAACATTTATAATCACTTCATATTTTAGCCAAAGCTAAATATGACACAAAAGTTAAAATAGATTGGTTTAAATAAATGGAATGTTCAAAACCAGTAGCATATAACTCTAGCAACGTCTACCAAGGAAGTAAGGTCATGAGTATATGCATGGTGATAGTGTACTTGCCATCTTACGAGAAACCTACCTATGTTTGAGTTGACTCATCAACAAAACATGGAATACCAGATGATACATTGCATTAACTAAAGGAATTCATAAAGACAATTCATTAGTGCCCAGAGAGTTTAGCTTTTGGATAAATGGAGCTTGTAATGAGAGATATGGAATTAGGAATACCTTAAATATTGCTGTATGTATTCCATACAAAAGAAATCATAATTACAATTGGGATTAGAATGTGTGGTCCAAGTCCTTAGGTCATTCAAAGAAATAACAAACACTGTTATTAAATACTGAGGGAAAGATGGCAAATCTCAGGTGGCCCAGTGCTACTTAGTTTCAGATACTTAATGTTCTGATTTTGATTTTATGCTGAACTTGATCCCATCACCAGGAGTTTCCTTATTCTTTGGAGGTGAGTCACTTGAGAGTGTTATGGGACTGTTGTGATGGCTGCCAAATGCCATTATGATTTCAGAGGGCCTGAGGGGACTACCTCGTCAAAACCACAAGTCAAGAATATGTCAAAAATCTCATTAGTTGTATTTTCCTATTAAATTCAAAGATTTGTTCTCTGAAACACACCTTTCACATTTTAATTAAGTTGCACTTCTTTTAGAATTCACCTAAGTATCCTTTTTCAACCTGTAACAGAAATAATTGCCAATTAAAATTTGAGTCTGCATACAACAGAATGAGTAAAATAGAGACAGTATATATAATGTGTCAAAGTTTTATCTGCTTTCATGTCAACTTTTGGATTGACTCCAAAATAAATATTCATTAGGTCTTTATTAGTGTATCTTTGAGTAATATTCCACTATGAATTAGACTCTTATAATGAATAAGACAAGAATTGCAGAGATAAAGTCTAGTTACAAGACTAAGTAGCCAATGTGCTACCCTAGTATACACAGGAAATATCTTTGAACCTGATGATATCGAAGTCAATGAGATTCCTTCATTAATATCCACCTCTAATATGTGGCTCATCCTCACCCTAACGACAGCATTTTTTTCATCAAAACTTGGAACATGTGAGGAATTGAAAATAATGGAGACCATCTTGGCCCCTGGCATAATTAAATAAATCCTTTCTAGGATTTTTACAACTTATTCTATTTATTTCATTTATGGGATCTATGTATATTTTCCATTGAATATTAAATTTAGAAAAAATAGAGAACTTAAAAAAAGTTTTTGTGTTGTAAAAACTTTGAACATTTGATAGATCTTAATAATCCTAACTTGTTAACATCACTATTATAGACACTTTATTATTTGCAAAACTAATAGGTGAACATATTGTGGTTAAGATGCCAAAATAATTAATGCTATTTATAAATAACTTACAAATGATTTACAAATAAAGTGTTTTTATTTAATTTTTTTAGATACAATATATTGTCTTCATGATTCCTTATTGGTCTATTAAATGCATGATTCTTCATAGAAGGAGCCTGTTTTGAGGTTTGCAATGGTCAAGAAATGACCTAAGTAAATGATTTTCAAGTGCATAGAGCAAGAGGAGACCCTTTCAAAGAAATAACTTCATTACATCTAACCCAAGAGGGACAGTGTGCTTTTAGCGAAATAGTTTAAACACAGTCAAGAAAATCAGGACAGACTCTTACAGAATAGAAGTAATAGTTTATTAAACACAGACAAAACATCTAAACCATTATTTTCTTTTCATGGATAGTATGGGAAGTAGAACATGATGAAAAGCAGAAACTTGATGAAAACTAACAATGAATCCTGTCTTCCTTCTTAAGCATGACTTCAAAAACCTCATTTTGGGGAAAGCATCACATACGGGCATTTGTGACAAAACTAATTAGAAAGAAAAGTCCAAATTCTTATCCACTTTCCATCTAAAGTGTGCCTCATTAAAAGAGAGGAGGACTGCTATTAAAGTCGACAAATTTGAGTCATAGAGAAAGCTTCAGTACTGACTTACCTTGTGCTTTTTTATATCCCTTTGAGACTATATATTTCAGTGAATGTTTACCATATATGACATTTGGGTTCAGGGCATATCAGGACATTCAGTGTATACAAAGCCATTACTTTCTAAGAAGGTAAAATTTACAAAAAATCCCAACACCAACAATCTTACACTTTGAAACAACAAACATAAATATTTCAGGTTTTTTTTCTTTTAAATCAACATTAACATAGATTACCACTTCACTCCTTATTTCATTCATTAAAGAATTTTTTTCACTGGAAAATTATCACTTTACCATGCCCTCGTAGTAGTCATAGAATGATATATCTAGAGCTGGCAAGGACCCCAAAGCCTATGTAATCCAAACCCCTCATTTTGTATGTACAAAACTTCAGTATAGAGTAAAGGCCAAGGAGTTTAACTGATGATCCAGGGAATGTATCATATGCAAATTTGAAGACTACTTTTCCCAACTCCACAGCCACTGTGCCACACTATCATCTTCACAATAACCAAAAACATATAACTTGATTGCGCTATTCTGGGGGTGACACTCTTAGTGAGAAGCTAACTAGGTTAGTCTTCATATAAGAGACAAGATAAGTTGCAATGCCTATAGACAAAGCATCTGTAGCTTGATAGAATGTGCCTAGAGCATATGGCATATTGACATTACCTTGAGGAACCTAGAGTCAGCTGCACACATACTGAAATATCATAAGGAGAGTCAATGGAAGTAGATAATCTTTATAGTACTTTGAATTTATTCAATATTTTTCTTCTGTAGTGCACTTTAACATATGTTTATGTCTACCTCTAGTGACACAGGTATGGGAAATCATTCAATATTATTCATTATTAAATCAATTTCACCATGCCCCAGGACAAAGAATACTCACCAAACACAAAAATTACATGGAGAAAAAATTAAGATATAATTAGTAATTAAGGTAAGGGGAGATCTAGGCTGTCAATCATGCTAGGTGCTACTGTAATTAAAATTAGATAGGTAGATAGATAGACAGATAGATAGATGGATAGATGGTAGAAAAGAAGGAAGGAAGGGAGAAAGAAAGAAAGAAAGAAAAAGAGGAGGAAAGGAAGGTAGATAGCTAGATAGGTGATAGGTGATAGATAGATAGATAGATAGATAGATAGATAGATAGATAGATAGATAGATAAATGGATGGATTACACTTTACACACCACTTTAAGATGTCTCTTCATTTAATCTTCACGATCTGTGAAGTAAATTGTGCTATTGTTTTTTTATTTTAATTTTAATTTAATTTAATTTAATTTTATGGATGAGGAAACTAAGACTGAGAGGGTACGTGCCTCTCCCAGGGTGGTAGAGTTAGTCAGCTGAAGTCAACAACAAAGATTTAATAAATGACATAGGTCATGGAGGTAATCACAGAGAGGAAGTATCAGCATTTAAGGGTATCAGGAAAGGTTTGTCACAGAAGATGGGATTTTAGCTGAGATTTGAAGGAAGTCAGGGAAACCAGGAGGCAGACATAAGTAGAGGGAGAAATCCAAGCATGTGATTCAGACATTAAAAATGACTGAAAACTGGGGAATGGAATGCCACATAGGAGAAGAAAGGATAACAGTGCCATTGAATCATAGAGCAAGGGAAAATATATAACAAAGAAGAAGGATTCAAATTCATATTTTCTTCACTCCAAGTCTAATACTATTCCACTTGGGCCAGTAGTCTCTCACTGAAATTATAATAACCCTCTCTTCTGTGCCTTATAATGTTTTAGCTTAAAATGGTCTTCTATATTGTTTTCCCTGACCCCAACCTCCCTCAGCTAACAGTGTTCTCTCCCTTGTTAGCTATCTCTAAATAATTTTGACCCTTGGTTTTGTAGCCAACCTTTTCTACCTTACATTGTATTTATCTCTATGCATGCCATATTTTTTCCAGTAGAATTTAAGTTCCTTGAAGGGAGGCATTGTTTTGTTTTTGTATTTGATAACCCAGCACCAAGGCTAATAACTTAAACATAGTGGTTAGTTAAAAAGATTAAAATTTAATTGAATTTTATAATATACTCACTCTACTTTTATGAACATTATTTTATGAACAGAGTTTCAAAGGGGCAGAATTATTTACTTTTTCAGAGTAACAAATTGTGTCACAGGTAAGGTATGAATCCAAATCTCCCACATCTAGTGCAAAATATGATAGATAGATAGATAGATAGATAGATAGATAGATAGATAGATAGACAGGTAGATAGATAGATAGATAGAAAGGAAGGAAGGAAGGAAGGAAGGAAGGAAGGAATGAAAGGCAGGGTGTGAATCCAAATCTCCTGCATCTAATGCAAAATATGACAATAAGTCAGATTATTTGTATTTTCAAGTCTTAAGAGATGTATAGATATCAGTTATTATCACAAACAGGATATTCTAGCAAGGGTTCAAGAAAGGAAAAAAATGGTATTTGAGTTATTGCCAGAAACATTCATTAATACCTACCTTCAGAAACTTTCACAGTCCTGAGTATAGATAACATTATCCCTTGGCTTTATACTTTAGTTCCATTAAAAAGGAGCTTATAACATATCACCTATTTGAGAGAACTAATGAAATGATTTTATGTAAAGATTGCAACTCTGATTTAAAAAGACTGAATGAAGACAGACATTGAGGAATTTTTTAAAGTATTATTTTCTTCTGACTTTATCAGTATTGTTATCTTAGTCTTTGGAAACTTAGATAATTCTTTTATTTTTTTAAGTCACAAACAGAATTTTAACAAGAAAAAATAACTAGAAAGATTGTAGAAATTTAATCCCTCTTATTCCAGAGAAAAATAAGAACAAAATATTGACTTCTTATATAGTTATAAATACTAGTTATAAAAATGAGAAACAGGGGCAAACCATTTGATTTGAACAGAAATAAGCAATTGTTTAAAATTTGTAAATAAAGATGCAAATTAAGTGTTAAACTTCTATTTGAGTGTCACTGTTTAGTCCATACTATACTGTGTAATGTTTTATACCAGAGAGGTCAATCAACATTCAACCTATAAATGATGTCCAGTCTCAACAACCATGAGTGCAACTTGTTTGTCATAGTTTAGAGCACACTCAGTGTAAGAAGGATAGAAGTGGGGAGGCAGTAAAAACAGTAAGGAAAAAATAGTAAGATACAAAAAGAGACAGAAAAGAATAGGAAAGGAAAAGAGAAATGAAAGAAGAGATAAAGGATTGTAAATCAAAGGAGAAAAAGGAACATGATGAGGGAAGATGGTGAGGGAGAGAGGAAAAGAAGAATAGAACCTGAAGAGATGAAATTATGAGAAGAGGAGTGCTCACTGAGATTTCTCAGAAGCACAAAAAGTGTAGTTGGGAAGGAACCTTAAGAGCCAATGAATACAAATTTTGGGTGGTCAGGGATCTCCTCTATGACATACCCAATGAGCTGTGATATAGTGTTTGCTTGAAGACTTTTAGTGGGATGTTCAAATAGTTGTATTTGGTAGAGTTTTGTCTGTGAAACATCTATGCTATAGCTTACCTGGTACTGGTTTAAGTTACAAATTACTTATCTTATTTCTCATCATGGGTCATATTACCATAACATTTAGCTCAATGATTTAGAAACAAGAACTTCCTATGTCATGGAGGACTGACAGAGAAAAAGTAAAACTGCAATTGATGAATGTAAGCCTGTTAACAATTCTTCTTTCTTTGGGGACCTAACTATGAAATCATCATTAGTACATTCTGTGATTGAGTAAAACGTTCTTAGCTAAAGAGAAAATATTCTTGTTTCTCATTGGGCTTTGGAAATGTTTATCCTTAACTTGTCTTCCTTAAATCCAATGAATTTTTTATACTTAAGTGAGAAATTCAGAAGTGGGGACTTGGGGAAGAAATCGTATGACTTGTGTCACTCAGGATGAAAATTTGTCATTCATGTATTACACATATTAAGCATTTGTTATGATCTTGAAAAAATCTGCATAAGAAACAAGAATTGACTGGAATTCTCATAGGATGAGATATTTCTGTGTGAACTGAATTTTCTGAGTAACTCAAGACTTGTTTTTCACTTGAATATTATTACTGAAAATATTTTGAAAATGCTTAAGTCTCCTTTCTGTCTTATTAGATGCAGTCTTCATTAATTGGGACTTTGGGGTGTCTGAGAATCATCATTCAGTAGACTAATTATCATTAACAATATTTTGTAGATTTAGAAGGTGAAAAATATAGAGCTGAACATATACTTACCTCAAAACCTACTCTGATTTTAAAAAACAATCTCAGTAATATTTTGGTGTATTCTTTACTTCTTTTTCCAAACACAAAAGTCTTATAATTTGTCAGGATTGTCTCTGAAAGAATGAAAAGTAAAGAAGAGTTAAAATTACAGTTTGCTTCTTGTGGTAAAAAAATGAAGTACTTTTTAATACCACTTAAAAGTAATATTTTGTCAATTTGTACAAATATGTCCCATTAAAGCACCAAGACTTGTGGAGTATCCAAGTTTTTTGGGGGGGCGGAGTTAAAGGAGTCTTCTTTGAATGGTGAATCCAAGGCTATTAGATTGGAAACATACTCAGAGATCCTCTTGATCAAATTCTTACCTGATGCAAGAATCCCATTTACAAAATTACATGTGGTTATTAATTTCCTAACTGAAAATTTCCAGTGAAACAAAGCTCAGCAGAGTTTACTTTTTGAAATGTATACTATCATTGCATTAGCTTTCTGGGAAGCCCATGTAACACTGGTTTATTTATGCTGAATTTGTGGTCAACTAAACATCTTTTAAAAAAAAACACAAACAAACATAAAGAAATATTAAGCCACTTTTTTGACCCATCCTTTCTCTAAGTGTGGTTGAGTAAGCTCAGAAGTCTGTGAATATTGATGAATTTGTGCCTAGGTAGCTCTTTGTTTAACATTAGAATTTGTTTGAAACCCCAACTTGGAGACACCATATTTGAAAATATTTCAATTTTTTTTCCTTTCCAATAGGATTTAATTTTAATTTATTTTCTTGGTTACATCATTCATTTCCACAAGGTTTTGAGTTACAGATTTTCTCCCCTTTTTGCCCCTACCCCC
>CM053595.1:35632033-35649617 GCA_028646575.1 Pseudocheirus occidentalis | reverse complement strand
ACACACACACACACACACACACACATCTATCTTTATACACACACATATTCTTGTCTACATGGCTATGGAATAGCAAAGGACAGGAATGTAACTGATGAGTATACTTCTTTTGAACATCAATTCTGTCTTGCTAATTTATTGGCATGTTAGTGGCACATTAGTGATTGAAGAGCACTTATATAAAGGCTAGTGCCAGGGCCAGCAGAGAAAAATAGAACTCAGAAGTCTCTCCTCAATATATTAGTTTCTTCTTGCTAAGGGGTACTGATTTATGTTCTTTATTCTATACAGTTTCAAGAGCCATGAACAGATTTATGTTCTCTAATTACTTATTTACATATTAAAGCACCTACTATGTGCAGTGTATCATGCTTGACTCTGAGAAATAAATGAATGAAAAACATAGTATTTAACTTCATCAACCCTGAAAACAAATGACAAGAGTCACAGTGGTCTCAGAACTGCTCTGAACTCTTGAAAACAAGTGACAAAACTCTGGAGAACTCACAGAAATAAGGCTCCAATTGATAGCTCTGAAAAACAAAATGACTCACCAGAGAACCACAGCATCTATGTAACTTCTGTTAACTCTAAAAAGTCCAGAGAACTCCAATAGTATATCACAACCACAGGTAACTCTAAAAGTAAAAGAGAATAAAACCACAGAGATTACAGTGGCCATAAGCAAAAAAGCTTTCTTCATTATGTTGGAGGATAGAAACTTGACATGCATTGTGGGGTCTTCTCTAGTAGGCAACCTCCTTTACTACGGGCAAATCTCAATACATGTGCTAGTGTTTATGCAGAGAACTGTACTACTGACAATGAAAGATAACAGCAATAATGAAAAAAAGTGTGATTCATAGCAGGACTTCATGACCAGAACTTTTATAATGCAGGTGATTACTCAAGCTCAGAGACCATATGCTGCTAGTGTGAAACAATTCTGGCATTTTTCTGTGCCTGAGTCTAATCCAGAGGATTGTTGTTATGTCAGTCTCAGGACACAACTTCTTTGCTGGGCCTTAGCTCTTGAAAACAGACTGTCTCCTAATAGTAAAGATAGAGGAGTAAAAAGATAGGGGTGGTCTCGGGACAGACATCCTGACAACTTCAAGGAAATAACAACATGGTAGAATTCAGAACATATATACACAGATGAATAAAATGGTGAAAGAATAATGAAAGTAAACCTGAAAGGAATATATGTAACTATGTGTTCAGATAAGAGATTTGTCAGAAATAAAATTCAAAGATTGCTCATGAAATAAAGTCTATTAACATAAAATAAGTTTAAAAATCATTTTATTGCTTGCTCAAAGAATTTTGAATGGAGTAGAAAGCCTTTAGACCAAAGTCCTTCACAACCTGACCTCTTCTTTCCTACTTTTGTAGGTTTTTTGCACCCTTATATAGATTCTATGTTCTGCTGACACTTACCTCCTAACAGCACACTCCATTGTAACTGGCTATCCTCCATGCATAGAATATTCTCCCATATCATTTCTGCAACTTTGCTTCTTTCCTGCCTTCCTTAATGTCTCAATTTAAAGCTCAGGTTCTGAATTAGGTCTTTCCTGATTTCCCTCCATGTTAGTTCTTTTCCTCTAAATCTTAGATTACCTTCCATTCTCTCTCTCTCTCTCTCTCTCTCTCTCTCTCTCTCTCTCTCTCTCTCTCTTCCTCTCTCTCCCCCCTCTTCCTCTCTGTCTCCCTTTCCCTCTCCTTCTCCCTTTCCCTCTCCTTGTCCCTCTCCCTTTCTCTCTCCAAATTATTTTAGAGATAATGAATGCCAGTTTTCTAGGCAAAGCAAGAGTCTCATATACATTCTTTTTTTTCTTTTTGGAGGGCAGTTGGGGTTAAATGACTTGCCCAAGGTCACATGGCTAGTTTTTGATGTTAAGTGTCTGAGACCAGATTTGAACTCAGGTACTCCTGACTCCAGGGCCGGTGCTCTATTCACTGCACCACCTAGCCGCCCCTCTCATACGCATTCTTGACAGATAGCAATCTCATTTTTGAGATGATATTCCCCCAGTGATAGGGAACTGACTTTAGGGTAACTAATTCAGTAGACAATGATGTATAAAATGATATATATATTTTTTTCCTGAAAGAGGTCAGAATTTTGAAAATGGAGAAGGGTTTTGATGTAGAGCCTGCCAGTGTGGCTTCCAGACCAATGTAGTTAGAAGGACACAGAATTGTTTTCTTCTAGTCCTGGAAGAGATTTAGAAACTTCAATAAAAATGGTGCTCAGAGACAGCAATGTAATTTGAACTGAAGTTGGCTGACAGTGGCAGAAGGAGGGACAACTTTCTATGGAGATTATGAAAGTAGCAATGTTCCCAATGAAAAGAAAATTTTGAAAAAAGGAACTTCAAGGAAAAGCATCAAGGCAACTGGAACCTTTTATCCATTGCGACTGCTAGGACACTTGTTATCAGAGCATAGGGAATATATGCTTGTTGGTAAAATTTATCCAATCTGAGAATACAGGCAACTGTTCATTTTACTTTTCTTTTTCCCTCTACATTTCCATCTCTGAAGATGAATGTGTTATCCGGAAATTTCTGTTCTTTAAAGCTGCTTATTCAACATGTAAAATATCTTTAAAAGCTACCTCACCATAGATAAAATGACTTATTTTAAGTGTTTTAAAAATCATTTTCATGTAATTAAATATTTCCCCATTACATGTAAAAAAGTAGCAATATTTCTTTAAAATGTTGAGTTCTAAATTCTCTTTCCCTTCAGTTTATCCTTCTCTATCTCTTTGTGTCCAGTTTCTTCTCTAATGTCTGTTTAGCTTCTGACTGCTTCCTCCTTTTATCTGCCACCCCCTTTATCCTCTTTCTCTTATCCTATTCCTTTCCTTTTTCTGTGTTAGATAAGATAGATTTCTACTGACAATTAAATATTTATGTTTATTTTCCCAATCTAAATGAACTTGAACTTGAAGTTCAAGCATTGCTGTTCCGTTCCCCACCAACAACTTTCCTTTCCACTATAAAAGGGCTTCATTGTCAGCCTCTTTTCCATGAAATAATTTTCCCCATTCTTTCTTTCCCTTCCCCCTTCTCCCAGGGCATCTCTACTTTGTTACATTATCTCAATACAATCAACTCTCTTCTGAACACTCTTTACATGTAGAATCCATATAATTTCCCTAATAATAAAATTCTTAGAAGATACTTGTGTCATCTTCCCATATCAAAAGTCAACAGTTTAACCTTAAGTCCCTTTTGATTGCTTTTTTCCTGTTTGCATTTTTATGCTCCTCTTGAGTCTTGTATTTGAAAGTGAAACCTTCTCATTATAAAATGCAAAATGGATAATCTTGATTACATTAAATTGAAAAGTTTCTGTACAAACAAAACCAATGTAACCAAGATTTAGAGTGAAGTAGGAAATTGGGAAAGAATATTTACAACCAGTGTCTCTGATAAAGGCCTCATTTCTAAAATATACAGGGAATTAAGTGAAATTTATAAGCATACAAGTCATTCCCTTGTTAATAAATGGCCTAAGTATATGAACAGGCAGTTTTCAGAGGTAAAAATTAAAGATATCTTTGAGCATATGGAAAAATGCTCTAAATCACTATTGATTTGAGAAATGAAAATCAAAACAACTTTGAGGTACCACATCTTACCAGTCAGATTGGCTAAGATGACAAAACAGGAAAATGACAAGTGCTGGAGAGGATGTGGAAAAATTTGAACTCTAATGCATTGTTGGTGGAGCTGTGAACTGATACAACCATTCTGGGGAGCAATCTGGAACTATGGCCAAAGGGCTATAAATAATTGCATACCTTTTGACCCAGTAATACGACTTTTGGGGTTGTATCCCAAAGAGATCATACAAGTCGGAAAAGGACCCATATGTACAAAAATATTCATTGCAGCCCTCTTTGTAGTGGCAAAAAACTGAAAACTTAGGGGATGCTCATCAATTGGGGAATGGTTGAGCAAGTTATGGTATATGAATGTAATAGAATACTATTGTGCTATAAGAAATGAGAAGAAGATGGACTTCATATTTACCTGGAGATGCTTATACAAATTCATGCTAAGTGAGAAGAGTAGAACCAGGAAAAATTTGTCTACAGTCACAGATACATCATATGTATGATGACCAACCTTGATAAACTGGACTCTTCTCAGCAATGCACGGTTGCTTGTAGACAACTCTACAAGTCTGAGAATGGAAGAGATACCTACACTCAGAGAAAGATCTAGAAAGACCAGAGTTTAAATGGAGACTGAAGCAACACATCCTGTTGTTTTTTCCATGTTTGATTTTGTTTCTTTTGTTTATTTATTTTTCTTTTTTTCCTTTCTTTTCACATTATTCACCCCATTGGTTACAACCCTTCTATACAACAAGACTATTGTACAATGTGAAAGTGTTTGCAAATCTCATCCACGATTGTATGCCACCATGGGGGGGGGGAAGGGAGGGAAGAAAATCTGAAACTCAAGTGATTCTGTAAATGAATCTTGTAAACTAAAAGTAAATAAACAAGTCAATAAATTTTAAAAAATAGAAAAAAGAAAGTAAAAGCATCTACTCCTTTCATAAAGAATTTTTGAAAGTTTACTATTTCATTAAATTTCTTTTTTTTTTTAAATTTGGAAGGATTATAATCAGTTTTAATGGGTAGGTTATTCTTGAATGTAATCCTAGTTCCTTTGCCCTGTGGAATATTAGGTTCCCAGCCCTCTGCTCCTTTAATGTTGTAGCTGCTAAATTTTGTGTGATTCTGATTGTGGCTCCACAGTATTAGAATTTTTTTTTCTTCTGATTGCTCCAATATGTTCTCCTTGATTTGGGAGCTCTGGAACTTGGCTATCATATTCCTGGGAATTTTCTCTTTGAGATTTTTTTCAGGACATGATTAGTTCACGTTTCAATTTTACTCCCTAGTTCTAGGATATCACAGTTTTCTGTGATAATTTCTTGAAAAATTATGTGTAAGATCTCTATCTTTTCATGGCTTTTATGTAGTCCATTATCTGTTAAATTTTATCTTTTTCAGTCTATCTCCCAAGTCAGATGTTTTTTTTGTATAATATATTTTAAATTTTGTTCTATTTTTCACTTTTTATTTCTCTTTATTGTTTCTTTTTTTTAATTTATGGAATAAAATAAGCATTTCCATAACATAGTACAATGAAAAAGATGATTGCATATGAAATTGTAAAGCTACTGTGTACAACTTGCAGTTCATTTGAAATATACAACAGTTATCATGTAAATTTCCTTTTTCATTCCTTCCCCACCCTGCCATAGAGATGTCTAAAATTAGACACAAATAGATATATATTTATTTATATATGTGTATCTGTATTCATATCTATATCTATATTGATAGAGAGTAAAAGTATTCCATACATACTTCTTCTTTTCAATAGACAGGATGGAAAGGAAAGAAGAATGGAAGGAAGCAAGCAAGCAAGGAAGGAAGGAAGGAAGGAAAGAAGGAAGGTAAGAAAGAACCTAGGTAGTAAATCCCAAGTTAAGTAGGCAGCAGCATTCAGCCATCAAAATGTACCTTTCTGGGGCAGAATCAAAATGGCAGAGAAGCAGGAAATTCCATGAGCTCCTGACACAACAACCTCTAATACCTGTAAAATAGGATTGTAAACAAATTTTAGAGCTACAGAATCCACAAAGTGACAGAGAGAAATAAATCTCCTGCTGAAGGCAGCCTGGCAGGCCGACAACCAGGGTCTATTTCAACAAGTTGGGAGCCATGTGCAGTCTTGTATGAGCCAAGCTGAGCCCTGGTGGCCCTGACCAGTGGCGCAGACCAGCCTGAGCAGACTTCAGAAAAGTGAATCCCTAGCAGCTGTGGTGGTTTCCAGATTTCTCTACATATAAATGCTAAAGATAAAGTAAAAGGTCAGCAGGGAATCCTGTTGGAACTCAGTGACTGAAGGGCTCAGTCCAGCCCCTGCCCTGAGGGCGAGAGGTGGCAGAGGCATGGGGGCTGGAGCTACTCCTGTGTGGCTGCCTCAGGATCTCCTGGCCTATGGATTGTAGGGGGACCAAGTGATCATTCAGAGGGCAAGCACTCATGCTTTGACTTGCTTGGATCTGGGTTGCTGTGTTGGATGGTGGTCCTAGGGTGAGAAATTCCAGTGTGCCAGAGCTTGTGGTGGCTGTAGAGAGGGTGACCTCCTCAGACCTCTGACATTTGTGAAAACCCCAGCAATCTGGGTCATAGCTCTTTCCACTTTGGAAGCAGAGTTCTACCATGGAAAAGAGCTCAAAATTAAAATAATTGGCTGGCAAGATGAGCAAGTAGAGGAAGCACAATCAGACTATAGAATCCTTTTTTGGGGACAAAATCAATAAAAACATGGAACAGGAGAAATACAACACAGTCAGAACTTGCACCAAAAGCTTCTTAGAAAAATATGAACTAGTTACATGCCATGGAAGACCTCAAGAAGGATTTTCAAAACCAAGTAAGAGAAGCAGAGGAAAAATTGGGAAGAGAAATGAGAATAATGCAAGAAAATCATGAAAAGCAATCAACAGCCTGTTAAAGGAAGCCAAAAAAAATACTGGAGAAAATAATACCTCAAAAATAGATTAACTTAAATAGCAAAAGGGGCCCAAAAAGGCAATGAGGAGAGGAATGCATTAAAAAGCTGAATTGCCCAGATGGAATAGAAATTTCAAAAACTCACTTAAGAGCATAATTCCTTCAAAATTAGATTGGAGCAAATGGAAGCTAATGACTTTATGAGAAATCAAGGTAATCTAAAATAGATGCAAACAAATGAAAAAAAATAGAAGGCAAAACCACTGGAAAAACCACTGACCTGGAAAACAGATCCAAGAGAGATCATTTTAAAATTATTGGACTAGCCAAAAGCCATGATCAAAAAAAAGAACCTAGAAATCATCCTTCAAGAAATTCTCAAGAAAAATTGCCCTGATATTCTAGAACTAGAAGGCAAAATGGAAATGGAAGAATTCATCAATCATCTCTTGAAAAATATTCCAAGAAGAAAACTCCTAGGAATATTAGAGCCAAATTCTAGAGTTTCCAGGTCAAGGAGAAAATATTACAAGCTGTCATGAAGAATCAGTTTGAGTATTGTTGAAACACATTCAGGATAACACACGATCTAGCAGCTTCTATATTAAGGACTTGGAATATGTTGTTTTGGAGGTCAAAGGAGGTAGGATTAAATCCAAGAATCACCTACCAAGCAAAACTGAGTATAATGCTCCAGGGGAAAATATGTTTATTCAATGAAATAGAGTACTTTCAAGCATTTTTGATGAGAAAACCAGAGCTGAACAGAAAATCTGACTTTCAGATAGAAGAAGTAAGAGAATCATGAGAAGATAAACAGAAAAAAGGAAATTGTAAGGAATTAACTAAAGTACAACTATTTACATTCCTGCATGAAAAATGATAATATAATATAAGATAATAATATAACATAATATAATGTAATATAACATAATATAATATAATGTAATGTAAATATATATGCACATATGTATGTATATATGTATATGTACATATATGTGTGTATACATACATATATATGTTTACATAGGAGGCTGTATGTATATATACATATATATGTGAGTGTTTGTATATATGTGTTCATGTATACAGAAACAGAAGGACCAGGATCAGTTGAATATGAAGGGACACTATTTACAAAATAAAATTATGAGGTGAGAGAGGAATATAATGAGAGAAGAAGAAAGGGAGAGATAGAATAGGGTAAATTATCTTATATAAAAGAAGCAAGAGAAGATTGTTACACTGGAGGGGAAGAGTAGGAAGGTGGAAGGGAATGGTTCAACCATACTCTCATTGAATTTGGCTTAAGGAGGGAATAACATACACACTCAATTGGGTATCTTACCCTACAGGAAAGTAGGGGGAATGGGATAAAAGGGGGGATGACAGAATGGAGGGCAGATTGGGGGAGATGGTTGTTAGAAGAACACACTTTTGAAAAGGGACAGGATAAAAGTATAAAATAGAATGAGTGGGGGGTAGGGTAGAATGAAGGGAAATATTGTTAGTCTTTCACAATATATCTAGTATGGAATCGTTTTGTGTAACTACACATATTCAACCTATATTGAATTGCCTATCTTCCCAGTGGGATTGGGTGAGGAGGGAAGAAGGAAAGAATCTGGAAATAAAAATTTTAAAAACAAATGTTAAAAATAATTGTTTATACATGTAACTGGGAAATAAAATATACAGGCACTGGGGTATAGAAATCTTTCTTGCCCTACTAGAAATTTAGTGTGGGGATGAGAGAGGATATATGAGAGAACAAATTGGGGGAAGGGATATTCAGTAGGCTCCCTATTTTGGGGTGGGTGTAGGGGAAAGACTGGGTGAAAATTTGTAACTCAAAATGTAGAGGACTTTTAGGGGTCCCCTGACCCCACTAATGGAATGTTCCCCTCCAGACATGGTCCTATGGTCCTATGAATAACTAAGGAAGATTCAGGGTAGTTAATCAGCAAGTCTTGTTTGTATCTCCTTGTTTGTTTGGTCCTCAGATAAAGTCTTAAGGAATAACTAGCTCTAGGCTAGGGAAAGGTGTAATCAAGACCAAAGGAGGGTCCTTGTATTTTGTCTACATTTTTTTCTGGTTATGTAAGATCTTCTCCTAGGGGCAAATAAACCTTGTAAGTTCCTAGTATCTTTGGATCTGTATGAAATGGCTCTGGAATAAATAAATTATGGAATATACCCCTGTCTCTTTATTTACTGGTTGCTAGCCCATCCAACTGTGCTGGTCACAGTATCAAAATCTTGTGGAAATGAATGCTGAAAACAAAAATAAATGAAGAAAAAAAGAAAAAAATACCTTCCTTTTGAAAGGAGAATTAGAGGGAGAGGGAGACAAAAATGAAGAGGGCCAGAATGGGCCGAGTTACACAACTGGCTGGGTCTTCATTCATGTAACACAGACTATTCAGAGATTGTGTTTGACCTTTGTTTTCAAAGAGGACCGTGATATCAAGGAAATGATGACATGACTTTAAGTTGACTTTTATTTGAGTGAGGGAGTCTTCCTTCCTTCCTTCTTCCTTCCTTTCTTCCTTCCTTCTTCCTTCCTTCCTTCCTTCTTTCCTTCCTTCCTTTTTTCCTTCCTTCCTTCCTTCCTTCTTTCCTTCCTTCCTTCTTTCCTTCCTTCCTTCCTTCCTTCTTTCCTTCCTTCCTTTTTTCATGTATCAACAATGCAGTATTCACAATACCTAAACTAACTATAAATATGCTGATATGATTATTAATCACAAAATATAACAGGCTCTCTACATGGGGAATATAGCAAGAACATTTATCCAAATACCAGAAAACTGAGTCCCCAAACCAGAAAGTCAAAGCCATCACAGTAGTTAAGAAATTGGCACACGTAGTTAATGTAGTAAACACCCACAGTTTCAAGCCTCCAAAACAGGACAGGGTATCTCAGGCAAAGATCCTCTTTTTCTCACTCACAGCAACTGCTTGGTGTCCATTTAGTTTGCTCCCAGAAGCTCTAGTCTTCTGCAGTTCCCATTCCTGGCAGTACTCAGCAGGAGTCCTTAGGAGAAATTCATCTGGTCAAAAAAAAAAGGAGTTCGTGCCCCAGCTGCTGCTTCCAGTCACTGCTTCCAGTCACCATGCTGACTCTAACTTGGCTCTGGTTTCTCTTGCCCCACCTCTTCCATCAGCAAATTCAAGAGGCATCCCGTAACCATTACACTTCCTTCATTCCTTCCCTTCCTTTGTCTTCTTCTCTCTGTCTCTTTCTCTTCTTCTCTGCATCTGTCTCTCTTCTTCCTTCCTTTCTTTCTCAAAGACTAAACCTTAAACCTATCTCACTCGGAGATCAGAGACTGGACCACAGCAGGAACCTTTACAAACTCCACTTAATGGCTATATTTTGTGCCCTCCTGTCTGAAAGTGAATGTAAATAGTAACTGTTTTTCTTTAGACCAGCATCCCTGAGGGCCTTTCTCTCCCAGTTTGATATTTTTTAAAATACGTATCCACCCCTTAATTCACTTCTAAAAGAAGCCTATTCACTGAAAAGCCAGTTATCTCACTCAAAGTGAAAACCTGGGAAGACTTTAGCCTAAAATGGCCAAGATCTCCCATTGCATCTCTCCCACTCTATCCTGGACTGTCTCCAGTTGTCCTGATGACATCTGGATCCACTAGACAGAGATGGAACTGGAAGAGAAAATGAAGTTGGTTACCTTGCACAACTCTCCCTCACTCAAATCAGGCAGCTGTAAGTCATGTCATCATTTCCCTGATATCATGGTCCTCTTTGAAACAAAGGATAAACACAACAATTTATGAGCCCCTTCTCTGGATTCACGTAGTATCTTTCTTCAAATATTCTTAGCATATGATTGTGATAGAATACTACTTTGTTATAAGAAATAATGAATCCAATGATTTTAGGAAAAAAAAACATGGAAAATGAGAAATTATTCTGGGAAGATGATGGAGTAGGTCAGAAAACTTTTGGCACCCCAAATTTCTTTGACAAAACAAAACAGAGGGAATGTAGAGCAGAAAGCAAAATTTAGGGTCAAGCAGTTACTCTCCTAAGAAGACTTTAGAAGAACCTAGGAAGGACTGAACAGCCAGGAGTGGAGGTTCAACCTACGTGAAATGTAAGCACCTCCACACTGACTGCAGAATCAACAAACAACAAGTCCTTGGATGCCTGGGTAGGGAGGTAGCCTCAGTCTTAGAAATCGTCATTTCACAGATAGTCTGACAATTGAGAATATTAAAGCACCTTCAACTGTTGAGGGATAACAAGCACAGCTGTGCTGACCAGATGCATCTCAGGCTGCAGCTTTGGGGGAAGAAGAGCTAGCATACACCTAGTGAGTGCAGGAACAAGAGCTGTTTTCTGTGGGCACTTGCGGGAGAGAGGAGTCCTTGGTTTCAGTTCCAGAGCAGAGAAGACAACCGTAGTTTGAAGACACCCAAGAGATGGCACAGTGCAAGGTCATCTGCAGCAGTGGCTTAGGAGTGGAGAGGAGAGCCCAAAGTTGATTCCAGGATAGAGCTCAGGAAATAACAGTAAGAAGGACCTGAGAACTGAGGCATCATTCCCTATCCCTTGGGACTATAACTTGATCATACTGATAGCTGCTAAAAGCAAAAAATGGAAAACAAATGAGTAATCAAAGGAGAAAGAATCCAACCATAGATAACTACTATAAGGATAGAGAAGATCTGGGTTCATATTCAGAGGAAGATAATGGAATGGAAAAAGCTACTCCTTTTTTTTTGAAGGGGAGAAGACAGGGCAATTGGGGTGCCTATATTGACTTGCTTGTCTTCCCAGTGGGGGTGGGTGAGGAGGAAAGAAGGGAAAGAATCTGGAAGTCAAAGTTTTAAAAAACAAATGTTAAAAAAATATTTTTTACATGCAACTGAGAAATAAGATATATAGGCACTGGGGTATAGAAATCTATCCTCCCCTTCTAGAAATTTTTTTGGGGGGATGGGGAGGATAAAGAGAAAACAGATTGGGGGAAGGGGTGTTTAGTAGCTTCACTATCTCGGGGTGGGGATTAGGGGTGAGACAGGGAGAAAATGTATAACTCAAAATCTTGCGGAAATGAATGTTGAAAACCAAAAATAAAAAATAAAATAAATATAAAAATTTAAAAAATTCCATGAATTCATATTGTTCTTATGTCCAATTCACTTTTAATCCTTGGGAGTTTCAGCTTTTAGTATTTTTGCCTTCATTGTCTTCTTCTGAGTTTGTGTCTTTCTCTTCTTTGTCACCATAGTAGCTTTTTGTAGTCAGGTACTTTTTATTGTTTTCTCATTTTTTAAAATGTATTTCTTGATTTGAAATTTTATGTTAATTGTTGGCTCTGTTCTCAGCATGGAGTGGGTGGAGGAACGCTGTTTTAAGCTTTGGACTTTTTCACTACTTCTAGGAGTTTGGAAGTTTTTGGTGCTTCCAAGTTGATGTGATCTCAGGAGAGTTGTGGTTACTTCTGTCTTGGTATAACCTCTAGTCCTTACCCAGTAAGAGTCCCTGATCCCTTGATAGTTCAATTTATACTTCTCCTCATAGGTCCACCTTCCTTCAGACCAGAAATGATACTGTTATTCAGGGATTATATGCCCTCTTGAATGCAAATGTTCCTCTCTACCCTTGAACTATGAGCCAAAAGTAGATATGGATATCATAGGTACCAAATAACATATGTTCTTGTATCAAATGCCAGCACAGGGATTCCCAATAATCTCTTTCTGACCAGTTGTTGAGTCCCTTATTACCTCTAACTTGAGAACTCCCAAAGTTGCTGTTGCTTCTGTCACCATTACCTAGTCCCCCTGCTGGTGTTTCATCCATGTGGACTTTGGAGCACCCTCTACTTCTATATCACAAGTTTCTCTTTTCAACCTCCTATGTTGTCTTGGGCTAGAAGAATATCTCTCTCTAAACTTTTATTGTATGTGCCACTCCAGAATTTTATTTGAGGCATTCTTTTATTTAATTTAATTTATTTATTTATTTTGCTTTTTTGGAGGGCAGTTGGGGTTAAGTGACTTGCCCAAGGTCACACGGCTAGTTTTTGTGTTAAGTGTCTGAGGCCGGATTTGAACTCAGGTAATCCTGACTCCAGAGCCGGTGCTCTATTCACTGTGCCACCTAGCTGCCCCGCTGAGGCATTCTTTTAAAGATGTTTGGGGGAAAATGTTGGGACAGTTTAGTCAAACACTTTCTCAACTATTCTGTCTTACCTCAATTAGAGAAAGTTCCTATATTAATTGCTTTTGATTTATATATGTCCTTAATGGAAAACAGAGAAGTCAGGGGATAACAATCTTTGGTTGGTTTTTGGTATACAGAAATACAAAAAAGATGAAGGCTCTAGCTTTTGTCTATGAGTAAAAGTCTTTCACCTAATTAGGGGCATAACTGTATGAAGAAAGGATATAACAGTTTTGATTTATTGATTTTTGATATATTTCCCAAAAGAATAATTCATTGAGATTCAGCATTTTCTTTTACTTCTTAGTGTATAATTAATTTGAGTGTCACTTTAATGTCTGGGACAATATTGAGCTATTAGATATTGTGATATGGCTTCGTGAACTCTTTGGTTCACTCCTAGAATCATGAATGCATTCACAGGAAAAAGTTGTTCCATGAATAAAGATTAAAATGGTAACTAGGGAGGAGGAAATATTTAATGAGAAGACAAAAAGTATGACTGGTATGGACTGTACAGGTTTATACTCCATACGTCGGGGGCAGAGGTGGGAGTACTTTTTATATTTAGGTTCTGCTTTAAATATGACACTGACAGGTACAATTGTTTGAAAATATTGCATTTTCTTAGCTAGCGTCAATGGTATTTGTTTCATTAAATTAAGATTACCCAAATTGAAGCATGTGCCAGTACATGATCTCAAAAAACATCATCACTTGTAAGATCAGTGTTTTTATATGTGACTTATTTTTATCATGAGATGTTGTCCGGTGAACAGCCCTTAATACCACGGGGTTCTATTAAAATGCTCTATTGGCAACAGGTTATTAAATAAGCTCATGATAGCTTGATTTATATAAATATCTATATTTTCCTTTCTGATTGGGAAAAAGCACAAGTCCTAGGTATGTCAGGTTATATACAGAATAAAATAAGGATTCTGATTTTTTTCTTATGACATGTGGTACTTGACATAAATAACAACAACAACAACCCCTATATTTCATGTAGCAAAAATATTTTAAGTGTCTAATTAATACTTGGTGATATTAAAAGATTAACACATTCATTTTGAACCAACAGTTTCTTTAAAAAACATTTAAGAGTAATTATCCATGGCTGTATTACCATCTTTCAAGAACAAAAACAAGTTTCCTGACACTGACCTTGGATAATGATCTAAGACAAATCAAATCTGCATCATCTCTTATTCTAGCCTGAATGTCTCAGATAAGATACCTTCAGTCTCTGATTGGCTCAGGGTTCAATTTTTCTCTTCATCCTTGACTTACTCATCGTGAACAAGTATGAATGTGGTATTATTTATCTCCACGTTCACCTCAGGTATTATGAAAGAAAGCAATAGCTGGAAATAGTGTATTATTCATAATTCTTAAAAAAAACTTACTATTTACTAACATTTAAGAAATACAAGGTCCTTCAGGGATTATTGTCTGTTAATTATTTAAAAAATCAGTAGAAAAGATGTTTTTTAAAGACCCTCCTTCAGCAAGATTTCTACCATGCATACATAACAATTTTGCAAAAATCAATATATAACAATAGAGTTATCTTTGCTCCTTAAAGCCATGATAATTAAAATAAGGTGAAGCATAAAACATGATAGTGCATACCTGTGGCCACTATAAAGGAGAGCCAGTGTCAAATAATTTGATCTAACCATTCACATATAAAGGAAAAATGAATCAAAATACCTATTCTGTCTGTCTTTATTTATCCATCCATCTATATATCTATTTATCTATCTTAGATATTGCAAATGAATTATGTGTTAGGCCCAGGATTTTCTTTAAAGGAAATTGTTCTGGTTTGCACCTGAGAATATGAAATGTTTGTTTAAGGGGCCCCCAAATTTCCCTGAAACAAAAGTCCATGTTTTTCCTTACTAATAGTCTATTGGTATTATATTGCTATAAATTATAAAATTGTAAACTATGAACAATTATGAAGTAATATAACAGAGAAGAAAACAGAAAGGTACAAGGTAGTTGTGAGCAGCCTGAATAAGAAGTTATAAAATACTGGAGAAAAGGACATTATCAAAGAAATATATGGTAAAAATACATGGAGCAAAATAGGCTGTATGCTCAACTGGTGTTTTCATGATGTTAAAAGAAATTGAGAAAGGCTCACCAACACATTAGGTGGAATTAAGATAATCAGGAATTGGTGGGTGGCAAACTGATTTATTAGAGTGTATATCCATGTTGATGAGATTGTAGATAATTTGGGTATTTGATGGTTATTAATTAATTCCATCTAATACTAAGCATTAAAGTGTTATGAAGTTAGTACTCTGATAGCCACAGATACTATAATACTCAGGATGAGACTGGATATGATTGTTTTGCTATGAGTCAAGACCAACAATACTGTAGTTCATTAATTTACTATATGATGAATAAGTTTGCTGACCTGAGAATAACTCTTTTGAAAGAAGTCTTTAGACTGTAAATTGTTTCCTTTTTGGTTTTTGGAAGTCTAACTCTGGGAGGTGTAAATACTGGAGAAAAGAGAAATTATAGTCATTAGGAAGTGTCTTTGAAATTCTGTTCATTAAAATGGAATATTTCAGCATTGAACTATTAGGAACTGATGTTCCAGTATTCTTTGGATGCTATCTTCTTCTTCTTTTCTAGGTATACATAGGAATTAAAGCATTCTTTAAAAACGTTATTTCTAACATATGTGATTTTTTTAAGTATCCCTGACTTTTTAAATTCAAGAGAGTAATGGAGTTCAATTGAATTTAGGAAATATTTACTCATTGTGGATAACAAACTTATGCTCTGCTTAGTGCTGAGGGTTTTAAAAAAATGAAACAATGAAGAAGCCTGGCCTTCAAGAGCTCATAATATAGCAAGGGAGATAAGACTAATAAAAAGATGGCACTGTAGAAGCAGGAAAACTTCATGAGCTCCCCCCTATAACCACCTCATATACCTATAAAATATGACTCTAAATAAATTTTAAGGCTCCAGAACTCACAAAAGTACAGAGAAACAAAGCTCTTACTGAAGGTAGCTCTGCAGGTAGGACAGGAAGGGCTTATTGCAGCACACTGGGAGCAGAGCCCAGTTCCATGCAGTTTTAGCCCCAGGCTGTCCAGGAAAAGCAGAGGCTGGAACTTTCAGGAGAGTGGATCACCAGTAGCTGTGGTGATTTCCAGAATTATCAATCCATAAGAAACAAGGACTAAGTGAAAGGTCAGTGGAACTTGGCTAAATCTGGTAGAGAAAAGCAGGTCTGGCTGTCCACATCCAGGGCAAGAAAGCAGCAGAAGCAGCAGCCCTGCAGCAACCTCCACAAGAGCTTCAGAGCTCTTGGCCTGCACATTTCAGAGGGGCCAAGCAATCATTCAGAGGCTAAGTTCTCTTGCCTTAAGCTGCCTGGATCCAGATCGTGGTCTTGGGTGGTGTTCCTGAGGTGCATTTTCAGTGAGCCAAAGCTGGTGGGGCCTGCAGAGACTGCAGCAACCTCCGAATAGCTCCATCAGCTGCAAAAACTCCAACAATTTGAGACAAAGCTCTCCCTTCTGGAAGCAGAGTTCTACTGCACCCAAAAGCCAAATAATTGACTGGCAACATGAGCAGGTGAAGGAAGCAAAGAAAGCCCAGGAATCCAACTTTATATTCCTTTTTTGGGGACAAAAGGATCAAAACATGGAACAGGAGGAAGAAAACATAGTTAGAACTCCTGCACCAAAAGCTTCCAAGAAAAATGTAGACTGGTTATAAGCCATAGAGGAGCTTAAGAAGCATTTTGAAAAGCAAATAAGATAAGTGGTGGAAAATTGGGAAGAGAAATGAGAATGATGCAAGAAAATCATGAAAAGAGAGTCAATAACCTGAATGAAGAAAATAACACCTTAAAAATAGATTAACTCAAATGGCAAAACAGGCCCAAAAAGCCAGCGAGGAGAAGAACGCCTTAAAAAGTCAAATTTGCCAGATGGAAAAAGAATCTCAAAAGTTCCCTGAAGAGAATAATTCCATCAGAGATAAATTGGAGCAAATGGAAGCTAATGACTTTATGAGAAATCAGGATGCTATAAAACAGATCTAAACAAATGAAAAAAATAGAAGACAATGTGAAATATTTTGTTGAAAAAACCACTGACCTGGGAAATAGATCCAGAGAGATAATGTAAAAATTATTGTACTACCTCAAAGCCATGATAAAAAAAAAAGAACCTAGAAATCATCTTTCAAGAAATTTTCAAGGAAAATTGCCCCCAATATTTTAGAACCAGAATGCAAAATAGAACTTGAAAGAATTCACTGATCACCTTGTGAAAAAGATCCCCAAAAAGGAAACTCGTAGGTATGTCATGGGAATGTTGTAGCCAGGTTCCAGATTTCCCAGATAAAGGAGAAACTATTACAAACTGGCAAGAAGAAACAATTTGAATACTGTGGAAACACAATTAGGATAACCCAGGATCTAGCAGCTTCTACATTAAAGAATTGAAAGTCTGCAATATGATGTTCCAGAGATCAAGGGAGCTAGGATTAGAATCACTTACCCAGCAAAATTGTGTATAATGTTCCAGGGGAAAATATGGTCATTCAATGAGGTGGAGGACTTCCAAGCATTCCTTTTTTTAAAAATTTTAATTTATTTTCTTGGTTACATCATTCATTTCCACAAGGTTTTGAATTACAAATTTTCTCCCCTTTTTGTCCCTACCCCCCAGCCCAGAACATTGATCCCACTGTAAGACCCCTCCCACAATCTGTTCCCTTTTATGCCCTCCTCCAACACCTCTCTAGCTTTCTAGCAGGGCAGGGAGCTCCTCCCTGCCCCT
>CM053595.1:35612454-35631533 GCA_028646575.1 Pseudocheirus occidentalis | reverse complement strand
GGAGGTATTTCACATTGCCTTCTATTTTTTCCATTTGTTTGGATCTGTTTAATAGGATCTTGATTTGTTATAAAGTCATTTGCTTCCATTTGCTCCACTCTAATTCTGAAGGAATTATTCTCTTCAGAAAGCTTTTGAGATTCTCTTTCCATCTGACAAATTCAATTTTTTAAGACATTCTTCTCATTGGCTTTTTGGGCCTCTTTTGCCATTTGAGTTAGTCTGTTTTTAAAGGTGTTATTTTCTTCAGTCAGGTTGTTGACTATCTTTTCGTGATTTTCATGCATTATTCTCATTTCTCTTCCCAATTTTTCCTCCACTTCTCTTATTTGGTTTTCAAAATCATTCTTAAGCTGCTCTATGGTTTGTAAGCAGTCTACATTTTTCTCAGAAGCTTTTGGTGTGAGAGTTCTGACTGTGTTGTCTTCCTCCTGTTGCATGCTTTGATCCTTTTCACCCCCCAAAAAGGAATCTAAAGTTGCATTGCTGGGCTTGCTTTCCTTCCTTTGCCTACTCATGTTGCCAGTCAGTTACTTGAATTTTGGGCTCAGTATAACTTTGCTTTCAGAGGGGAGAGCTCTATCCCAAATCACTGGGGTTTTTACAGCTGCCAGCGCTTTCAGGAGGCCACAATTTTGTGTAGCCCCCACCAGCTTTGGCTCACTGAAAATGCACCACAGGACAACCACCCAAGACCGTGATGCCTCTATACAGGCAGCTCAAGGCAAGAGCACTTAGCCTCCCTATAATTGCTTGCAATCTGCAGGCTGAGAGCTCTGAAGCAGCCACATGGAAGGAGGCCACCACTTCAGCTGCTTCTAAACCCTGGGGGAGTCGGCCATATCCTCCCCCCCGAATTTATCTAAGTTCCACTGACCTTTCTTATGGGCTGGTGAATCTGGAAAATGCCACATGTGTTGGTTATTTGTGCTCCACACAACCTGTGGCTTGTTCTGGTGGCCCCAGGGCTCCAGTCATGGTTTCTTGAGGTGCTGGTCTGGGCTTCCACTGCTCTCTGATGAACACCTTCCTGTCTGCCTGCCAGGCTGCCTACTGTGGGAGTTTTGCTACTCTGACACTTTGTGAGTTCTGGAGCTTTAAAATTTGTTTAGAGTTATATTTTATAGTTATTTGAGGTAGTTGTGGCAAGAGCTGCAGAGTTTTACTGCTTCTATACTGCCACCTTCCAGACCAATTTCAGAAGAGGTAGGGAAGGAAGAGTCCCATATGGGTCAACAAAATGAAGAGGTTATGAAGAGGGATGGATTTCTAGGAAATCCTTTGAGGGGTCTTAGTCTGAAACAAATTACTGGACTCAAGCAATCTTTTGGCAGAGTTACAAAAGTTTATTGTTATGCCGACTTAGCAGTGATCAGGAAAAGCGGGGAACCTGCGAGCTTACAGGAGTCTAAGGCATTCTTTATAAACCCATAAAGCTATCAATCAGAGGTTAATATGCTAACCAGATGGGTAAGGGTGGAGTTAGGGAGGAGTTTGGGAGTGGTTTATGAGTGGTCAGTGCTTAAAGGGACATGCACTTTTTATAGAAACTGTGCTGGTGTACTGCCCATAATTCACTAGGACATCCTCCTCAGGGGGAGAGTGAAGAGGTATGTTTTTTGCCCTGTGACATCACTATGTTACCTATGGTCAAGGCTGAATGAGATATATCCAGTCTGTTACTCATCTTTGACAATATGGCTGTCTGGAGGATAGGTTTGATTGTCCAAGTTTGGAAGCTAGACTGATTAGGGACTCAGGAGGTTAGGAGGGAGTTATCTCTTCTGATAATGTTGTTCAAGGTTTTTGGGTGCAGCTGGCCACTTAGAATAAAGGAGGTATACATTTCTCTAGACTAAGGGTTTGTTTATTAAATACTTGGGTGATGTAATCATGGCTATGGCTAAACAATTAATGAACTGTAGCTAATCAGACTGCTGGCTCAGGGAAAAGACTTTTCGGCTTTGGGAAGGGGAGAGGCAGAGTTAATGCCTTTATGGTTGGGGGAAGTATGACTTTACAACTTGGCTAATTACAAACCGATGTTACAGAAAAACCAAAACATGAATATATGATTTTACAAACAGGTTACAGACAAAAGCATTTCAGATGTTACAAAGGCACCCCAGCACCCCATCATTTTCATTATGAATGTAGATGCAAAAATTCAAAATAAAATATTATCAAAAAGACTACAGCAAATCATCACAAGAATAATGCACTTTGATCATGCAGGATTTATTCCAGGAATGCAAGGGTGGTTCAATATCAGGAAAACTATCAGTATAATTTATCACATCAACAATGAAACTAGCAGAAACCATATGATTATCTCAATAGATGCAGAAAAGGCTTCTGACAAAAAATAACACCCATTACTATTAAAAACACAAGAAAGTATAGGAATAAATGGAGTCTTCTGTAAAATAATAAGTAGCATCTATCTAAAACCATCAGCAAGTATGATATGTAATGGGGATGGACTAGAAATACTTCCAATAAGATCAGAGATGAAACAAGGATGTCCACTATTACCCTTCTTATTCAATTTGGTACTAGAAATGTTAACAGCAGCACTAAGAGAAGAAAAAGAAATTGAATGAATCAAATTAAGCAAAGAAGAGACTAAGCTATCACTCTTTGCAGATAATATGATGATATACTTAGAGAATCCTAGAGAATCAAGTAAAAAAAACTACTTGAGATAATAAACAAATTTGGCAAAGTTGCAGGATATAAAATAAACCCACCTAAGTCCTCAGCATTCTTAAATGTCTCTAAAGAAATTCAATAGCAATAGATATAAAGAGAAATTCCATTAAAAGTTACTGTAGACATTATAAAACATGTGAAAATCTACTGGCCAAAACAAACCCAGGAGTTATATGAACACAATCACAAAACACTTTTGACACAAATAAAGTCAGATCTAACTAATTGGAAAAAAACATCAATTGTTCATGGCTAAGTTGAACTAACATAATAAAAATGACAATTTTACCTAAATCAAATTACATATTTACTACCATACCAATCAATCTACCAAAAAATTACTTTGTAGAACTAGAAAAAATAGTAGCAAAGTTCATCCGAAAGAACAAAAGGTCCAGAATATCAAGGCAATTAATGAAAAGAAATGCTCAGGAAGGTGGTCTAGCTATACCAGATTTTAATCTCTATTATAAAGCAGCAGTCATCAAAACTACTTGGTACTGGCTAAGGAAAAGAGTAGTGGATCAATGGAATAGACTGGGTACATGAGACTGAGCAGCCAATGACTATAGTAATACACTGCTTGAAAACCCAAAGACCCCAGTTTTGGGGATAAGAATGCACTATATGACAAAAACTGCTGGGGAAAACTGGAACATAATATGGCAGAAATAGGGCATAGACCAATATCAAACACCATAAACCAAAATAAAGGCAATTTGGGCACATGATTTAGGTATAAAGGCAGAGACTGTAAGCAATATGGGAGAGCAAGGGATAGTTTACCTGCCAGATCTACAGAGAGGGAAAGATTCATGATGAAACAAGAGTTAGAGAGCATTATAAAATGCAAAATGGATAATTTTTATTATATTAAATTGGAAAGCTTCTATACAACAAAGCCAATGTTACCAAGATTAAAAGGGAAGTGGAAAATTGGGAAAGCATTTTTACAACCAGTGTCTCTGATAAAGGCCTCATTTCTAAAATATACAGAGAATGGAGTCAAATCTATAAGACTACAAGCCACTCCCCAATTGAAAAATGGTCAAAGGATATGAACAGGGAGTTTTCAGAAGATGAAATTAAAGATATCTAAAAGCATGTTTAAAATGTTCCAAATCACTAGTGATTAGATAAATGTGAATCAAAATAACTCTGAGGTACCCATCTCACCAGCCAGATTGGCTAAAATGACAAAACAGCAAAATGATAAATGCTGGAGAGGATGTGGAAAAATTGGAACACTAATGCATTGCTGGTGGAGCCACAAACTGATTCAGCCATTCTGGAAAGCAGTCTGAAACTGTGCCCAACGGTCTACAAATAAGTGCATATCCTTTGACCCAGAATACCACTTCTAGGGTTATATCACAAAGAGATCAGAGAAGTGGGAAGAGGACCCGTATGTACAAAAGTATTTATAGCAGCTCTTTTTGCGGTGGCAAAAAATTGGAAAACAAGGGCATGCCCATCAACTGGGGAATAGCTGAACAAATTGTGGTATGTGAATGTAATGGAGTACTACCATGCTATAAGAAATGAGGAGCAGACAGACTTCATAAAAACCTGGAGAGACTTATATAAACTGATGCTGAGAGAGAAAAGCGGAACAAGGAAAAATGTGGACACAATAACAGACACAATGTATGAGTGACAACTTATTTCAATAGACTGGGCTCTTCTCAGCAACATAAAGTTAAAAGACAACTCCAAAAGACTCATGATTGAAAAAGATATCCACATCAAGAGAAAGAGATACAGAGTCTGAATGCAGATTGAAAAAACCACCTACTCTGTTTCTTTTTCTTGTTTTGTTTTCTTTCCTCTTTCCCACTGATCATTCCATCAGTTACAATCCTTTACTACCTGACTAATGATTAATGGAGAGATATTTGCAGATCTTGTATTTGAGTGCATGCTGCCATGATGGGGGAGGGCGAGAAGGGGAGAAAGAAAGGGGAGAAAATCTGAAACTCAAGGGACTGTAGAACTGAATGTTGCAAACTAAAAGTAAATAAATGCAATTTAATTTTAAAAATTAAGATTAAAAAGTTGATATTTCCACTTGAAAAGTTAAGCAACGGATTAAGACATCATCCATAAAACTATCAATTAAAAAAAATTAAACCAATTATCAGGGTAACCTAGGTTACAGTGAGTGGTATTTTAAAGAGATATAGTAGAAGATTACGGCAGTTTGGAACATGGAGAATCCCCCATTGGATAGTCTTCTTAATTTTATTTTTTTATTAATCTTTTATTTATTTTTAGTTTTCAACATTTATTTCCGCAAGATTTTGAGTTACAAATTTTCTCCCTGTCTTTCCCAAGTCTCCAAGACAGTGAACCTACTGAATACCTCTTCCAAAATATGCTATCTATTATATCCTCCCCTATATCCTCCCCAACTTTCTAGTAGGGCAAGATGGATTTCTATACCTCAATGCCTATATATCTTATTTTCGGGTTGCATGTAATCAATTTTTTTTAACATTTGTTTTTAAAACTTTGATTTCCAGGTTCTTCCCCTTCTTCCTGCCTTACCCACCCCACTGGGAAGATGAGCAATTCAATACACATACAGGTGTAGTTAAAACAAAACATATCCATAGTAGTTATATTTTGAAAGACTATATTTCCCTCCATCCTATCCCACCCTCCACTTATTCTATTTTCTACTTTGATCCTGTCCCTTTTCAAAAGTGTTTGCTTCTAACTACCTTCCCCCCAAAAAATTGCCCTACATTCTATCATCTCCCCTCTTATCCCCTTCCCCTCTACTTTCCTGTAGGGTGAGATTCCCAATTGAGTGTTTTTGTTATTCCCTCCATAAGCCAAATTCAATGAGAGTATGGTTGACCTGTTCCCTTTAACCTTCCTGCTCTTCCCCTCCATTGTAATAATTTTCTCTTGTCTCTTTTATATGAGATAATTTACCCTATTCTATCTCTCCATTTCTCCTTCTCTCATTATATTCCTCTATCCTCTCTTAATTTTACTTTTCAGATATCATTCCTTCATATTCAACTGATCCAGTGTCCTCTAAGTATACATGTACACATATACACACACTCACGTATGTATTTATATACACATATACCCTCCTCTACATACATGTCAAATTTTCTATTATGCTCTGGTTTTTTCAGCAAGAATACTTGGAAGTTCTACACCTCACTGAATGACCATACTTTCCCCTGAAACATTATACTCAGTTTTGCTGAGTAGGTGATTCTTGAATTTAATACTAGCTCCTTTGACCTCTAGCATATCATATTCCAAGCCCTTCAATCCCTTCATATAGAAGCTGCTAGATCTTGTGTTATCCTAACTGTGTTTCCACAATACTCAATTTGTTTCTTCCTGACAACTTGTGATTTTTCTCTTTGACCTGGAAACTCTAAAATTTGTCAATGATATTCCTAGGAGTTGTGTTCTTGTGATCTTTTGCGAGAGGCAATTGGTGAATTCTTTCAATGTCTATTTTTCCCTCTGGTTCTAGAATATCAGGGAAATTTTCATGGAGAATTTCTTGAAGGATGATTTCTAGGCTCTTTTTTTATCATGGCTTTTAAGTAGTCCAATAATTTTTAAATGATCCCTCCTTGATCTATTTTCCAGGTCAGCAGTTTTTCCAATGATATATTTCACTTTGCCTTCTATTTTGTCATTTGTTTGGATTTCCTTTAGAGTATCTTGATTTCTCACAAAGTCAATAGCTTCCATTTGCTCCAGACTAATTCTGAAGGAATTATTCTCTGCAGTGAGTTTTTGAAATTCCTTTTCTATCTGGAAAATTCAAGTTTTTAAGGCATTCCTCTGCTTGTTGGATTTTTGGACCTCTTTTGACATTTGAGTTAGCCTATTTTTAAAGTGTTATTTTCTTCAGTATTTTTATGGATCTCCTTCAGCAAGCTGTTGACTCACTTTTCATGATTTTCTTGCATCATTCTTATTTCTCTTTCCAATTTTTTCCCCTCTTCTCTTACTTGATTTTCAAAATCCTTCTTCAGCTCTTCATTGGCCTGTAACCAATTCATATTTTCCCTGAAGCTTTTGATGCAGGAGTTTTGTTTTTGTTGTCCTGTTCTGGTTCCATGTTTTGATTCTTTTTGTCCCCCCAAAAAGGATTCCATGGTATGACTGCACTTTCTCTGCTTGCTCATCTTGCCAGCCAATTATTTGACTTTTGAGTTCTTTGCCATTGTATAATCTGCTTCCAGAGTGTAGAGAGCCATGTCTCAAATTGCTGGATTTTTTGCAAATGCTGCCAGAGATCTGAAGGGGGCGCCCTCTCTATACCCTCTCTACAGCTCTGGCACACTGGTGTTTCTCATCCCAGGACCACCACCCAAGATAGAGACCCAGATCCAAGCAGGTCAAAGCAAGAGTGTTTACCCTCTGAATGGTCACTTGTTTCTATGATCTGCAGGCCAGGAGTTCCAGTGGCAGCCATGTAGCAGCAACTGCAGCCACCATGCCTGTTGTGGAGTACAGGCCAGTGGGACTCTGATCCTGTTGGCTGAATAAATCCTCTCAGGTGAAGAGCCTGCTACCTGGCCTGAACTGGTTCCCCATCCCCCAGGAAAGAGCTCAAACACACAGGTGAGGATTACGGCCTCAAGACAAGGGTGGTTAACACCTAAGGCCTGGGAACAAAGAAGTGCACAATGTCCTCAGGGGAAAACAATTAGGAAGCATCCTATAAAAGACTGGGTGCAGGGTAATAAAATTGGCTCTCTACTTTCAACCATTCCCAGAGTCTCATCTTTTTTTATGTACCCTCACACAACCTCTGAGTAAACAATTGTTTCTCAGCCCTGCTGTAGGATGGCAGGAAAATGCCTCCACCACCTCTAACTCCAGATGCAGAGGGTAGACCATGCTCTTTAGTTACTGGGTTCCAACAGAGTTCCCTACTGATATTTTTCTTTCTCATTGGCATTTATGGGTTGAGAAGTCTGAAAACTGCCACAGCTGATGGTTATTCACTCTCCTAAAGTCTGCTCAGGCTGGTCTGTGCCACTAGTAGGGGCTGCCCTGGGTCAGGGACTGAGTGGCTCACACAGGACCACGCTTGGCTCCCAGCTTGGTGCAAAAGACCCTTTCCTGGTGGCCTGCCAGGCTGCCTTCAGCAGGGGATTTTTTTCTCTGTTACTTTGTGGGTTCTGTAGCTCTAAAATTTGTTTAGAGTCATATTTTACAATTATTGGAGGTGTTGGAGCTGGAGCACAGACAAGATCCTGCTTTTACTCTGCCATCTTGCCTCCACCCCTCAGGATAGTCTTCTTTAATCCCAATATCCTTCTCATTCTGGCCTAGCTGTATTGGAGCAAATAAAGAAGGGTTCCTGGGGGTAGTGTACAGAACTAGTTTCATGTGACAAAAATTAAGGTATACATGTAAGGTGGGAGCAACAACTCTTAAAACTTCTGTCTCTTAAGCTGGTCCATTTTTGTTAGTTTTCCCTAAAAAGAGGAAAGAAGATAGATACAATAAGCAAAATTAAGCATCTACTATGTTTTATCCATTGTGCTAAAAACACTGCAAAAATTATCTTTTGTGATCCAGAATAGCCCTTGCAAGGAAGTCATATTATTGTCTGTTTTAGAGTTAAGCAAACTGAGGCAGACAAGGGTTAAGTGACTTGTTCAGATCCTTACAAGTAGGAAGAATCTGAGACTAGATTTCAACTCAGGTCTTCCTGACTATCCACTGCGCCTTCTGGCTTATCAAATAAGATACTATTTGTAAAGTCCTTCACATAGTAGATATTTAATAAATTCTTCTTCCCATCTCATCCCCTAATAAGGGGAGTTAGCAGAAGTTACCTACTTGCTACAGAAAAAAGATTTAAGTTCTACCATATAGATCTATGTTTTAGGCAGGGATAGTTGACAACGCTTCCCCCCTGCTAATTCTGTCCTCTTGGTATGGTCATGTTTTTTTTGTACCTGTTTAATCCATTTTAGAATCACAGAACAAGCTGCTTAAATCTCATTATTTCCAAACCTAGAATTGCCTATGGTTGGTATGGAAAAACCTATCTGACAATTCTTCTATCATTGTATCTTCACTAATAACCTATCAGCTGAGAGGCATCTAGAAGCATTTAGAATGGGCACATATCTGTGGACTTGTAAGGGGGAGCCTCAAAAAAAGCTTGGGAGGGAAGTGGAGCTCATTAGAGAATGGCATGGGTGAGTCGATCTGGTATATGGAAGCTTGGCTCTCTTAAACCATATGTAACATTGAATTGTACTTAGTAGTCTAGGCACATACTATCTTTTTGAAGGAGGTTTATTGCTGAAGGTTATACTGTGCTTTCCACTAAAGAATAAATCTTTTGGCTATTTGCTAAGGCTCCTATACAATAAAACTCTAGGCAATTATAGTCAGGTATGCTTCACTGGGAAAATGTAAACTGGTCTTTTAAATTTTTAATTTTTTTAAGAGAAATGGATTAGCTAAAAGCAGACAGCTTTGCATACAGACTACATACACAGCCTTTCTCTTTTTTTCTAGAGGAAATTTTTACCACAGCTTGTGCCTTCCTAGAGCACCTGCCAACTACCTCCCTTCCTCAGGAAACACAAATCCCCACTCCACATCAGAGAATGAATATACCTTAAGTGCCCAGAATATACTTGTAATAATTGATATTTCATTCTCCAGTGCCAAGGCAACACAGACAGACTGTTTTATATTGGTGGCTAAGGAATGTGCTTTTGTCCCGTTGGTCTCTTGCCTAAACTAAGCATGCCCAAAACAAATGTAGAGCTTAATGCGACATGAACATATCAGAGACAGAAACCTAGAAGATGTAGGCAGAGCTGGAGGCTTATGAGTCTGATCAAAGAAAAGAAAGTTTTCTTTAGGGAAGATGGAGGCATGAAAAATACATAAATAAGGTGAGAAAGTAAATTTCCCTTTGAACACATGCACTGTTGGATTTATCATCCACACACATAGGTCTGTAAGGTTTGCATCAGTCAGAGATTCAAAAGAAGGAATGAAATTCAGATCTGAAGGATGGTCACCCTTCAATTCCTTTGTTTAAATCAAGAATGATAGATGTCCTAAAGCCAAATGCCATCTTTTAAAGCTTCTATCAGGGTAATAATGATTGTTACTGTTATTGTTAAATTATTGGTATTGTCTTTATAGAGTCACTTCAGTGAGATAACTCTAAAGACAGAAATAAATCACCAGCATATATATTCATTTGCGTTCATATTTGATATCTGACAGATTATTTTGTTATTTTTGTGGATTTTATTATTATTGCTCTTATAATTGTCATTATTATTGTCTAACTAAATTATTTTCTTTCTCACCAGGAATTTTGGATATTTTTCTCAGGGATAAAGAGAGAGACACCTGCTGATTTAAGTGGATTTTGCCAGAGTTTTAAGCTATTCACCTCAGCCATAAAGGAGATTAAAGGACAGAGGAAAAAGCAGAAATGTTACATTATGCTGTACAGGTTGTGGTGATGAGATTATGCTAAATGTTCTTGATATCTAAAAGCTAAAGTTTATAGAAGAACCAGATTTTCCTTTTCACAGAATCATAGATTTAAATATGGAAGTTACCTTAAGACTCATCTGATGCATCCCACTCATTTTATAGAGGAATAAAAACATAAAGAGGGGAAGTGACTTGCCTAATAAACAGTATTTATCTATTTCTTTAAGGTATGCAAGGCGATTTCCTTATGTTATACTCACAACAACCTGATTATTATACTCATTTTGCAAATGAAGAAACTGAGCCTGAAAGATGTTAAAGATTTTCAGAGTCACACAGTAAATAAATGTCACAAGTATGATTTGAATTCAGGTCTTTGTGACTACCATCTCTCCCTATACTATTCCCCTTGGATGCTCAAGGTCACAAAGGCAGGAGCAAGGCAAGGAGTCACATCCAAATCCTCTAGCTCCTGATTCAAGACTCTATTGGATTTTAATGCATATCACTTTTGTTTTTGTAACCCCAGAGCATAATACAGTACCTAGAACAAAGCAGATGTTGAATAAGTGTTTATTAAGCTGAATTAAGTTTTTTCTATTAGTGTGCATCTTTTATTGCCTGGGACTGTTTTTAGTTACTTAATTTATTTTTAATTTATTTTTTAGTCTTTTGATGTTTAATCTCCCCAACTTGAATTCATTATAAGTATAATCAGAAACATTTCTCATACTCAATTTTGTCTGTCAGATCATTAATTCACATGCCTGGCACATCTTAGATATGCAAATAATTGCTGTCAAATATCCTTACCACAATAGACAAAAAAATATTGTAATTGGGCTTCTTTATTTACCATCTTGTGATCTTTGGGCATCTTGTAAAACCTACATAAACCTCAGTTCTTTCACCTGCAAAATGGGAGAGGGTAATCCTTATGCCTCTTTTCTACTCTAAACATGAATTATGATCAGTTATCCTATAACTGAAAGATAGAGGTCCAAGAAGTTGCCTTCAGTAATACGGTATTTCTTTTACTGCTGTGAGCCTTCTCATTTTGAGCTGTCTTTCTTTCTAAAACTAGGAAAGATGCCATAATTAAACAACCACAAGGAAAGCCACATGTTGAGAGCTGGATTGCCTTTCTGTTTTCTGGGTGTTATCTCCTTTGATGGTCTATTGACATAGCTTTGGGCCCGCATTCAAGTTATTTGACCAAAACATCAGTGATGAGTTAGAAACATCTCATTTGCAAGGGTACTCTAATAGAGTTATATATTACAAGAGCAAGCAAAAACAGAACCCTTAAAAAGATTAGGACTTTTTTTCTTCCTTTTTTGCTTCAAAGTGATAATGGAACACACATAAAAGTTACTCAACTGAATATTCTACAAAAGAGACCTGAAGCTCTGCTGTAGAATCCAATAGCTTAGTTTCTTCTGCTCCCCAGTAGGCTGCCTGAACTACAGTTTTTGGGAATTTAAAATGCAAATGATATGCATTTGAATACCTTTCCCACTAGTGATCAGCTTTTTGGGAGAAATTAAATTTCTAGGCCTCTGAATAAAGGGAAGAAAAGTATATTCAGTGACTGCCAAACCATTTTCAATCCAATCCAAAACAACAAGCATTTGTTAAGCACCTTCTATGTGCATGGTGTTATGTGCTGGGGAAATACAAGATAAATAATCTCTATCCCCAAGTGGTTTATATCTCATTCAGGAAGCACAAATGAACACAGGTAAATATCTAATGGATAATGCAAGGCAAGGAAGAGAACTAATAACTAGGTGAATTAGGAAAGGCTTTTCAAAAGTTATGGTACATAGGCTTTGATTTGAATGATGAGAGATGTCATAAGAGGGTGAGCTGAGGAGGGAATGTGTCCCATGCATGAAGTGTAGTCCATTCAAAGGTATAGAAGAGGAAACAGAGTGCCAAGTTCCAGGAATAGCAAATGGGGTACTTTGGCTGGAATGGAAAGTATATGGAATGTAGTGATTAACAGTCAGCTCAGGAAAGTAAGCCAGTGCCAGACTCTATGGTTTTAAATCTCAATCTGAAAAGTTGTGTGTGCGCGTGTGTGTGTGTGTCTGTCTGTTTTACACAAGAGACAATAGGGAGCCACTGAAGTATATTGAGCAGTTAAGTTTGTAGTCAGTCTTGTCACAGCAGAAAGATTAATTTGCCTGCTGTGTGTGGTATAGATTGGAGAAAACAGAGACTAGAAGCCAGGAGTCAAATTTGGAGGCTGATTCAATAGGCAAGAAGTACATTTCTATTTCTCCCTTGTGGGCAACTGACAATGATAGCTCTTATTAAAACTTTAGTGGTAGGCATCTCACCTGCAAGAATTACTTTTGACCAAAGTGAGGCACCAATGCCAACATAAAATCCAGGTGAAAGGAGGAAAAAAAAGAGCCAGCAGATCTGGAAGTGAAAGTCCCCTAGCATTTGAAAAATAAAGCAATTGCTTTCCTTCCTCTTGAGAATCACTGTCCAATGTTAGTCTGGAACTGTTCCTCCTAGAAACAAAGATACCTTAATAATAGACCCTAGGAGGAGCACTTCAGTAGCTTAGAGATATCTTTTTTTCTAGTGTCCCAGAAGAATAGTTTTATCTGTATCAGAGCAGAAAATGGAGCAGTATTCCTATTAAGCTGTCCCTGGCAGTGACCACTCTGACCTGATTCTAAGGACAATGGTTCAGTTTACAGCCAAGAAGGTCATCCCTCCTCCTCATGGGCCAGTACCAACTCCCACCCACCACACTACATGTCCAGTCTGACTTCCTTTGAGTCCAATGAATTCTTTTGTCCACCCCCCTCATCTGCCTAGAAAGCTGGGAAGACAGAGGCAACTGTGCCAGAGTGAATCTGTGCTGAGCCTTTCCTATAGAGAAGCAGGAATTGGGCTCAGCAGGGAGTGGTGGAGGCGAGGGAGTGGGAATTGGTGGAAATTACCTCAAAATAGAGCAGTTAATTCAGGAAGGGGGCAGTGTACTGCAAAAGTATCCTCCATCACCCTATTGCTATAGCAACAGCCAGTACTCTCTTCTGTGAGGTAGGACCTTCAGGGACCTTCTTCTCTGGGTAATTGTGTGATTCCCAGAGGATGCTCAGCTTCTCACACCCCCGGCTTATTTCCTTTAGTGATGAAATCATATATTGACATGCATAGACTAGATACAAATCTTCCTTGAATGTGTCCACTCCTTATCACAGATTTTTTCAACAATTTTATAGGGTTCAATAATGATACAATAAGAGGGAAAATGTATATACCCAACTGGGTCCCTAGGAACAATTGCTGTTCAGTTGTTAAGTGGTGCCCAACTCTTCATCCATCACTCCCTAAGGTGTGTTCTTGGCAAAGATGCTGAAGTGATTTGTTATCCTTCTCTGGTGGATTAAGAGAAACAGGTCAACTGACTTGCCCAGAGTCACACAGCTAGTGAGTGTCTGAGGCCAGATAGGAATTTAGTTCATCTTGACCCTAGGCCTAACACTCTATTTCCTGAGCCACTTAGCTGCCCTAGGAAATGGAATAAACTATTGATTACTTTTATCAACAATGGTAGTTTAGATGGAACTCTAAGTACACACTAAAATAAACAGGGAACGCTTTCTTTTCGCGAACTGGATTTCTAATTAACTAAAGAAAATTTTAGCAAACTTTTTAAGGGGTTTTGATCTTTGCTTTTGCAAATCTTCCTCAAATGTGCTGTCTTTCCTTTATTAATAGACATAACACAGTGAATGTGACTGGAGCCTTCCTGAATGATCTAAAAAAACATTCTATCACATCAGTTTCACTATTTAGAAGAAAGGTAGTCATGTTCTTTAGCCAGCGATGGAGGAAAATGTAGGTGACAGGGCTGAATGTTTACATGTATAATACTGTAAGAACATATCCATATACGTATTTTTTCTATTAACTGGTTGATACGATTAGTAACAATCTTCTCAAAACTGATTATAAGATATTTCAAATAATGGAGATTTCCAGTTACTTGAGTTCTGAATGTTTTGGCTGTATCAGTGTTTTGATGATTCTCAGTCTTGATAGGAAAGTATCTGGATGACTTTTCTCCATCAAAAGGCCAGCACATTACTCTGAGTAGGGTTACCTACTTGACTAGTGTGTATTAATTTAGAACAGGAGAGAGAATGTAGCCACAAACTAACCTCAATCAGAAGCAAAGAGGAGAAACAAAATAAGACAAAGCAGAAGGAGAAAAATGTATAACAAGAATAGAAAAATAGAAATAGAAGCAGCAGCTGTGATAGAGAGCAGTAGGAGAAAAGGATAAATAAAAGTGCAGGGAAGCAGGAAAAAAGAATAAAAGTACAGCACCAGAAGCGGCAGAAGAAATAGAAGTTAGGGTTTCTTGACCATTCCTCTTTTTATAATTTCTGTGCCAAATAATATGACATTATTACTGTGATTATTATTATTATTTTATTTTGCAACAGGTCACAATGAGATTGGACTTGATGAGAACTCTGAGCCCTACTCTTTCATACTAGAAAAATAGCCTAAATCTAAATAAGATGATGTATTCTAGACTTGTATTCAAAAAGCCAACTCTAAAAGTTCAGGATTCAGAAAGCAGAGCTAAACAGTTCAATTCTAAAAATATTTCGGGATGTTTTTGACAATAATTTCAATGTGAGTCAGCAGTCTCCTTCTCTGATGACTCTGATGTTCAAAATAATAAAAGTTAATAAAAAGGAAAATTGATCTTAAAAATCTTAAAGAAGTAAATTGTTCAGAACTAGGAAGTTTATAATCCTGCTGTACTTTGCTCTCAGAGACCATATCTTCAGTATTGTCTTTAATTTGGCATGCCATATTTTAGGAAAGACTGACAAACTAGAACTTGTTAAGGGAAAGGCATACAACATAATTAAAATAATAAAGAATCTGCATTCTGAGGATTGGTTAAAAAAAACAAAAACAAAAAGTAGAGAAAATAGGGTAGCAAGGTGGCACACCAACCTTGTAGTCAGGATGACCTGAGTTCAAATCTGACCTCAGAAACTTGCTTCCTGTGGTACCCTGGGCAAATCACTTAACCCCAATTGCTTATCCCTACATCCCCCCCCCAAAAAAAAGTATCTGGAGAAGTTTGGTAGGGAGAAGATTTAAAGAGAATATGGTAGCTATTTTGAAGGATTTGAAGGGATATCATATGGAAGAGAAATTAAATTGTGTTACTTACTACAGGACAAAAGTAGGAGGAGTAGAAAAGTGGATTTGGGCTTGTTGCAATATGAACAAATTCCTGAAGAATCAACATCATAGTGTTAGTAGAAGGATTAAATGAGCAAATATGTCTGGAGAGAGATAAGGATTAGGCCTTTGATTTCACTGGTATAGAGAACTTTCAGGTGACCAAATTTCTTCTACCAATGTAGGGCAATTGAGCTTTGCAATATAAATAAAGCCTTCTTTACAATTTATATTATACAGTGGTTACCTACTACACTGTGACTTTTGCAGAGGCACCCAGAGAGTATATGTCAGAGGCAGGATTGAGTCAAGGCTTTCCTGGCTTCAAAGTAATTTTCTAGCCCTCATACCACACTACCACTATAGGAAAAGACTTTGAAAACTGGAACACAATGTAGTTATGCTTTGCTCTAATAAAAATATAATCAATTAATGAATCAAAAAGAATTTATTAAGTGTATGCCATGTTTCAGACATTAGATGATCAGGGTTACACAGAGAAAAAAGAAGAAAACCCTTTCCTAGAAGATGTTGTCTTCTCTTTGGACACAGAACTTTGTTTTGTAGGGATGACTAACATCAACATTCCAGTCGCTCAGTTATTCAGTAAACTTTTATTAATTCCTACCATGTGCTAGGCACAGAGCTATGTCCTGGGTACACACACACACACACACACACACACATACACACACACACACGGTAAAAGTTCTTGCCTTCAGGTAGCTTTCATTTTAATGGGCAAACACTACATAAATAACTATGTACAAACAAGCACACATATGTATATGTGTGTATGTATGCATGTGTGTATCTATATATACATATATATATACACACACATGTAAGGCTATATCTATATTTATATTTTTATACACACTTATAACAAATAAATAATCACCAGAAGAAAAATACTAGTATTAATGGAAACCAGGAAGCATTTCTTACAAAAGGTAGAATTTTAACTGGGAATTGAAGAAAACCAAGGAAGACAAGAAGTGCAGATGGGGAAGTAGAACATTCTAGACACAAAGGCAGTCAGACCAATAGTGGTCTTTTACCTTCAATAGAAAGTATCAGTCCTTATAATTGACTATGATATCTTCCAAGACTTGAATCTCTCACAGCAGAAGTATTAAACACTTAACCTATAGTCCACATGTGACCCACCATCCTCCTGAGCATGACACAACCAAAATTATAATGTAATTGTATATTTGGCAAAATAAAATAAATCATAGATAATATCACATTTTAAAAATAAGTTGACATATGGCCCACAGGAATCCTTAAGCATGGATTAGGGCTTTGGTTTCTATTGTTTCTATCCATATTTAATACCACTGCCTCACAAGAACCTAGCATGGAGTTGGTATTCATTAAAGAGGGGTCGCTGGTTCACTAGCAAATTAACATAATCATATGCTCTATTTGCTTTTATAGCAAAAATATCTCAGTATAGATATAATCTGCTCTATGGAAAGCAATCTCATAGGATTATGTGTCATAGGATCATAGTTTTAGAATTGTAAGAGGTCATAGAGTCCTGGATCTAGTCCAATTCACTTATTTTGCAGATGAAGACACTGAGGCCCCAATATGTTAGGTGACTTGCCAAAGGTCAAACAGATAGTAAGTAGAAAAGTCAGAATTTGAACCCAGGTTCTCTTAATTAAAACTGAGTTTACTTACCACTGTACCAGATATAAGACAGACTCTTAAGAAGTTCAAGATATAAATGGGTCTTAACAAATAATCTAATTTAAGCCCCTTATTTTTCAGATGAAGAAACTGAGGTACAAATAAAAGTGGCAGATCCAACATCTTCACTGTTGCTCACCAGCTAGTTTCTTTTTTTTGATAGAATAAGCATTAGTAGTGGTTTTCCTGACTATCCAAGCCCTTGCTCTCAAAATTTATCTCCTTTTTGACACAGTTTAGTAACAGAATAAGAGGAAAAGGAAGGTCAACAGAAAAAAAAAGTTATGAAGCTTATTGTCATCACCAAACATCCTCAGTGAAATGGTCATTCAAAAGTTAACAATTGTTGCCTAAGGCTCTGTCTTTTTTTCCAACTCAGCTAAGCAAGCTTGTTCACTCTTAATGGTTCACTAAATTACACCTGCAGTTGAGTGCAGTTTGCCATGACTGATGCTTCAAAATGGAGTTTAAGAGAATGTCTTTGTCTGTGTAATGTGCTCAAAAGAACATTATTATACCTGCTTTTCAACTGATGAAAGGTCCTAGATAAAGGGTAAAAGCGCACAAAATGCAGCCATGCAGGTAACTGGAAGGGAGCTTGTACTTTAGGGACTTAAAATTGCAAAGTTGGGATAGGCCAGATGTGGGTGGAATGGAACAAAAGACAGCATAACAGATGGCAAGAATGAGTATTCTTTGAGTCCTTAGGTGGGAAAGCTTGTTCTCCTTCAAAGGATTCAAGTCCTGAAGTCAATCATGTTCTTTTCTCCTGTAATGATAGTACATTTTAGAGTTTGTGTGAAGCTTTCTGGTTTCAATTTGGATATTAACTTGTACTTATTTTATCTACAAATGTATTTGTTTTACACACACACACACACACACACACCCCTTTCCCTTCCCTAGAATTGAAGCCCTTTGTGAATACAGATTTTTTTTGTCTTTATAATTCCAGAGCTATGTACTAGTATTAAGCACACAGTAGTTACTTTATTAAAGCTTACTGAGTGCTTGATTACTATTCCTTGGGAAATGAGACCTTTCCTTTCGAATGGGAATCATAAATTCTTTTCTTTTTTTCCTTTTTGCCTCTACTAGGGCTTTTTATTTTAACTCTTTGCAAAAGATTAGGAAAATGTGTTTCATGAGTCATATTTAATTAACTACTAGATCTGATTGTGAAGGATTTGATCTAAGTGTGGGCACTAGGCAAGACTACTACCATGTAGGGCCACAGGCTCTTAAGAACACAATGAATGAGATGATCTAAACTGTCTTCACATTTAGCTACTCGAATGGGATTTATCTCAAGATTTCTTGCTCCACTGATGTAGAAAGATTGTGTACAACAGAAGGAAATATGAAGAATTCATGTAAGTAGTCCCACATCAGTGAAAAAAAAAGTGGGGGGCTTTAATAATATGTGCTTGTCTCTTCTCTTAGAATATTCTACTATTAATTTCTAATTTGTAAAATTCCTATAATAAAACTTCAGAGGTCAATATTAAATAATGTGAGGGGAAGCAGCTTTGGACAAAAAATTTTAGAAACTAAAGTCTTAGCTGTATGTTTTTAAGAAAATCTGGGAATTTGGTGAGAAAGAAATCTCTTTTATAGTCAATTTCCTCATCTGAAAAAAGAGAGCGTTATATAACATGTTCTCTAAGGCCCCTTCTAGTTCTGAAATTGTATGATTTGTGTCCTGTCAGTGCATTTTGGGGGAAATATTTAGTTTCCCCAATTGTTTCATGGGTTGTTGAAAAATTGTAATTGAGAAATACCTAAAGCGCAACCGAGAGACTTATGGTAGTTACGAGCTAGCACTTTTCAAAATAAGATTTTAATCTGGAGACATTTTATAAAGTATGTTATATGAATAGGCAGGTAGGCAGACTAGATAGACAGATAAATAGATAGACAGATAGATAGATAGATAGATAGATAGATAGATAGATAGA
>CM053595.1:35596718-35611954 GCA_028646575.1 Pseudocheirus occidentalis | reverse complement strand
AAATTAATTTTCAAAGTTTCACTTTCACTAACTGTCTCTGACAGGGATTTTAAGATCCCCTCAGGCAAGTGCTTTAGATCTCCTCTGAAATAGATTCAAACTGTGGCTTGGGAGGCTTACTCCTCCTGGCCACCCTGGGGCCTGGCCTGTAGGTGGCTGTGGTTTGGGGCTGTGCTGGTCTCTGCTCCCGTGTGAGCTGCCCCTCCCCCCTCCCCTTCCTCACGCCTTGGCAGATGTGGAGGTGCTGGAGGCTGTAGGACCTCTGAAGACTGGCTGCAGCACCCTGGCTGGGCTCAGCTCAGCCCAGCTCCTTCCCACCACCCTGGCCCTGGTCACGGTCTCGTCTTCAGGCTGAGCCAGCCTCCACTTCCGGCCGCCCCCTGAGCCCCTGCTGCCAAGCTGTCTTCAGTGAGAGATGTATTTTCTGTATTTTTGTGTGAGTCTGAGAGTCCCAGACTTTGTCTGGGCTCATAATTTTATGGGTGTTTAGGGTGGCAGTGTGGGAGCTATGGGACCTTGCTACTTCTACATCGCCATCTTGGCTCTGCCCCCCCCCCAGGTATTTTCAAATATGTAGATATGTTGTATCCTTATTCAAGGATTCTTATTGAGGCATGTGCTGAACTAAATGGTCTTTGTGGTTCCTTCTTGCTCTACAGTCCCATGATTCAATATTCCTCTGTAGAAAATGAGTTACAAACTTTATACATGACTTTAAATTTTTAGGAGGTATTTTCTTAGGTTTATTCAGAAGAAAATCCTTGAAAAACATTTTAAAATATTTTTAAAATAACAGTGGAAGGAAGAAATATCAAATCACAAGTCAATTCTAAATGAATTTAATCACTTCCCAAAAGATTTATAATGGCATTTGTTTTTATGTTTGGGGTTTTATTATCAAATAAAGTCAATAATCATGAATTGGTCACTATGTACATGGTACTCTATCAAGTGTACAAAGAAGTAAACTCTTTCCATTCCTCCTGTTTCTATGCCACCATCTTGACTCCACCCCAACCTTTCCATTCCTTAAACAGGTTGCAAATTAGTAGGGTAGTACCATATCCTCAACGTCTATTTGCATAGAAGTGTTTCTTCTTTGGTGGAGATCAATGGCTTCTGTGCATGTGTGAAGGTTAAGGTAGAGTTGGCAAGAATGGGAGTGAAGGGAGTTCTTTACTCTTCTCTGAATTTCGTATGAGTCTGTCTATTTTGTATTAGAGTCTCTTCAGAATTTAAGCACTTCTGGCTTTAGCTTTGAGACAGAAGTTGGAAGATGGCAATTCCACATTAGGTTGCTGAATGAAGAGACCATGGGAAGAAGCCAATATCTAAAAAGTAGGCAGTCTTCATCAAGTTCTTATTCCCAGCTTGCTACACTATAGATTTTAAGGAGCACTCCCTTGGATGAGATCTTGGACTCTCTCTCTTGATTGAGCTAAGTTATCTCACTCCTGATGTCAGAGCGCCTTCACTCAGTATTGTCTGATATATTTTTCTCTGTAAAGGAAATACGATTAAATTCATTATACATATGAGGAGGTAGGGAAAGAAAGAGGTCAAATAATGTGCTTAATGTAGCATTCACATTAATAGGAAATTCAAAATGCCTGGCACATAGTATGTAGTACATAAATGTTTATTCCATTTCCTGCTGCTTTTTCAAGAATTATATGCTATTCTTCTTTCTAATGCTATAATTAATGTCAAATCTGTACGTTTTCATAGTATATAATAATATAACATAGGAATAATATCAACAGTGAAATTATAGAGGAAACAGTGCTGCTATGAGCAAACTCATGAATTTAATTAAGCAACAGTCTTGAGCCTTTGATTCTAGATAAAGATATGTTTTGATATATGAGAAAATTTTGTCATATGTATTATTCATAAACATCTACTTCCTAAATAGAAAAAATTCCCAGCCTAGTAACTATATTTCTGACAAGTAGAGAATGCCTTACTCCATTCTTGCTGTTATATTTAAGGTGAGATGATGAAATGTACAGAAGTGACAAAGAACCTGGAGATATGACTAGTAGATATTTCTTTAAGTTTTAAATTTGGACAAAAGCAGTCAACTTATTTCTTGAAGGTGAGAGAGCAGACTTTGCTTTTCATCTCTACTTCACTTTTCATTTTCTAAGCTGCTTGAGTATGTCCTTACAGTTATGTTGGAAGAGCTAATAAGTGTAGTTATATCTTTCTCAATTGTGTCTTTCTTCCTTAAGTGTGGTAAAACTTTGATAGCACACTATACTTGGAAAGGAATGGTATAGATATATGGTCATGATTTTAAGTAGGTCTTTCTTGAAGTACTCGTTGAAGAACTGGGCATAGAAAAAAGACAAATCCATGGATGGCATGGAGAAAGAAAAAAAAGGAATAAAATTCAAAGGTTAATACTAAATACAAAATTATTATTTCTTAGGAACAAGCTATGAAATTAGGAGAAAGCCTAAAAGTGGAAGTGCCTACAGAAAGTATAAACCAGAGGCAATCAATGAATAAAATTTAAAACTGGAAGAATTATTACATTTAGAAAACCATAAAGTTACATTTATTTTTCATTATTTTTGTTAAGAAGACAGACAAGTTAGGGCCGGCTAGGTGGTTTAGTGAATAGAGCACCGGCCCTGGAGTCAGGAGGACCTGAGTTCAAATCCAGCCTGATGCTTAACACACACACACACACACACACACACACACACACACACACAAACCTAGCTGTGTGACCTTGGGTGAGTCACTTAACCCCAATTGCCCTCCAAAAAGCAAAAAAAAACCAAACCAGACTTTTTTTTTACAGTAGGAAAACATTTTTAAAATTTATGTCCATTGATTTCAATAATGTTTGATATTTTAAACATACATTGGTGTTTTATCTATTGATAGAATCATGTAATTTTTGTTATTTTTGTTATGAATATGGCCACTTTTATTTATGGTTTTTTTCATGTTGAGCTAACCCAGAATTCCTGGTATAAACTCAGTATAGACCACATATCCACTTTTGCCCCCAGTGGCTTTTTCTTTTTCTTTTCTTCTCCTTTTTTTTTTCTTTTTTTTGGAGGGAGAATGCAGGGTAACTGGGGTTAAGTGACTTGCCCAAGGTCACACGGCTGGTAAGTGTGTCAAGTGTCTGAGGCCAGATTTGAACTCACTGTCCTCCTGACTCCAGGGCTGGTGCTCTGCTCACTGTGCCACTTAGCCATGCCCCACCCCCAGTGGCTTTTTCACACATGAAATATTTCTACCTGTGTAGCATTCTGCTATGTTCCTCTCTAAACTTCTATTAGAGGAATCACTCATAGCAACCACTGTATTTTCTTTGAACTCTTACTAGTCCATGATTCTCCCAGTCACATCCATATCTTACCTTTCCCTAATCAAATTATCATCCTTATTCTCCTACTTTCCAGCTCCCTTTTTAGTGATGTCCTGTCAGATGGGCTAAATCAGGTTGAAGGTAGCCAACAGGCCTCAAACCCATCAGTGAGTTGGAGGATGTCTATCCCCAGCACGTGAAGACTTTCCCTGGCAGAATGGGCAGACGAGAACAATTTGTTCCAACAGCCACAAAGATAGCTGAAGCAGGCCATGTGGAATGCTTAGAACTTGTTCAGACATCAAGGACACCAAGGTCATCCTCTGCATCTCAGGTCATCACAAGTAGTCTTGATTTTTGTTCTACCACTGGACTTCAATAACTCTGGATGAAAGAGCTAGGCTGAAAGAGTGCTGCTCTGTTTCACTTAAATTCAATTTATTAGCCAGTCAAAACATCACTATTGTGATGCCATTGTTCTTCTAAAATGACAGATGAACAATAAAAAAGTGAGTTCTTTGAAGGAAGACACTGTCTTTCTTTTTTGCTTTTATTCATATTCTCAGCACTTAGCACACTGCCCAGCATATAGCAAGTGATATATAAATCCTTTAGCAATTCGTTTATTTGGTCATATTGTTTTTAATGTCATGGTGTTTTTTAATAGGTTGCTTTAAGCTCTTTGTCAATGTGTCATTGTTGATTTTTACATCCCTGTTCTTTGAAAATATTCATCTATGAATTCCTTTTTCTGTCATTTCCTTTGAACAACAATGACGTATTTATCTCAGAGGAGGTTATTAGAATGCTTTCCTTCTCGCTCTCTCTCTCTCTCTCTCTCTCTCTCTCTGTCTCTCTGTCTCTCTTTCTTTGTGCAAATAATTTATGCATTATTTTATTAGAGTTAATTGTTCCTTGAATGTTTGATGGAATTCACTTACATATTCATGTTATTCTGGTATTTCTTGCTCTGTAAGTTTATATGTTGATGATTTAATTTCACTTTTGACCATTGAATTGTATCAATTATCTATTTGTTGGTCAGCTAATCTGTGTATTTAACAGTTTAGTAAATATTCATTCTTTGAGATTGTTATCCATTTTGACAGTATGAAATAAGCAAAATGGATTCTAATTATGTTAATTATTGAGAATGATCTTTTATTTTTCAGTATTATTTCCTCATTATATAAAATCAGCAACCAATTAGTTTGTTTGAAAACAGTTGCTACATTTTGCATCAACTCTGTATCTTCAATATTTGGAAGTTAAATTTTTGTGTTAAATTGAAGTTGTTGATTTGATGTTTTTCTGGTTTTTTGCACAATCATTGATCAACAAGACATTCTTCTCTTTGCTTAATGAAGCTGTTTAAAGAATGCAAAATTCCTCCAAATAGTTGTTTTCTCTTTAACTCAAAAGTTTTGGTATTTTTCATCATTTTATTTAATGAAATTAGCTAGATTCAAGTATTTTATCTTTGACTAATATTCTGGAGGATTATTATTTATCCTCTATTTAGGCTGGTCTTTTCTTCAAAAGGTCTTTGTTGATTCCAATTCTTATTGAATTTTAATCCTGCCTTTCTTTATTTGTTCAAGAATTTCTATGCTCTTTTACATGGTCATTTTCTGTAAAAGTGCATCTTAGATCTCAGATATATGTATAAAGATGTCTAATTCCATTCAGTAATTGCTAGAGATGTCTCATTTTTAAAATTTTAAAATTTCTGTAAGTTCTTAGGTCAATTTTTAAAATTCTTAACATTTTTTAACCTTTTTGTTAGATGTGTCTAGGTATGAAAAGGGCGTAGTAAGAACCCCAACCATTATAGCTTGTTATCTATATCTCATCGAAATTCCATTAACTTTTCCTTGAAGTAATTATATGCTCTGCCATTTGGTGAATGTATAAGTACTGATATTATAACTTGATCTATAGTGCCTTTAAGTGTAGTGCAGCCCACTTTTTTCAACTGTCTATTTTTACTACTACGTTTTCTTTGATTATGCTTTACACCCTTGCTTTAAAATAAAGTACCAAAATTATAGTAAGTCTTTCTCTACCCCTCATTTTAACCCTGTGTGAATCTTTATGTTTGATGTATGTTTCATGTAAGCAACATATGGTTGGATTCTGCTTTCTAAGCCATTCTGCTAATCTCCTTTATTTTAGAACAAGTTCGTCTGTCACATTCATGGTTATGATTGTTAATTTTGTCTTTCCTTTGTCATATATTCATACATTTTCCTCTATTTCTTTATACAGAGGAAGAAGATGAGTAAAGAAAAGGAATCTGATTAACACTAGTACACTAGTAATCTATAATTGGAACAGTGGTTTTACTCTTGTACCCTTCCTCTCTTCTTCACCAGCTTAGACTGTGACCATTAGATCTTTAATTTTGCCCCTCTCTTCCTCCCTTTTTCCTTCCTTCCTTCCTTCCTTCCTTCCTTCTTTCCTTCCTTCCCTCATTCCTTTTTCTTTTTTTATTCTGTTAAGTTACATGATTTTGTGCTGTAGAATTGTTCTCAATTTTTCAAATAAATTCTTATTTTTGATAACCTTTCCTGGTTTTTAGATTAATATAATTTAAAAATCTTTAATTTATAGTAGTTGTAGTACTTACTTATGTAGTCTTTACTGTGTTTACTTAGTACATGAACTCTTTCCTTTTTCTAACTTAATCTGCCATATTTTATTTCTTTGATATAGATGGTTTGGATTTTGTTTAGGATTTTCTTCGGTGTTTTTAGTTCAAGCTTTCTTTCAAGACTCAAAAGATGAAACTTCTTCATTTTATTTTATTTTTTTTTGTCTAATTCTAATTTGACCAAATAGGTTGTTTTTATAATTTCTGGAAATTTGGCATCCAAGTAAGTTATTTGGTCATAGTTTTCAGTAATTGCCAGACATCTATTATTTATAAAGCTTTAGAAATTCTGTAAGTTCTTATATAAATCAAATAATTTTGCTATAACATGTTTCTATGTTTGTGATTTTTCATAGGAGATACCTTATAGTCTTTTCTAATTCCTTATTCTTTTGACTTGATTTTTAATATTTAGGCATTTTTTTTGTTGTATCATGTAATCACTAAGTTCTATTTACTCCATTCAGCTCAAGTTTCTTCACAAAGATTGTCTACCTTATGTTCTCCTTTATTTGTTTTCTTTCCTATTCAGTTTCTTTAATAGCTATAATTCCAGTTTTTAAAGATTTTGTTGAACTCCTTCTAGCCAATCATGTAGTCCTTGTGGCTAAGCCACTTTTATCTCTAAGGGTATATTTGGCTTAATTGTGGAATTACTCTCCCTTTGCATTTTAGGCATCTTTTAATCAATATTATTTATTTACTGTTTTTGGAGTTTTCTTCTATTTGCTCATCTCTCTCTTCACTATCTGAATCTGGATTTTGTTTTAGGGCTGGACTTCATTCCTCTTTCACTCTTGAGTTGGGATGGGAAGGCCTTGTTCTCCTCCCCTCCCCCATCCTTTCTGTTATCTGGATGCTACTACCACTGCAATTGTGGTGACTGGGACTAGAACTTGTCCACTACCTCAATATCAGCCTTATTCCTTTGCAACCTGGTGGCCCAATACAAGCAATGGTCTCTAATCTTTCTTTGTCTCTTTCTCTTTGCTTGTCTACCACTTGGGAGTTGGATGTATCACTTACTGTTGTCCTGAGAGACCCCAAGGTGATGTTGGAAAATGATTTCAGGGCTCCTAGAAGGCCCTATAAAGCAAAAGTATCTGTATGTTGCATTGTAGTGCCTCTGAAAGGGAAATTGTCTTGAGGTCTGTTTGAAAACCCTCAAGTGTACTTCACTGTCTTGTCTTGTCTACCTGCACTGTAACCTATGAGAGGCAGATTCTTTCCCTTCTTACTACTCAAACAGGACAAGGTTCCAGTTGCAGCATTCACATAGGAGAATTCCTATTGACTCCCCTTTTCCCAGCATTTCTCCAATCTGAGATCCTGAAGGATTCTGGCCACATTCTTGTGCAGTCCTGTGTACAATGGAGAATCTTAGTGCCATTTCTTTGTTTCTTTCTTCTTCTTTATGCTTGTTCTATCTGTTGCCATTTTATATAACTGATGGAAGTTATTTAAAGAAGAATAATGAATTTATACAGGATGATGTAGACAATATCAGTTTGTTAATTGAAGATATGATTTAAGTCTCCATTTCTAATCACTACTACATGCAAAAATAATATTTATGCATTTATCATAGAATTTTAAGAGCGTAGTTTTCTTTTTTTTTTTTTTACCTTGATGATTAAAGCCAAGAGAAGGAATTTCCTCAAGATATCTAAGCCACCCAGAGAATGGTTCTCTATTCAGAGAACCCAGGCTATGTTAAAAAAAAATCCAACTTTCGATTACTGGGACATAATGTTTTCCCCCTAATCATAATAATTTCAAGAAACCAGCTTTCTTAACAATAGAAGAAGAAAAAAATATTCAGAGCTAAGATGCTTAGACTTCAAGTCTCAAGTGCCAAGACTCTTTTAAATGGTGAGTTTGAAATAGTAACACTGAAATTTCTTTCACTAGATAAGCCAGTAAAGCTTCAGTGGTAAAACACAGGCCAAATCTATAAAATACCAGCCAACTGTCAGCCTTGTATGCAGAGTACCACTGTAAGCCATTGAGTGCAATACCAAAGAAATGAAACTAAATTAAGCATTATTTACTAAATAATTATTCTATATGAGGTTAGTAAGATCATTACTCTGAAAGAATCTAAAGTCTGCTTAGCTGATAAAATTCTATATTTTCAGTCATGTTTCCCTAGTTTGTATTATGTATGTATATATGAGTGTATATGTATATGCACAAATGTATATGACACAAAATGTATGCATATGTACTATATAACAGATAGATTACATAGATAGATAGATAAATAGATAGATAGATAGATAGATAGATAGATAGATAGATAGATAGATAGACATACAGATAGATAATAGATGAAACAGATGAGAAGTAAATAAGAGAAATTACTGAGTGCTGGAGTATAAGCCAAAAATCCAAAATTCATTTCTAGAGATGTAATGTACCAATCAGCCTTCACTGAGATTTCTAGGAATTCTTCAAAATTGAGGGGAAACAAAAATGAACATTTTAGCCAATTACTTACCTAAAGAACTATAGAACCTAGAAAGATAGGTCTTCTGTCCTGATGTGTGTGTGTGTGTGTGTGTGTGTGTGTGTGTGTGTGTGTGTGTAGATGGGGAGAAGGAGGAAGAAGATATAGGTCAATGCATTTTTGAATTTTTCTTTTTAAAATTTTCAATTAATTTCCATTTATTTTCTCTCTGTTTAGGCTTCTCCCTCCCCAGAGTGGGGCTTTCCCTTCTTCCACCCAACTATCAGCATATAACTTTAAATAACTGTACAATTCGCTGCCTGAAAAAAATAAAAGAGAGGTCGCTCCATTTTGTAATCTATTGAATCATCAATTCCTTTGCCTTCATAACCAGTAAAGAGACACTTTGTCATCTCATAGTGTAAATTCTTCAGTGATAAATTATATGTAGTTATAAGTTGGCTTTCTAAAGCTTCCACATAGAAGCTTGTAGCTGCTCTTTTATTGGATTCTTCTTCTCTTAACTGTTTACTTAAACTTCTGGGGAAAGATATTCAAACTACTAGAGGATCCTGCACAACATTGTGGTTTCAGCTCATCTTACAAAAACATTTAGTGATTCAGGGGCCAGGGCGCTGGGAATGTCAGTAGATGTTTTCAAGAGCTATGGTGGTTGAAAAATTTGTTATCCTGCAGCCAACCTAGTAATGAGATTTTCAAGTGGTAGAAATAGATTCCATAACCAGTCCATGCTCAAAATCTTGCCAGCTCCATAAAATACACTATGGCTTCATTTCTTTGGGTGCTGAAGACCCAGGGTATTCTCTACTCTTTGGTAAGACAGTCATCACAAGACCTTAGTGAAGTTAGGTTCTTTTTAGTAAGTATGTTTATTCTTTGATATATCTATAGTTTCCTCAAAGTCTTTACTCTCTCCAACAATATATCTTGCAACCTATTTGTGCCATGTCATCTTATGTGACTTTTGGTTATCTTTTCCTATAATTCTAGAAGCTGGCGGCCATCCACAGATTCTCTTATCACTATAGGAGTACCAGTTGAACATGTGCATTTTCCACCAGATTATTTGTGACTCTTATTACATGAAAGAGTCATGTCCTTTCTTTGATCATACATCCCTCAGGTGACATTTATTTCATGTAATTTTTCTTTGTTTTGTTTCAACATATTAATGATGACTAAGGATTTCTCAATTACCATTGTGGAACGCAAATTCTTTTTTTTCTTTTTGTATGGCAGTTGGGGTTAAATGACTTGCCCAAGGTCATACAGCTAGTAAGTGTTTTGAAGCTGAATTTAAACTCAGGCTATCCTGACTTCTGGGCCAGTGCTCTATTCACTCTACCACCTAATTTTTAATTCTTAACCTTATTTATTTATTATTATTTATATCTTCTTATTTATAAGAACCCAAATTCTTAATCCTTAATTCATTGAAGAATATGATAAGCTGATATGTTCAATCTTAGAGCTTTCCAATTGTCTCCCTCATCTCACACTACAGTCCTAATGAAGGAGAAGAGAAGGGGCTTCTTTGAGATTTGGTTTTTTTTATTATTTAAACTAGAAATAGAAAGTTGTAGATTCTGACAAAAATCCTCTGCCCCTTCTCCCTACCTACCCTGTCTGGCCCCCTGGTTTTCTATATCTCACCTAGTACCAGAAGAACACTGATTGGCTTTTTCTTTCTGGTAGAAATTTGGAGTCCTTAAAAAATACTGCACAATTTATCAGACAATTTACTGGACAATCTCTTTCTCTTCAAGTCTGGGATCAGTTAACTGGTCACCTGTAGCCTGATATACACATATATATTGCATACACACATATATTATATGTGTGTAAAATATTATATACATGTATACAATGTATATAATACATATATTATATTATATCATTATATGATATATAAGTATTGTACAATATAATAAATGCATATTATATACATGTATATGTATATAGTACATGTACACACATATATGTGGATACTCATGTATGTATACATACATGGATATATTATTTGCATCTTCATGAATATATGTGAATATGTGTGTATACACCTGGGTTTGCATGTATATGGTATGTAGGTTTAGGTATAGGCATAAATATAGAACTATATGCACATATACATACACACATACAGACCAAGAAGTCCAAGACTGTCCCATTCAACTTATCAATTATTACCTGAATTGTAGGGATTTTTTATCCATTTGTTTTTTCCTGCATCTGCTTAAGTGGATTGAATTTTTGAGTAATTATGGATCTTTGCAATGTTCTAGGGCTTTATCTCATCAGCACAATATCATCCACAAATAAGAGCATCCTGAGAATCTCTTTATCTATGAGTAACTCAATTCATATTCTGCCTAGCACATTCACTAGATGGTAGGAAACATCTTGATGAATAAAAATGTCCCCATCCTATGTCTTCTATCATAGTAAAAATTAGAATGCCATTGAGTAAAGGTATCTGTGTGTTCATTTTTCCTTTTTTTTTTTTTTGGAAGCCAGTTGGGGTTAGCTAGTTTTTGTGTTAAGTGTCTGAGGACGGATTTGAACTCAAGTACTCCTGACTCCAGGGCCAGTGCTCTATTCACTGCACCACCTAGCCACCCCTGTGCGTTCATTTTTCAATGAATTTTGTGTAATTTCAAAAGATGAATCAACACAACTAACATCTCCCACATGAAACATTCATAGATGACCCAGTTCACAAATTTTTTTTTTCAGATCTCACAAGATATTTTATTTTGGATCTCTCTAGTGCACTAAACACATAGAATTCTTTACTATCTTCATTATTAAAGTGGTATATTTTGTATTATATTCTTGTAAGTATTTTTCTAATGGTCCAGTATTCTAGTAGTTAATCAGTCTAGTAAAGGCAATTAGTTTTCTGAACTTCCTGTAAACATGTGGTTCTTCCCATCTGATAACCAGATTTGTGCTTAGATTGATCACCACTTATGAAGCTGAAAAGTCAAGAAAAAGCAAAAATAATGAGGAAATATGATGGATCTTTCTATTATCAGTAATAGCAACTGAAGATCTTCAGGTTGGAGATGAAATATCTAGAGTTTGATAGAGGTAGGCATTTCTGGTCTATCTTTCAGTCCATTCCCAGCGCACCATAAACAATAATCTGAATGTCAAGAAGTAGAGAAAAAAAGTCCCTGACTGTGAAAGGATACTAAATTTAAAAATGCCCTTCAGGGTGCCTGTCTTCACCATAAGGCTTTCCCTATTCCATACCTTGTGCTATGAGAAAGAACATAGATTTGGATCAAGAATACTTGAGTTTTTAATCTAAAAATTGTCTGACAAATGCAACAATAAGGCTCAATTTAGTGCCAAATCAGCACTAGACACTGATAGTAGGAATATGAATTTTTATAGGGAAGCAGTTTCTGTCCTCAGGTCTTTTGTATTCTTCTAAGGTATACAGCTTGTATTTGGGAAATGATGGTTGGATAAGGATTTTTCCCTTAGCAGTCAAAAGAAATTTAGGTGTAATTTAGGAGATTACCACACCCTGAAGTTCAGAGGAATTCAGATGAAAAGTTGTAGCTCCAGGTGGAGGCTCAGAGCCCTTCAAGTCTCAAACATAAATCATTTGAATCAAAATATTAATGTGATAACAATGGAAGGCAACTTTGTTATTTACAGAAGCAGTAAAGTGAAAGTATGTTCTAATAGAAATGATTTAATAATGATTAAGGAAGGTAAAGCTGGGTAATGGGAATGAGGAGCAGAAAAGTAAGAGATAATTCATATGATTTCATTCTAAAAAGAACTTGAAAATGGATAATGACCAGTCTCTGTGTTTGCTAGCCTTGACGTATTTTGCATCCTGAGGAATTTGGGCACAAACTGGTTAAACCAGCTTTCATTGTTCAACACAACATTTCTAGGAGTGGTAAAATTAATTCATTTTTCCCTGAGCAAGAAATGAAAAGCAGGACCAGGGACGGGGGGATGGAGGAAGGGTATGAAGTATTGGCAAGGCAGATGGCGGAATGTCCATGATGCCCTGGTTTTCTTTTGGTTGGTCAGACAGGATGTAATATAATACCAAGTGTCAGGTATGGTTAGAAATAGAGGGATCAGATGAGGATTAGCTTCCCTTCCAATTCTAGCAGCTCTTTCCAGGACAACTATTTAATTAAGTGGATTGTCTAATGGGACAGGAATTTAATCTTAATCATTATTAGTTGAGAACCATGTTGTATTTCATAAGCTCTTTGTCCAATTGCAGAAGAAGCAGCTAGGGGACAGAGGAGTGGTAAAAGTGGTGATCTGTGTTTCTCCTAAAATTTCAGAGTAATCTAAATATTATTTTGAGGGGTGGCCTGAATCTAAGAAAATCTGTAAGCACATAGTCATTTAGTAGATATTCTATTATGTTTTATCTATTATTTTTGTTAATTTCATGGGAAAATGTAAAGTGTTGTCTTTATTTGTCCTTTTGCAATCATTTATAGGTTTCTATCAATGAATGCAGAATGTACCAAATAAATAGGACCAGAAGAATGACATATAGTATAACATCAATATAATTTTTAAAAATGAGCAATTTAGAGGACTTTTATAAATAAACTGATGAAGAATGAAGTGAGCAAAAAACAGAACTACTTACACGTTAACAACAACACTTTAAAAATAACTTTGAAAGCTTTAAAAACTTTGATCAGTACAATGAACTTTTATAATTCTGGGGACAGATGATGAAACATGCTATTCATGACAAAGAAATGGTTGATTTAGGGTATAGAATGGTACATAGATACAGACATAAAGATATAGATATCACATTCTATATGGATATAGATCTATAGATACATAGACATGTTGTTTGAATCTATCTACCTATCACCTATCTATTTATCTGTCATCTATCATCTATCTATCATCTATCTATCATCTATCTATCATCTATCTATCTATCTGTCTATCCATATCTATCTATCTATCACCTATCTATCTATCTGTCATCTATCATCTATCTATCTATCTATCATCTATCTATCTATCTATCTATCTATCTATCTATCTATCTATCTATCTATCTATCTATCATCTATCTATCTATCCTCCTGATATAGCCACCAAGAGATTGTTCTTTTCCTGTGGCAATATGTATTTTTTAGCAAGTTTTTGTTTTTCTTTTTTCCCCCCCAATGGGGTGAAGGGTAGGAGGGAAATAAAATAGATTCCTGTTAATTAAAAAAGAGTGAAAGGGTGAGTGCTACAGAAGTGAAATGTTACAAGCATTTTAGATGAGGTAACTGTATTAATTTTTCTTAACTTTTACTTTGCTGCAAGAAATCTCTTACAAAGTGGTAGTAATTTATACTGTAAAACAAAATACATGAATAAAATATTTTTCAAAACTTGTATGTCATATATCTGTTTACTTAAGACGTTAACTCCATAATAATAATAAAGATAATGATGTGATGGGTAAGTGTCAGAGTGAATAGACCATTGGCCCTAGTGTCAGGAGGACCTGAGTTCAAATGTAGCCTCAGGCACTTAACACTTACTACCCATGTGACCTCAGGCAAGTCACTTAACCCCAACTGCCCTGCCTTCCCCTGCTTCAAAAAACAACAACAAGAAAAGATAATGACAATAATAACATTTTATGTAATACTTTGCCACAAAAATAACATTTTTTTAAATCTTCACAACAACTCTGCAAGGTAGGTGCTATTACTATTCTCATTTTATAGATAAGGAAACTGAGAGATATAGGGGTTAAGTGAATTGCCCAAAATAACATTGCTAAGACAGGATTTACACCAAAATCTTGATGAAATATATCAGGAAAAGGCAGTGTCTTCTATTAGGTAGTTCTTGAGGATATTCAGATTGGGAAAATCCTCATTAGCCATGCTGTTTAGACTAAAAAGCTGACTGTGGACACAAAAATAAGTCAACAAATGAACAAAGAGATAAATGAATGAATTAATTAATATGTAAATAGATAAACAAATAAATAAGAGATGGCGTTCAAGGTTGAAGTTCACATTCTGAAGTTTATGGAAGAGAGTTTACTTCAAACTCTTCCTCATATGATGGATAACCATCAAAGTGAATATGGAGCTTCACAAGACTGGACCCTTCATAACTGGTGAATAGAAGTAGGCAAACAGTTGCTAATACCATCTATTGGCTAATTTATATCTTGTCTACTACAGAATAGCCATGTAATAAATGCTTGAAGAACTGAATTGAATTAAATCTTACTGGCCAGTGAAAAATGATAGAGAAGTATAAAGCATAATCCTTGTCCTCAATGAACCTAATATCTGGGATGAAATAAGATTAGTATTCATAAAACTACAGAACTACAAGTACATACATGTTGGGGGCCAAGACCTTCAGAGGTCCTGGCACACTAGCACCCCAGTTCTACAAGGGCATTGGGCAGAGAGGCAAGGATAGTATAATCTTGTTGGGTGGATGCTCTCATTGGCCTCGGGAATATCTGAAGTATGCACATTTGCAAGTCTTGATTGGGACTCCTGATCTATTGTGCCCCCAGAGGTGGTTTTAGGATAAAGATCTGGAGGACTGATTAACCTTGGGCTGAGGTCGAGGGATGGGCAAAGCCTAAAATGCAATCATCCCTGAAATTAGGAATATAAACCCTATGATTTTCTTGTATCAGTGGCTTGGTATGGAATAGCTCTGGAATAAACAAACTATGAAATCCATCCCCGTCTCTCTGTTTCTCTCCTGTAATCCAGCTAGCTTTAAGCTTTTCTTACTCTCTA
>CM053595.1:35583097-35595597 GCA_028646575.1 Pseudocheirus occidentalis | reverse complement strand
CATATCATAGAAATGACCTTACAGTCTGTTTATGGAGTATATTTTCTCCTGGTTTCTAACAAACTAGAAAGGCTTTTACTATGGATGTGGTGAAAGATGATCAAAAAAGGATCATCCTAACTAGTCTGGTAAGGTTCAACAGCAGAGGCTTCATCACCAGGGAGTGATTTTTGTTGTTGTTGTTCTTTTATTTTTTTTTCCATACACACACACATTCACAAAAGCCTGTTATTGTAATATAAGATGAGGTCAGAATTCAGTGAGTGGATAAAGCAAGTGCCCACACTGAAGAATTCTAGCATTCTCACTGCAATGAAATAATAGCAGATTGAAAGGGAGCAGTATTGTTTGGGGTTGGTCATTCCCATAGTTCACTGTATGCTGGTATGATTGAAGGTTACTGAAAAACCAGCTGAGAAAGACTGGAAAGGAAGCATTTGATGCATTCCCCTGTCTTGAACTCTCTTCCCCTCCTGGTTTTTACCCTCTTATTCTGTTCCACCTTCATCTGTTTTTTCCTGAGATGGTACAATCATGATCAGCATCTTACCTGCTTGGAAACTTTGTCCCTTTTGTATATCTTGTCTTAGTTGTGGACAAAATCCTTATCCTCTTAGCATGGAAGATTCCTCAAGATCTACATTTTTAGTGTTCTATAAAACTCAACATGAGTATGTCATGGCAACTAGGAAAACAAATGTTATTCCATATTGCATGAAAGGAGATATAGTGTCAAAACAAAGGAGGAATGTTTCTGCTATAACTAATAAGATTACATCTGGATAATTTCATTAAGTTTTGGGCATCATAGTTTAGGAAGATAGATCATTAAGTCTATATCTGTCCCTAGGTCCAAAAATTGCCATCAGATAAAAGAGAATAGGTTGTTGGAGGGTTGGTTGAAAGAATATGAAACAATTAGCCTGGAGAACATAATAGGAGGTGACCAGAGAGCAATCTACAAATATTTGAAAGGCCATCCTGAGGAAGACAGGTTGAAAAAGTTCTGCAGAACTAAGAGCAATAGCTGGGCATTGCAAGATGGTAGACTTAGGTTTGAGATTAGAGAAATGGACCCAAATGATTGTTATTACCACAAATTGGAATGGGATAATTGAGAAATACTTGTCTCTATCATTATTGGAGGCTTTCCATTTAAAAAATATGTGTGTGTGTATAATTTATTAAATATGTCCCAAATGCATGTATATTTTTAACATTTACTTTAAAAAATTTTGAGATTGAAATTCTTTCCTTTCTTCCAGCCCCTCTCCAATCCATTGAGAAGGCAGCAATAGGATATTGATTATTCATATGAAGTCATGCATAGCATACTTTATTGGAGGCTTTTCAACATTGATTTGAATATCTCTTTCAAAAATATTGAAAACAGTATTTTGGTCAGCTAAGAGTTGGACTAGATGGCTTCTGAAATTTTAACTTTGAGATTCTGTGATGATGTGACTAGATCTTTAGGGTGATCTAAAGATTTCTTTTACCATTTAGAAAGCTCCAGAATATGTGTTGTAATTATTTCTTTATCTCCTTCAGTGCCTAACATAGTGCAGGCACTTAAGAAATTGTCAGTGTCACACTGAATGAAACTTACTCAAATTCTTAAGTTTGTGGTGGCTTTACTTTTTCAGTCCTTTTGTATCTGATGGAATTTTCAGTTCCTTCCAGAATCTTCACCTTATAGTTTTTCTTCTCTATGAGTTTGGGCCTCCTTGCTTGTTTCCTCTTTCTTTCCTAGTTTATGCTATACTTATGCACTCTAGTTGCCTTATCCCTTACATTTAGTCTCTGATCATGGTCCCCTGGATGAGCAAGGTGCTCCTCTATCTGATCCAATATAATTCCTCTGATAGTCTTAATTCTTTGCCCATTCAGTCATTTCTTTTCTTTATTTTGTAGTTCTTGATGGATCTGAGTCCCTCGATGTTTTAACTTTTCAAACAACCTTTTTATCTCCATCTTATTTATTTGCCAGATTCCTAGATTGATGATTTCTCTGAATTAGAACAAATCTCAGTCCCACTCTTTCATTTCACAGATGTAGAAGTTGAAGAACAGAATCAATTTGCATTCCTTTATTAAATTCCTACCATGGGGAACTGGGTATAATATCATACCTGGCATTCAGAAGACTCAAATTCACCCTCATATATATATATATACTTAGAAGTTGTATGACCTTAGGCAAATTACTTAACTTTTCTCAGCTTCAGTTTCTTCTTCTGTAAAATGGGGATATTAAGAGCTTCTACTGCCTCTTTCCCTACCTTGGGGTTGCTATGAAGACAAAATGAGGTAACATTTATGAAGTACTTTGTAAATTTTAAAGTGCTATATATAAATGCTGGCTACTATTTTTACTACATGCCTAGCACTAGAGATAAAAAAAGGAAAACTGAATTTTGGAGCCTATATTATAGCTGGGGGCTAGCATATACAATGATAGTTATACACAAAATAGAAACAGAGGAAGATGGAGGTGGGGGAAGTATTAGAAGCTGAGTGCTTGGCATCAGGACAGGCTTAATAAAGAAAATGACACTTGATATAAGCTAAGGTAAGCTAAGAAAACTAGAGATTCTATGAAATGGGAGTAAAGAGTGGATTTTATGTGTGGGAGGACAACCATTGCAAAGACATGGAAGCAGGAGACAGAATAGTAAGAAAACTAGTTTGGTCAGGCCCTGATGTGAGTGAAGGATATTAATGTGAAATAAAGCTTGAAATTTGTGAAAGACTTTATATTCCTAAGTGAATTGATATTTGATCATAGAGGCAATAGACAACCACTGACATTTATTGATTAGGGGAATAACATTGTCAGAAGTATATTTTAGGAAAATTGCTTTAGAAGCTATGTGGGGAATAGATGGCAGAGGAGAAATATTTGAGGGAGGGAAACTAATTTTGGAGCTATTGCAATAGTTCAGGCAGGAGATGATAAGGGCCAGAAGTGAGTAGAGACATATGTGAATGGAGAGAAGGAGATAGATCGGAGCTATGCCAAAGTAGGAATGACAACATTTGCCAACTTTGGCAATTGGGTATATGAACTGAATGACAATGAGGAGTTAAGGGTGACCCTGAGTTGGCAAATAAGAATGAAGAGTGGTGCCCTGAACAGAAACAAGGAAGTTTGAAAGATGGTTGGATTGAGGGAGGAGGGAGTTCTGTTTTAGACATTTTGAGTTAGAGATACTTAGAGGATATCCAATTTGACATATTTAATAGGCATTTGATAAAATAGCGTTATCACAGTCCAGTGGCAGGACAGAATCAAGATGACTGGTGATGGCTCAAGCCATCATCTCAAACTGAGAAGCATCAAAGTACAGATCAGTTCTTTGCTGCTTGTGCTAATTTTGGCCTAACAATAAATAGCAAGAGAACTCAGGTGCTCCATTAGCCACTGCCACACCATGCATAAGTGGAACCACTGATAATGTACTTTCCAGGGATGTACACATTGATAATGAGGTTGATAAACACATTGCCAGACCCAATTCAGTGTTTGGGAGCCTATGAATGAAAGTATCAAAGACAAGAGGTATTATACTGCCTACCAAACTGAAGTTCTACAGAATTGTTGTGCTGACCTCATTGTTGTATGCCTGTGAAACCTAGATAGTGTACCAGCACCACGCTAGGAAACTGAATTGATTACATTTGAATTGTCTTAGGATTCTAAAGATCATCTGCCAGGATAAGTTAGTAGGCACTGAAGTGCTTATTGGAGCTCCAGATTTGCAAAGCAGAATTGAAATAGCTCAAAGGAAACACAGGATGTGCAAATTCAGAGTATCCGCCCCAAACATTCACATGGACTATTTGTGCCTGACCTGTGGTAGAGCATTCTGAGCTTGTGTCACTCTCATCAGCCATTGGTGGGCATATTGAAATTCAACTTTCCCATAGTGATGTCATTTTGGTCCTCTTTGATAACAAAGCACAACAACCAACCAAACAAACAATATAACAAGATGAGAGGTCAGGAGAAAGAATAGAGTTGAATATATAACTCTACCATAATTATCATGGGAATGGTAAGCAAACCCATGAAGTTGATAAGTCACCAAAGAAGAGAGTGTAGAAACAAAAGATTCAAGTGACTTGCCGAAGGTTACACAGTTAGTCAGTGACAGAACAGATATACTTTTACTTTCTGGGTCTGCTAATGCTACTTAGTTCTTGGGTGAAGTTCAGATTCTTAACCAAGTTTCAGTTGTCATCATTATGCATACAAGCAAGTATTGTACTTTAATATTGTATGTGCATGTGTGTGCATGCATATGTATGTGTGTGTGTGCATGAGTGTATATGATTTCCTGGATTTTGTAGATTTCCTTAATTTCCCTAATTAGATTAGAGGAGTCATGTTGAAGGCTTGATATTCTCTTGCTTTGTTTTATTGATACCCTTCACAAGAGAAGTCTTATGATCTTGGTCTGAGATGCAATTATTTCCCTCCTGAAACCTATCTGTATCACAACATTTTCTTATTCTGGTTAGCAAGAATCCCTCAATTACTGCACAGAGCTGCTCAAGTGATTTTCTTTCATTTCAGATTTGACCAAGTCACTCACTTATTTTATAAACTTCAGTGGCTTCTAATTGTCTGCAAGGTCTCTCTGATGTGTGATGACCATCACTACTTCCTTTCACATATTTTTCCAGTACAAATTTACATTAGATCCCTTCCCACACCACAGATAGCCTATGAGCATGGCCCAGAGTTGTGCAAGATAGACAGCCATAAATGGGCTATAATTTGAGATCACCTATTCATTGGAATATTTGGTCCAAAATAATAACAGCAATTAACAACACATACACACACACACACACACACACACACACACACACCAATGGATCCCAATGTCTTTGAAAAAAGGATGACTTTTTTGCTTAAAAAACTTTTTCTTCCCAGATATATTTAGATTATCTCTTTTCAGGTCAGGTTATTTATAATCTACTGCCAGCAATAGGTCATAAGATCATAAATTTAAAACTGGAAGGAGTCTTAAAATCAGAAGCCCAAGCCTTTTTTTTCTTTTTGGAGGGGGAATGGGTGATTTGCCCAAGTTCACATGGCTAGTAAGTGTTAAGTATCTGAAGCCAGATTTGAACTTGGGTCCTCCTGATTCCAGGGCTGGTGCTCTATTCATTGCACAGCCTTTTGTTTTATACCTGAATTAATGAAGACTCATAAAGCTTGAGTCACTTGCCCAAAGCAAATAGTAAATAGCAGAGCTATTCATGGAGATCATAGAATACAATCATTAGATTATCAGAAGGTTGAAGGTGAGGACTATCTTGAGCTTCTTTTTCTATTTCCAATGCTTAGTACAGAGCCTGGCAACTAGTAGGCACTTGATAAATATTTATTGATGGATGACTGCTCATTCAATATCTTCTTATCTTGTTTGAGTGAGTCTTATCTTGGGAGTATAGATAGTACTTTTCCAGGAGGAGAGTAGGCATCTATACCTGGGTAGTTGGATTTCAGAATTTCTGAGAAAGAACTTGCTCTCTATGCCCTTTCATTTCTTCTCTCACATCAAAGAAACATGGGATTTTAGAGTTGGAAGGGAATTCAGAGGTTTTCTAGTCCAATTTACACATGAAAAAAGCCTCCTCTATAACACAGCTTCCAACTAATCATGCCATTTTACATAAAGCTTCCCAGAAGAGGAGCCCTACTGGTTCCTGAAGAAATTCACTCAACTTTGAAATAATTCTAATTGTTTTCCACTTTCTCAGCGAAACAATAAACTCAAGCCTCATCTTAAAGGGAAAAAACAGAAAATCATAGAATTGAGAGTTGGGAAGAAATGGAGATTAAGTCATACATGGAAGAAGTCTGTGTTATACCTGACAAATAGTTCTCTAGCCTCAGCAGGAAGACCCCAGTGAGCTTCTTTGCAACTTCTACGTACTGGTTCTACCTACTGGTTCTCACTCTGCCCTTGGATACCAAAGAACAAATTGAATCATTGTTCTTGATAGCCCTTTCAATAATTGAAGACTGTCACTATGTCCCTTCTGAGTCTTCTCTTTTTCAGGCTAAACTTGTCCATTTCTTTCAAAGAATCTTCATATTAGATAGATTAAAAGCCCTTCATCATCCTGGTTGCCCTCTTTTAGAAACTCATCAGTTCATAAACACTCTTCTTAAATCATAGTACACAGATCTGAACACAATGCTTCAGATTCCATTTGACTGGGATGGAGTAGAGTGGGACTATGACTCCCCATTTCTTTGAAGCTGTCTTTCAAAAGCATCCCTTCAATCATTCAGCCAAAGCTCCATTACTTCTTGCTCCATGGAACAACTTTCTTGACTTTGGTAGTCCTCAGAGAATTTCTTCTGAATTTCAAGAATATTCATCTTTACCAAACACCCTCATTAAACACTTGTCACACAATGCCTTATATTCCAGATTATGTTTCATGTTTGTTCCTAGGTGCTTCCGCACCCCCTCTTTTTTTCAATTCAACTATAAGCTCCTTGAGGGAAGGGACTGTGTCTTGTAAATCTTTTTATCTTCAGTATCTATCACCTAAAACAATATCTTAAATATAGTAAGTTAGTTAAATTTTTAAGAATGTTCAAATTAGACCAAACTGTATCCAATAGAATTTATCCCACCAAGTTTATTACCTACATTATATGTCTGGGTAGGCATTTAGTAGAAGTATAACATCTGTCAGGGAGAAATGGAAGTAAAATGTAGTAACCAAAATTAAAGTAGTCTGGATTATAGAAAAATAGTAAATATATTAGTAACTCTTTTGCCTTATTATGTTATGTTTATAACATGGTCACCATTTAGGGCCTTATTGGTCATCTTGTCCTCCTTCTTCCCAGAAGAGGGCTTTCTGATAAAGGGAGCCCACCAAGACATACCCATGTACTCCAAGATTTCCCACCCTAGGTACTTTCTGCACCCACCCTGTTCCGAGAAATGAAACTTACTGTCAATCCTTATATGGCTATGGAACCAGTATTAACCAATCACTGATTTTGGCTTCTGTAAGTTCCTGCTTTCACAAGATTTGACCTTTAAGGCTTGTGGTTTTTGCCTTTATATACCAAGGCTCTAACCCTGTTTAGGGCTGTTTGATTTGGGTCTCTCCCTGAGCAGTCATGTGGTAATAAAATCCACTTTCAATTTGTATTTGGGGTCTTACTCATTTTATTTGGTACCACAATTATATGCTAACAAAAATGATAATTTAGAGGAAATAGACGAATGCTTACAAAAATAATACATATGTAAATAAAATAATATTAAATAACCCAATATCATGAAAAGAAATTAAATAAGTTATAAACTCCCCAAAATGGGTGGGGAAGAGAACTTGGGATCAAGATAGATTTACTTGTGAATTGCATGAAATATTTAAAATTTTTTTCTAATATTAAATACATTGCACTACATAAAAAAAGGCCACCCTTCCTTTTTCTTTCTCTGATACAATAGAATCTTGATGTCTGAACCAGGGTTAGACAAAATATAAAAAGAAAACTATAGACTAATAAAGTTAATGAAAATTAATGCCAAAATTTTCCATTAATATTAGCAGATTTTACAACTTATTAGAAAGATTATATGGCATAATGAGGTTGGATTTGTATCAGGAATGTAGAGTTGGTTCCACCTAAGTAAGACTATAAAATAATAAATCATTTTAATAATATAAATACAAAAACACATGGTTATATCAATAAATGTTTAAAAAGCTTTTGACAAAATTTGATATCCTTTTATGTAAAAAAGCAATAAACATTCTACAAAGAATAAGAATAAGAGAACCTTTAGTTAACATAATAAATAATATTTTTCTAAAAGCAAGAGCAACTATTATATAAAATAGAGAAAAGAGAGGAGCCTTTAAAATAAGATCAGGAATAAAATTAAGATCTCCATTTTCATCACTAACATTTAGTTTTTCACTACTAAGGTGAGAAAAGAGTTTAAATGTTTCCATGACCATGAATCTTCTGCCTTTCATTTCCTATTGGGTGCAATATATTTCCTAAGCAAAAGTGGCTAGGGGCCATGCTGGGTATCTTCCATCTGCCCAGAATGACTCTCCTCTTCCCCAAAGTTATGACTTCAATCTGTACCACTGCTAGACAACTTCCACTCCTGCTGCCATCCCTAACTTGAATGTGAAGAAACTCTGGTGCAGAGAAGCAACCCACCTTTTGACTTCAGGCCTTCTATCTCCTGCTGTGCTTGTCCTCTGAGGGAAGAGGAAAATGAAAGTTAGTGGAGAAATGAACTTCTTTCTCTTTCTGTGCAGACTCCAACTCCATTTTTACTGTGCGTATTTAAGGCCTAATCTCTACCCATTGTAGTGAAGAAGAGCATTGAAGGAAGGTCTCTTATCTGAACATCCATTCACCTGACCATCTAATCATGTCCCTTGCATTTCATGTTGCACTTTTCTACAATCCAACTTGCAAATACTATTGGGAAGAGAGGGCAGGGAGATGGCACAGTCAATAAACCACTATGCCTGTAGTCAGAAAAGCTCATGATACGGAGTTCAAATCCAGTCTCAAACTATAGCTGTGTGCCTCTGGGAAAATTGTTTAACCCTGTTTGTCTTAGTTTCCTCATTTGTAAAATGAGCTGGAAAAGGAAATGGCAAATCAGTCCAGCATCCTTGGCAAGAAAATCCCAATTGTAGTCACAAAGAGTTAGAAATGAGTGAAAAATGATTGAAGAAGAGGGCCTCACTACTACTACTCAGCGACATTCTCATATCCTTCAAATCTTAGTCATTATGAACTCCTCTATATGACCTTCCAAACTATATCCTGAACCCCCATCACCCAGTTTCTTATTCTCATCCCTATCAACTATCCTGCCCCAAAGTTTTAACTAAATACCACCCACTTTGCCTTCTGAAATGTCTGTTACATAGGCAACAAATCTCCCTTCATTCTTAACCTTCTTTCCCATTTCTTCCATCTATTGACTATTCCTGAAACTTTTCTTTCCTCTGATGACACAATCTCCTTGCGTACCCTTTCCAGTACCGATTACACCTTAACTCATTTTCCTCAGCTCACTGGCTGAAGTGGGAGAGTTGTAATACTCCTTGCAAACCAGGTTCTCCTACTACTTCCAAAGCTCAGTAAACTCTTTTTATTTGAGGTTTATGCTATTTAGAAATATTTTACTATCAAAATCCTGGTAACTGGTGTCTCCAGGTCACTACACTTCCTCATTTATTGAGTTCAGTGCATGACTGCTACTTTTTCTCTTCTTTCCAACTCCTGCTCTCATACTAGGAGACATAAATACACCTAATGGCTCTCTTTCAAACTCCCTAACCACTCAGTTCCTTTACCTACTAACTTGAACTACTCCTCCATCTGACCTCAGCTATACACAAAGATGATTGATGTTGCCATCAGCCACAAATGTACCACCCCCATATTAAAAATTTGAGGGGAAAACATATCCAATCATAACCCATTGGCTTTTAATATCTCCTGCTTTATTTTGAAAAATGCTAATCTCATTCACACCATGACCTCTAATCCCCTGAGCCTTCAATTCCCTCCCAAGCTGCGTCTCTTTAAGCAGCCACTCTCTATTCTTTTCCCTGTCTTGACCCCTTGGTGAACCAATTCAACTCAACAATATCCCCTTCTCTTGAATTCCTGGCTCTTTTGTCATATCATTGGTTCCACCCTGCCAAGCCCCAGCTTTGGATCACTCTTATCACTCACCTCCTTTGCTCCAATACTCTTGCAATTTAATGAAGGTAAAGTAAAACATGCAACCATTTTGACTGGGTCCACTATAAATTTATGTTATACAATCTCAATTGGGCCTTCACTGCCATTATGCAATCCTATTGAAGTCCCCTTAACATTTTACTATCCCACCTTCCACAGCAGCTCTTTAGATACTATTTTTTTCCTCCCAATTCAAGGGATTTATGGGGGTGTTCAGAGAGTATGATCACCTCTGGTGTGAAGGCTTGCTAAAACCTTTTTCAGGGTTTCTCATTCATCTTTGGTGATTGCCTCTCCCTCAGCTCTCGCCTATAGCTCCTAGAATCTGTAGTATGTGCAGCAGTAAAGCATTTTTGAAGACTGACTAAACTAGATTGAGAGCAAACAACAGTCCTCAAACTCCTCAGTGAGTTAGAGGGGTGTCTACCCTAAGCATATGAAGACTTCCCCTGGCAGAATGGATGGATGAGAACAATCTGTGCCAATGGCCATGAAGGCTACTGAAGAAGGCACTCTGAAATGCTAAGAGCACTTGTTTACAACAAACACATTTGGAACATAAAAACTCAGACAAAGTTAAAATAAGAGGTTGGAAGGGACATATATTATGCCTCTTTTCTCTGCTTGTCTCTTATCTCTGTAATATTCTTCTTCTTTATCATGGCCTATTGGATTTCCTAGCTTCCTTTTGGTCTGATCTAAAATACCATATTAGAAACAGCTTTTCCCAAACCCTCTCAATTCTAGTTCCTTTAATCTTTTAATTACTTCCTATAGTTTCTTCGTACATATTTGTTCGCTAGTTTTCTTCCCCATTAGATCATGAGTTCCTTGAGGGCAGGGACTGATTTTTACTATTGTTTTTAATGATGTGCCTTGCATAATGAAACACACACACACACACACACACACACACACACACACACACACACACCCTCTGTACAGGTAGTGGTTATGATTGACAAGTCATTCACAAAAAATAGACAATTAAAATAAAAATAGAAACTCTGCCATTCTGAAAGAAAATAGTAATGGTGGAATTATTAAAACACTCAACAAATATGCCTGCAATAGAATAGCTGATAAATGTCTAAAGAAAAAAAAACTAAATAGAAACAAAACGAAATTAAATAAGAAGAAATTTTAAAAAATTAGTTTCTAATGACAAGGGAAATTCAATTTTTTCCCAATCGACCTAGATAAATCTAGTTCCTTCCAAAATGATATGAAGAATATGAATAAAATGTTAGAAAAGTTATAAATTTCTGGAAAATAATGAATAAGAATACAAAGGTATATACACAGTTTTTAGATATACTTGGCACTTTCGCTAAAATTTACCATATATTAAGGGCTAAAAAAAAATCACAAAGAAATGCAGATAAACAGAACTACTAAACACAACTTTTAGCAACATAATGCAAAAAAAAATCATATTCAGTAATGGGCCTTTGAATGGAAGGATAAAAATTCATTGGAAATTTAAGAAGACTTAATCCTAAATAAGTAAAAAAAAACCCAAATCATAAAATCAATTAACACTTTCATTAAAGGTAATGGCAGCAATGAGACAACATATCAAAATGTCTGTGATGCAGTTTAAGCAGTAGTTAGTGGGAAATTTATATTTCTAAACATTTTAATCAATAAAGGAGATAAAGGTAAGATCAATAAATTAGACATGAAACTAAAACAAACTAAAAAGTTACATAATTAAAAAACTCCAGTTAACAGAATACAAGTACTGAAAATAACAGGAGAGATTAACAAAACTGAATCATTAAAAATTTAATAAATATAGAAATTATAAGCTTTTAAAAGTGAATAAAAGGGATAAAATGTAGCTATTTTGATTTTTTTATAAAAAAAGAAAAAACTAACTTATCTCAAAAATTAAAAAGATCAATTTAAAACTGATGAAGAGGAAAAATGTAAACATTAAAATCTATTTTGCCTAATTGTTTGCCAATAAAATATAATTTAAATGAAATCAATGAATATTTACCAAAAATATTAGCTGTCTAGTTTGTCAGTATAGGAAACAGAATTTTTCAATAATCCTGTATTAGAAAAAAAGTTGGATAATTCATAAATGAACTCCCAGTTTCCAAAAAAAAGATTTAGAAGGAAATTCTATCAAATATATAAAAAACAACCAATTCTAATACTATATAAAATGTACAAAAAAATAGAAAAGAATGAGTCCTAACAAATTTCTTCTACATAACAAATATAATCTTAATACATAAATCAAGGGAAGCCAAAAGAGAGAAAGAAAATTATAGACAAATATCCCTGATGGGAAGGGCTAATATGGAGATAAAGGTAACAGGGAAAGGGGTATGTGCCAGGTAATGGGCTAAATGTTTTTTGCAGCTATCTCATTAGGAGTTAATATAATAAATAGTATCTTTCTAAAAGCAAGAGCAACTATTATACACAATACAGAAAAGAGAGGAGTCTTTAAAATAAGATCAGGAATAAAATAACCGAGTAAGGAAGAGCAGGATTGTTGACTCTGTTGATGTAGACCGAGGTTAACCTATCTGTCCAGGGTTATACAGCTACAAAGACCAAATTTGAATTCTGGTCTTCTTTTTTTTTTTTTTTCCTTTTTTTTTTTAAATTTTTTTTTAATTTTAATTTATTTTCTTGGTTACATCATTCATTTCCACAAGGTTTTGAGTTACAAATTTTCCCCCCTTTTTGTCCCTACCCCCCAGCC
>CM053595.1:35558687-35582597 GCA_028646575.1 Pseudocheirus occidentalis | reverse complement strand
GGAGAAATATTAATTGCTCAAAATTAGTCCAGATCAAAAAAATAAAAAAGAAAATTCTACCTAAATAAATTTAATCTTTCAGTGCCGTTACAACCAGACTACCAAAATGTTTTACTGATCTAGAACAAAAAATAACAAATTAATGTGGAGGAACAAAAGGTCAAGACCATCAAGGAATTTGATGAAAACAATAGAAGGAATGGGGTCCTAGTAGTGCAAGATCTGAAACTATACTACAAAGCTTTAATCATGAAAGCAGTCCGTTGCTGCGTGAGAAATACAAAGGCAGATCTCTTAAATAGTGGAGCAGATCGGATATACAACATATAGAGGTTGATTTCTTGATTAGTTGAATAGATTACACTCATAATATGCAGACACAAATGAAGACTATAACTCAGTTTTTGATAAACCCAAAGATATCAACTATTTGAGGCAAAAACTGCTATCAAAACTTGAAAGCAGTCTGGGAAACAATTGACAGAGACCAATATCTCATACCATCCACCAAGACAAGCTTAAAATGGATGTATGTCTTAGAAATAAATGGTGACATCATGAACAAAGTACAGAAACATAAAAGAAAATGTGGGTCATATCTATGAATGGAGATACTTCATAATTAAGTGATAAAGAGGTTCACAAGAGGTAAAATGGCCAATTTTGATTTTATAAAATTAGTTTTGTGCAAGCAAAACTTACATAACTAAAATTAGAAGGAAGCATGATGGTAGAGCCAATGAAAGCACAAGTATACAAGGTACCTTGCCTTGATCAAGACTCTTGAATTTGGATTCTGCATGTGACATCTACCATGACATCGGCAGTCAATCAAAATAAACATTAGTCTCCTTGATTTATGCATCACTTGATATTGCTGTTTATTGGATCACAGAACCAAGGTTATCTGCAATACAGTCTTGCATGATTTTAACAAAGTTATGTTATGTGCTTTGTGAGAGGGGAGCTTTTAAGGCCACATTTTGTTCTAGCAATCCAAATGTTTTTTGAAATCAACAAAAAGCAAGAGCTGATATTCTCCCAACCTCTCAGATGTGTCATGATGAAAATAAATCTTATTTGAGAAAAGGAAAAAAAAAAGGGAGCATGAAATTTGGCGAAAAAAAGTCTTCACAGTAAGTTTCTCTGATAAAGGCTCTATTTGTAAGATTTATTGAGATCTGGTTCAAATATATAACATAAAATAGAACCATTCCCTAACTGGTCAAAAGCTATAAAGAGAATTTTTAGAGGAAGAAATCTAAGCTATAAATAGCCACATTAAAAAATTCTTGAAGTCACTAATAATTAAAGCAGCAGTTGTCAATCTGTGGATTATATTCAATTTAAATACATCCTGCATATCAGATATTTACATTACAATTCATAAGAATAGCAAAATAATGGTTATGAAGTAGCAACAAAAATAATTTTATGGTTGGGGGTCACCACAACATGAGGAACTGTATTAAAGGGTAACAACATTAGGAAGGTTGAGAACCATTGAATTAGAGGAATGCAAACTAAAGCAACATTATACCCATCAGATTGGTACAAATAATTGAAAAGGAAAAAGGAAAAATGATACAGGAAGACAGGTACATTAATACACTGTTGACCTGTGAACTGGTCCAGCCATTCCATAAAGCAATTTGGAACTAAGGCTCCCCAAACTTTTAAGTTGCATATACCTTTTGACTCAATATAACTACTAAGTCTGTACTTTAAAAAGAACAAAGAAGAAAAGGACTCATCTGTACACAAAAATTATAGAAGTTCTATTTGACATGGCAAAGAATAAGAAACTGAATGGTTGGCAAGATATTGGGGAAGTGCTGAATAAATTAAATTATTTGAAAGTGATAGAATACTATTGTTCTGTAAGAAATGGTGGAGATTATTTCAGAAAAACCTGAACTGAATAAACACAATATTTTACAAGAAAAATAATTACAAAGACAAAGGAACTCTGATAAACACATTGACCAACCACAATTTCAGAGGACTCATAAAGAAACATACGAGAGAGTTGAGAGACTTATATTTTTTGTTTTTGGACATGACCAATGAGAGAATCTGTTTTGCTTGACCATATGTGTTTTTAACGGGTTTAGTTTTTTTTGTATTTTGGTGGGGGAGGAAGAAAAGAAGGGGAAGAGAAAAGGAGAAAATTTGGAACTGAAAATAAAATAAAATTGAATTTTAAAAAAAAGAAGTGAAAAGTCTTTCTTAACTTGATACATCCTGAGAAGTATGAGGGAAAAAAAAAGAGAATGAAATATTCAGATAGATGCATTTGAAAAAGTTATTTTGGTTGCTGTGTGAAAGATGAATTCAAGAGGAAAGAGACTGGAGGCAGGACAAACAGTTGACAGTCTGTGATAACTGAGGGTGTTGTCAGGCTAAATAAGATAATGGATGTAAAGCACTTTGCAAAACTTAAAGTGCTACGTAAATGCTACTTGTACTTGCTGTTAATTAGCATGTAGTCACCAGGTCTCCAGTCTGGTAATGACTTCATTCTCAGAGCCTTCTACTGTACTCCTGCTGAGCTCAAGCAATGTTTACAGAGGAATATAAGGGGGCGTGCTGCTGTTTAAAACCAGAAGCCAGGGAGTAGAGGTGGGTGGCAAGTATGCACACAGACTTTTAAGTTTAATCTGTATTATTAAAACCTTCTTAAGTCTAGATAATTGACAAAACAATATATCAGACCTTGATTTTTAATGGTTCATGACGATCTTTGTGGTAAAAATTCTCCGCCTCAAAATTTAACTATGAACTGTCTGGAGCCAGATTTTAACTGTATACATGTGAGGTTATGAGGAGACTTGTTTTTCAAGTCAGTTTTTTTTAGTAATGTCAAACTCTTTGTGACCCCATTTGGGGTTTTCTTGGCAGAAATACTGGAGTAGTTTGGCATTTTCTTCTCTATTTTATGGTTGAGGAAAATGAGGCAAATGGGCTTTGCCCAGGGTCACACAGCTAATGTCTGAAACCAGATTTGAACTCAGGAAGATGAATGTTCCTGACTTCAGGCCCAGTACTCTATCTACTACATCACCTAGCTACCCCTGAGAATTTTATCCAGGGTGTTTTTAATGAGTGGTGTATTCAGGGAAGCTGTTCAGTTAAAGTTGACTGGATTTATTAACTAATTACATGTGCAGTATAATGGAAGCTACAGAAAAGGGGATAGTGAGAAACATGGAAAAGTCAAGGTTAACTCTGAGATTTTGAGTTTTAAAGGATAGCATCCTAAGTGATAGGAAATTAATTTACAAATTATTTGGTGGTCCATTCCATTTTTAGATAGTTCTGATAGTATGTTCTTATTCATATTAAACCTTAACATAGCACCTTAAATTTCACCCTTTGGTCCTAATTCTTAACTGAGGAGGCAAAAAGAACAACTCTAATGGATTTTGCAGAACAATAATTTTTTTTAAAACCTTAAGCAATTTGAACTTTAAAAATCACATTGTATTTTTTATGGATAAACAATTTTAGGGGCAGCTAGGTGGTGCAGTGAGTAGAGCACTGACCCTGGAGTCAGGAGGACCTGAGTTCAAATCCGATCTCAGACACTTAACACACACACACACACACACACACACACACACACACACAAACTAGCTGTGTGACCTTGGGCAAGTCAATTAACCCCAACTGCCCTCCAAAAAGCAAAAAAAAGACAAAAAAAGTTACTTTTTAAATAGCAGGTTGATAAACTTTTCAGGAATAAGGAGGAGAAATGAATAGTTAACCTTAGAACCATCTATTTGAATAGTCCCAAGTGATTAGGTGACACAAATGTTTAAAACATGTTTAAATGTTTAAAATTTGGGCTACCTGGAGATTCCATATATCCAGATTATATTCATGATTCCCAGGAGGAGGAGATTCTTAAGTTTTTTGAGTCATAGATTTCTGTGGCACTCTTCTCAGAACAACAATTTAAATGTATTAAATAAATGCATAGGAGACTTCTGCATTACATCAGCAAGAAGACCATAGAATACACATTTTTCTCAAATTCTGATAACCTCTCAAATCTCTCGAAAACAGAACTTATGAGCCAAAGATAAAGCAACTTCAACTGCTTATATGTGATGAGGTGTAGGCTCTGGGACCCCCCTAGAGCTCCTGCAATCTTTGAGGTACAGGCTCTGGAAAAGTAAACCTTCCCAGAGAAGAGTCTGTCTGCAGTCATGGGCCTTAAGTTGTGGCTCTAAGTTGTAAGCCCTCCTTCATTCCAATAATTTCCCACCCTTAATGTTGCTGTTCCCACCCTTGAACTGACCTGACCCACCATTGTCTATGGTCTCCAGGTAGCCTCCAGCAACTTCCCACCCTTAACTACTCATTACTAGAGTCTGACCTCATCTTGACTCCTCCTGAAGACCCTCCCCAATCCCCTCCTCTAGACTGCCCCTAGATTCCTCCCACAACCTTTCTGTATATAGAACCCCATCTTCCCTCCATGTGGTGGGAGAACGCCATAGGATAGATTAGCACAGACTTGCTCTCTGGGAGAACACCACAGAATACCCTAGCACCCCATATGGCGAACTTGAACTTTCAATAAACTTTACTTTTTCCTTGGCTAAGAAGACTTGAGTGGAATTCTTTTAGCAGGACCTGGAATGTTGGTATTTTGGGGTCTCAGGCATCCCTTACCCTCTTTGGGTACCTCTTCAATATGGTCTAGATCAGGATATCCAAAATAAAAAATGAGATTAAAAAAAATCTCTGTAACCCAGGAATGGGTACTCACTGACCCTGAGTTCAATTAGTACCTCTTCTCTGCCTCCAACTGCAGCAAGGTTGAATTTGAGAACTAAAGGACAAAACACAAGCTTATATCAAAATCTACACCTGTGCCCCTATGCCCTACTTCCTCTTTCCAGTATTGTAAAAACAAAGAGTCTAGGTGATGGAAGTTTAATAGGCCCTTGAGAGGGCCTAAAATGTCTATATCCTCTGAACCAGAGACTCTGTTACAAGGTCATCCTCCAACCAGGCCATTGATAAGAAAAAAAATTCTCATAAACTTCAGAGCATTTATAGCAGCAATTTTGGAGACAACTAAATTTTGGAAGCAAAGCAGATGCCCATCCTTGAGAATAGAAAAAATTGGTACCCCAATGTAATGGAATACTAATGTGCTATAAGAAATAGTGTGTGTGATGAATACATAGGAGCATGGGAAGATCTATGTTAGAAGTTCCCAAATTTATTTGACCTGCCCCCTTTCAAAAAAATTACTCAGTCCCCCAGTGGAAATCTACTTTCTTTAACCCTTTAACAGTTTTCATCAAAAATTGTGTCATTTAAAGGAGTGTATAAAACATATATATATATTTTAAATGACAGATCCTCAATTTAAAAATTTATTGTAAATTTGTGGGGTTTCCCCTGCATTAAAATGTTGATGATACATGATTGCATCAGGTAACCATTAATGGAAAATTTTACGATGCAATATTGCATTAAAAATAGTTAAAGGGTTATGGCTTTCATTTTGTGTGCTTATTTGTAAAATAACGTAATCACCATGACTTTGTCACATGAGATGAAACGTATGTTTTTTCAAAATTTTCTTATCTTTTCTTCTATGCTTCTACCACCTCCTGATTTTTATTGAATGCCCCCCAATAGCACCTAAGGCTACTACTGTCTCCCCTGGATCATTGCAGTGCTCCCCCAGAGGGTGGTATCACCCACTTTGGGGACCTCTGATCCATACAAATTAATATAGAATGAGGTAGACAATCAAGAAAAGAACAGAGACAACTAGGTGGCGCAGTCAATAGAGCGCCAACCCTGGAATCAGGAGGACTTGAGTTCAAATATGGTCTCAGACACTACCCACATACTAGCCATGTGGGAAATGCACTAACTACAACAATGAAAAATGGAAAGAACATGAAAAAAAATATATATATATATATATATGTAAAAAAAGCATAAAGAGCAAGTGGGACTGGAATGAAGAGATATAAGACACCCCCAACCTACCCCTCTGTGGAGATGTGAAGTCCACAAGTGTTGTATATCACATATTTTCAGGCTTTTTCAATGAATCCATCTGCTGTGCTCATTTTTTTTTCCTCTTATCTCTCCAAGAAATACTATTTTGATATGGGATGGCTCTTTGAGAGACTAGTATGAGGACACATAAGATACTAGAGTGATACAAGAATCAGAAAATATCAACAACTTACTTAGGAAGTATATAGACCAAATTACCAGTATCAAAAATGAAAGGAATGAATTCAACATAAATGAAAAGAATTAAGCAATAATTAAGAGTTATTTTGTTCAATTATATGCCAATAAATCTGACAGTCTCAATGAAATAAATAAATATTTACAAAAATACAAATTGCCCAGATTAAGAGCAGAGGAAATACAATACTTAAATAATCCCATCTTAGAAAAAGAAATTTACTAAGTCATCAATGAACTCCCTAACAAAACAATTCCCAAGGTCAGATGGGTTCCTAAGTGAATTGAGTAAATTATTTGAAGATCAACTAATTCTAATACTATATAAACTATTTGGAAAAGTAGGCAAAGAAGGAGTAATGTCCAATTGCTTTTATGACACAAGCATGGTGTTGATACCTAAACCAAGAAGAGCAACAACAGAGAAAGAAGATTATAGACAAATTTCCCTAATGCATATTGATGCAAAAATTTTAAATAAAACATTAGGAAGATTACATGAATATATCATAAGGATCATATGCTATGACCAAATGGAATTAATACTAGGAATGTAGGGCTGGTTCTATATTGGGGAAATTATCAGCATAATTGACCATATTAATCCAAAACAAACACAAATCATATGGTTATTTCAATAAATAGATAAAACAAGCTTTTGACAAAATATAACACCCATTATTATTAAAAACAATAGAGAACACATGAATAAATGGAGTTTTCCTTAAAATGATAAGTAGTTATCTATATAAAACCATCAGGAAGTTTTCTCTGTAATGATGATAATGATAAAGCTAATGATGATAATGATAAAGCTAAAACTTCCCTTTAATGTCAATGCTGAAGAAAGGTTTTCATTATCACCCCTATTTTCCATTATTGTACTAGAAATGCTAGCTATAGCAATAAGGTAAGAAAAAGAAATTAAAATAATTAGAATAGGTAATAAAAAAAGAAAACTATTCCTTTTTTGCAGTTGATTGTAGCAGCAAGCACCCTAGCGTACCCAGGATGGTTGCTAGCACAGGTTCTTTGATCAGCTTTACTAAAGGAAAGCAACTCAAAGGGGGTCAACAATCTTTAAACATGCACACACATACACATACATATAAATATACATGCACACATATGTGTACATATACATACATACACATATATACACATACACATATATACATGCATACATACATATCTATATCTATGTATCTATCCATCTATCTATCTATCTTTCTATAGGTAGATATATTTCATTTTATTTAGGGGAAATAGTCAGCACCTTAAACTTCAGAAAATACAAAGAGAAATTACAAGCAGACAAAAAATACGGACAGAGAAAATAACACAATTCAACAGACCAACAGAAATGGCTTCTAGCATACATAGTTATTTACAAGAGAGAGAAGCACCAACATCTGTGTTTTCAAAAGCCATGAGGCTAAACAGTTATCCAGAGTCTCATCTGGTCAAACCACATAACTCTTCCCATAAGTGAGCCCCAAAGCAAAACCCCACCTCTGATCCTGAAGAAGGGTATATATCTATACCCTTCTTCAGGATCAGAGAACATCACAACCTTCATGACTCTACAAAGTAGCAAATGGTGTCAACCTTCTTGAAAAACAAGCCTCCCTCCAATCTAGTCCGTCCTGTTGAGTTCCATTTGAGGCCCATTAAAGGACAGGGAAGACCTTCAAATTCCCCATTATTACAATGATATTATGCTATACTTAAAGAATCCTAAAGAATCAACTAAAAAAAAACCTAGCCAAAATAATTAACAACTTTACCAAATTTGCAGGTTTTAAAATAAACCCACATAAAACATCAACATTTTTATAATTAGTGACAAAATTCAACATCAAGAGAGAGAAAGGCAAATTCCTTTTTAAATAACTGTAGACAAAATGAAATAATTGAGAGTCTACCTGCCAAGACAAACAAGTCTATGAACATGATTACAAAACACTTTTCACACCAATAAAGTCAGATCTAAACAACTGAAAAAAATATTAATTACTCTTGGGTAGGTAAAGCCACTAAAATAAAAATGCCAAATCTATCTAAATTAATTCACATATTTTGTGCCATACTAAATTGTGAACACTTTGATCCAGCAATACCACTACTTTACTTTTTCTCCAAGGAGATTTAAAAAATAGAGAGAAAGAACTTCCTTATAAAAAAAAAACAAATTTATAGAAGCTCTTTTAGTGGTGGTAAAGAAATCCCAATTAATTGGGGATTGGCTAAACAAGTCGTAAATGCTAGTAATGGAATATTCTTATGCTGCAGAAGAAATGGCAAGCAAGCTGATTTCAGAAAAAACCTAGAAAACCTTACAAGAAAAGATGTAAAGTAAGTGAAACCAGGAGAACATTGTACACAGTAACAACAATCTTGTATGATGATCAACTGTGAATGACATACATATTCTGACCAACACAGTGATCTAAGATATTTCCAAAGGACTCATGATAGAAAATGCTATCCACTTCCAGAGAAAGAACTGAAGGTGTCTGAATGCATATTGAAGCATCCTTTTTTCCCCTTTTCCCCTTTGGATTTGTATCTTTTTTTTTTTTTACAAAATGACTAATAAGGAAATATGTTTAGATGATTACACATATTTAACCTCTATCAAATTGATTATCATTTCACAAAGAGAAGATGAAGGTGTGACGGAGAAAACTTGGAACTCAAAATTTAACAAAAAAGAATGTTAAAAATTATCTTTATGTGTAATTTAGGAAAAACAAAAATATATAAGTATATGCATATCTAATTAAAAAAGAAAATCAATTAATTGTGTTGAAATATAATTATCAGAACATTAAAAAATATTAAATTCATAGACCCCATGTTAACAATCCTTTTCTTATTAGAGTATCGAAAATTCTCTGCTGGCTAAAATCCAAAGGTATAAAAATTGTAATTTTTGAAATATTTTTGATGTAATAAGTTATAGTGATATGACTCCAATATGAAGTCACTTAGGTTAAGTGATCCAAAAGTCCACAAAACATATAAGCAATGGCAGCAAGTTGTTCTTTTCTACTGTCTTAAGTCATTCTGATCCTATATCAAACCATTAAATGATTACAGCTCCTGACAGCATGGTAATCTTGGCTAACTGCAATAGTTATGAGCCATATAGATCACTAGAGTCTCTGAGTGCCAACTGAAAGCCTAACCCAATTACTGGTTCTAATAAGGAAATTCTCCCCACCTGAGCTTTGTATCAATAAGTGACCCAATGAATTTCCATACGACATCTAGGTCTGGTTAGGAATGCCCTCTCCCACAACTGGGTGCATTTCTTAGAATCTGTGCATACTAATCCCTCTGTGTCTGTATTGTCATATAGTCTGTGTATTTTTTTAAAAATTTTGCTTGGGGAAGCTAGGTGGCAACAGTGAATAGAGCACTGGCCCTGGAGTCAGGAGGACCTGAGTTCAAATCTGGCCTCAGACACTTAACACTTCCTAGCCCTGTAACCTTAGGCAATCATTTAACCCCAATTGCCCTGCCTTCCTCACTCCAAAAAGAAAAAAAATATTACTTGCTGCATTGCATAATAATAAAGCACATATTTGTATTGGTTCCCCAAGTACTGATTCCTAGCCAGTTCTCAAATCTGGTCTTTCTTCTAATCCAAGTCATGAGGGTAAATACAGCAAAGGGTATGTGAAATTGCAAAGGTGGGGTATAAATATTATAGTATAGTGGAAACAACAGAGGACTAGTAATTAGAACCTGATTTCAAATCTTTTTTCTGCTCCTAACTTAATTTATGACCATTTTTGTATCCAAACCAAAATCAAGGTCACTACACACCACCTGATTTGTGGCCCAACATTAAGCCCCTCTATATTTTTGTGTTTGTCTCTATCTTACACCCTGTAATAGCTTGAAACAGTTTAAGGCATAGTCTTGGGTAAATTGCCCAAGGTCTAGTCCTCTAACCCCCTCCTTCCTGAATCAGCATTCTGTATAGTCTCCCTGAATCAGCATAGTGTACAAGGATCAGTCTGCGATTATGGTGCAAGCCTATCTTATAAGAAGACCACCTTGTTCTGGTCTGCTGACCAAGCAGGGTCCCCACACCCTTTACACAGAACATGACCCTGGTCTACTCTGGGAGACTGACTATTCCCCATTCCCCCTTACCCAACGGACCTCCACCCTGTAACCTCCACCCTCTGGAGGTGATAAAGGTTGCACCTTTATTCCCTTGTGTCATATTCCCAAATTAGCCCTGAGCTATAGATCTATCCAATGGGTGTTCTTGGCTTCTGTACATCATTGCTTCTGCTAGCTCCCCTCCCTGATTGGGGTTTTTGTGGTTTTAGCCTTTTTAAACAGTGTTCATACCTTCAATCTAAACTACACTCAGGTAGCCCTTGCTTGATCAATGAAACCACGCCTAAATTTACCTTGAACTCAGGTCTCAGCTCATTCTTATTCTCTGCAAAATACCATGATCAATTCACCATATCTTTATAACCACTCTTTTACTCATTTATAAAATGAGAGGGTTAAATCTGATAATATCTAATCCCCTTTCCAGCTCATAGACATCAATGGTGGAAAAGAGCTTAATGTTTATAGTCTCTATTGCTAGCATGGGATAAAAAGAAAATGGAGAGAGAATCCTGGGAAAAAGGCAGAGTAAGTCAGAAAATCCCAGGGTCTCAAGATTTTTCCCCACAAAAGAGCACCTTAGGGTCAACAAAGCATGGGTGGAGATAAATAAAAATAGGGGCACAACCAGGGTCTCCTGGGACAATTTGAGAAGATTGGAAGAAAAATCCCAGGACAAGGTTTGGTCTCTGTGAAGAATAAATACCTCCAGGCTAGGTTCCATTTTAACGACAAATAGAAAGCCCTGGAGTTAGTAGGTTTGAGAGGCTGTCTCAGCCCCGGTCACAGAAACTTTTACCCCAGATAGTAAGGGAAACTGGGAGTTTGAGCCTGGGGGAGATTGAAGGAACCTCTATTGTCAGGGAACACTAGACCTAGCTGTGTTGCAAAGAGCAGTGGGGGTGTAAAACCAATCATGAATAGCTCTCCTGAAGACTCCGGTTGTGAATAACTTAAAGCATCTAATCACATAGCATAGTGAAATCTCTATTTATTTGGCAAGGAACTAAAGCATAACATTTGAGAAACTAAAGCACAACATTCACAATGATATCACATAACAACTTATTAGTAAGGTGGCCACATAGTTTGGTTTTATTTTTGGAGGGCAACTGGGGTTAAGTGACTTGCCCAAAGTCACATGGCTAGTAAATGTGTCAAGTGTCTGAGGCTGGATTTGAACTCAGGTCCTCCTGACTCCAGGGCCCGTGCTCTATTCACTGCACCACTTAGCCACCCCATGTGGCTACATAGTCTTAAATATCCACCCCTAGGTCACAGTAAGTCACAATTTCCTCAGTCAATGCAGAATGTCCAATTAAGGTCTTCTTTCATCTTGACTCGAGGCTGGCTTCCCATCATCCTTAAGCCAATCATCCTTAAGGAAGAGCAGAAAATACAAATACCATCTACCCCTAGGTCACAGTAAGTCACAATCTCATTGGCTAATACCTCCCATGGCTCCTCTTCATTGGGCTGACTGCTCCCAGCTCTTGTCTGGATTCATCCAGCTCTTGCCTGGATTTGCATGTAGGCAGCTCTCCCAGCTCTTGCCTGGATTCACTCATCTCTTGTCTGGATTCACATGTAAGCAGCTCTCTCAGCTCTTGTCTGGATTCTCACATAGGCAGTTCTCCACTCTTGTTCCATATCTCAGCTCATGGGGACAGCTCCACTCCAAGCTCTTCACAAGTTCTGTTTCTGGGAAAACAGGGTTTAACAGGGCTATAGTATTTACATACATTATTGGCACTATCTCTTTCTGTCTGACAAATTAACACAATTCAGCAGATGAGGCTTCTGTCTGAGAAATCAAACAGAAGTCAACAGTAAAGTCCTTTTTCAGGACGTCTGGAACAACAGTAAAGTCCTCTTTCTGGACTTCTGTCTAAGAGCAACAGACAGGATGCTTCTTTCTGACAGAACAGACAAGGCTTTTGTCTGAAAGAACAACAAAGTGCTACAGAATTCCCATATCACAAACATTCTCTCTCTCAGTTCTCAGAAAGTAATGTAGATCAACAGAGCACCAAAATTACAAGCATTGTCTTTCTCAGTTCTGCCTGCTCCCAGATCTGCTCTAGCTTTTCTCTGCTCTGCTTCTTCCTGTTCCGCTCTTCCTTGTTCTACTCTTTCAGCAAACTCCTCTCATCATGGGCACCATGTGATTACATTAGAACTATAAGGGCAGGGAAAGTCTTCAAACTACATTAGGTCTATCAAGGGCAACAATGTATACTGTTTCCAACAAAGACTCCTGATATAATCAAAGGCTAGGCTCAAAGGCACTTAAATAGCTGAAACAAACAGCAAAGTACTACTTTGCTTGCCATCTCACGAGTGAGAAGGAAGAACACACCAGGAAAGCATAGAAGCAGTGGAGCAGAAAGCCCTTGACTGCAGGCACTCACAGTAGGTTGGAGGTTTTCCTTTGGTTTCAGAGTAGAGGGAAGAACTGAAGATCTGGGACAAGAGGCACCATTTCCCATACCCCAGGGCTAGAGGTGATTACAAAAATTGAGCTATCTTCACAAAAAATTCACAGGCAAAAGAGAAACAATCCAACCATAGAAAGCACTTACTGGAATAAAGATGACAGGGGTTCATCTTTAGAGGAGGATATTGAAGTAAAGAAACCCCCCAAAAGTAACATCAAATGGTCACCTGCCCAAAAAAGAATTCATAGGTCTTTAAAAAGACTTTGAAAATCAAATGACAGAGATGGAGGAAAAAAAAACAAAAACAAAAGAATAATCCAAGAAAAACAAGTTATGAAAGGAAAGTCAACCAATTAGAAAAGGAGATCCAGAATCTTAAGAAAATGACACCTTGACAATTAGAATTGAGCAAAGTGAAGTCACCAAAATTTTAAGAGATCAAGAAATAATTAGATAAAATATGAATAATGAAAAAATAGAAGAGAAAGTTTAACATGTTAGAAGAAAAACAACAGATGTGGATAGTAGATCAGGAAGAGAAAATATAAAAATAATCAGGCTAACTGAAACTTATGATCAAAAAAAGAATCTTGATTTAATAATACAAGAAATAATTAGAGAAAATTGCCCTGTAGAATTAGAAGGGGGGAAAGTAGAAATAGGAAAAAATCCATTGATCACCACTTAAAAGAGATCCTATGAGGAAAACTCATAGGAATAACATAGCCACACTCTGAAACACCAAGTTCAAGGATAAAATACTAAAAGCATCAGGATCAAAACAATTTAAATATGGTGATGCTGCTATTAGAATCACACAAATCCCAGCAGTAGAGACATTAAAGGATGGCAGGTCTTGGAAGAGCAAAAGAACTGGGTTTCAGGCCAAATACATCATACTCTGCAAAATTAAGTATTATCCTGAATAAAAACAAAAGGATATTTGATAAACTGTCAGACTTTCAAGACTTTGTTAAAAACAATTCTGAACTTAAAAAATAAAATGGAAAGGGCTTCTTAAATAAAAATGCAGTATCTCAAGATCATTTTTGTATTGCAAAATCATATATTTTATAATGTGACAAGCTGTCTTAGGGATACTTAAGTTACAAATTTTTTTTGGCTTTTTTTTTGGAGGGCAATTGGAGTTAAGTGACTTGCCCAAGGTCACATGGCTAGTTTTTTGTCTCAAGTGTCTGAGGCTTGATTTGAACTCGGGTCATCCTGGACTGGCACTCTATTCACTGAGCCACCTAGCTGCCCCTAAGTTATAAATTTATGGTTAGTTTATTCTCCCAGGATATTGCCTTAACTTTTTGAGGTTATAAGTGCTAGAAGTATTTCAACATAGTAACTTCCTCAACAGTACCATTAGGATGTACTGATTTTGTCAATATCCAATGAACAGATGTAGAAAGCATAGGGATTAATCATGGCTGTCTATAAAAAACTTTTGATCTCATGTCTTCATGATTTCATACATGAAGCCATTGCTGGAGGAACATTGGTAGTCTGTAAGTAGTAAAGAGTTTTGATTCTGTGTACCTAAATATTAAGTGTGTTAAATAGCTAGAATTGTGAAAACAACAATTCATTTTTTTCCTTTGTAGGAGCTGGTAAAATTTTAATTGGAGTGCTGATTCACAACATTCTTTAAAACCAGTATCTCTTATGGCCTAGTTTTAAAGAAGGTTCCCTTCATTACTTGATTAACTCTTTCAGACTGGAAAATTCTTATTGGGTAATCTTCAGAATTTTAACCAGCAATTTTAGTGCCTAGAAAAAGCAGCATGATATGTGCCCTCCAATTAGATTTAAAATTCATGATGTAGAGATACATAGAAATATATGTGTGTATATATAGAATACACACACATACATGCAAATATATAGAAACATATGTGAGTACAAAGATATGTATAATGATTGTATATTATATATCTACAGAGATGTCTATAGGTGTGTACGTATGCACTGATTAAATAATATATACTGACATATAGGTATATGGGAATGTAGATAAATACACATATAAGGAATGCTTAGATAAGTAAATAGGTGTATAGCTATGTGATTACAAATACATATATAGATATATAGGCACAGGCATATGCGTTTTACATATATACACAATGCATGCATTATACTTGTATATGCATTTTATTACATAGTATATTCATACTTAAATGCATGTACGTACTTATGTAAGTGCAGGTAACTGTCCTTGAAGAATTTCCTTTACCAATTCAAGTATTAAGGGAAATTCAGTTGATTGGGAATAAGAATAACGTATTATAATGGATTGGATTAGGGAATAGATTATTTGATTTGGCAGGGAATTTAGAAGTAATGTTTTCTAATCCATGAGACTCTGGATCACATACTCTTTCTAATAATCTGGAGCACTCAGGCTCTCTCTCACAGAATCTGAGAGTCAAGGTAGCACCAGGATAATTACTTATCCTCATTGTGTGGTAAGATTGTTCTTTATAGAAGATGGTTCATCTGGAAGGAAGGAATGGAACAGATGCTCTTGGAAAGTGGATGAGACAGGTGTAGTTTGAGATATTTTATTGAATTATAATGGGGGTTTGGCTCACATTTAAACCAACTAATATGGTATCACTTATGTGAAAGAAGCTGGAATACCTACCTCTGAGTGACTGGAAAACAGAGGAATGCATGAATATTTTGCATTAGCCTACCACATATTTAGAAGTATCCTTATTCTACTGGATCCATAGCCAAAATTTTCTATGGCTTTAAAACTTCCTGACTGAATAGGGACCTTTGATCTTTTCCTATATTTGAGTTTGAGGGTGTAGTATGTGTTCACCTATAGCAGGTGATGTTATGTATAAGGAGGAGGCCCTGAGAGCTTCCTCCTTCTCCATGTCACTTTTTAGGTCATGGAGTTTCTCTAAAATGCCCAGGAATTTTCTTCTAGTGCATTCATTCTTTTCATTTCTAGGTGCCTGAGTCATAATGATTTGGATGTCCAAGAAGATTAGCCCAGTATGAGAACTTTGAGGAAAAAAAAAAGATCAGGGATACTAGCCTTTGGACTTGAATTGGACTAATTCTACATAGGTGTAAGCTGTGAGCCTAATCTCCCACTCTTGCTATGTAGGGACGAAATTATAAACCTAATCCTTCTCTCCTGAGCCTGAAGGAATAAAAAGATGATGATGACCTCCAAATTATTGTGATAAATCTTTCTATTTTTTCTTCCCTTTATATTTGAAGCAAATAACAAAGTTAATCCAACATTGAATGTTTAAATGGCAATTTTACCTAAATTAAATTATATATAGTGTCTTACCAATCAATCTACCAAAAAATTACTTTATAGAGCTAGAAAAAATAGTGAAAAAATTCATTTGGAAGAACAAAAGGTCCAGAATATCAAGGCAATTAATGAAAAGAAATGCTAGGGATGGTGGCCTAGCCATACCAGATTTTAATCTGTATTATAAAGCAGAAGTCATTGAAACTACTTGGTACTGGCTAAGGAATAGATTAGTGGATCAATGGGATAGATTGGTACAAAAGACTCAGTAGTCAACAATTATGGTAATATACTGTTTGATAAGCCCAAAGACTCCAGTTTTGGGGATAAGAACTCACTATTTGACAAAACTGCTGGGAAAATTGGAATAGAGTATGGCAGAAAATGGGCATAGACCATCACCTGGAGAGGCTTATACGAACTGATGCTAAGTGAGAAGAGCAGAACCAGGAAAAATTTGTACACATCTATAGACACATCATATGTGTGACAACCAACTTTGAAAAACTGGACTCTTCTCAGCAATGCACAGTTGTAAGACAATTCTACAAGTCTCAGGATGAAAGGAGATATCTACATTCAGAGAAAGAACTAGAAAGAACAGAGTTTAAATCGAGACTGAAGCAATCTTCATGCTAGCATTCTTTTCCATGTTTGGTTTTCTTTCTTTTTTCCCATTGTTCACTCCACTGGTTACAACCCTTCTATACAATCAGACTAATGTCCAGTGGGAAAGCATTTGCAGATCCCATACTTGATTGTGTCTTGGAAGGGGGGCGGGGGAAGAGGAAGTGGAGAAAATTTGAAACTCAAGGGACTGTGGAACTGAATCTTGGAAACTAAAATAAATAAATAACGAAACAAAGAAACTAACAGAGATAGATAAATAGATAGATAGATAGACAGACAGACAGACAGACAGACAGACAGACAGACAGACAGACAGACAGATAGATAGATAGATAGATAGATAGAAAAGTAAATAAATAAATATTAATACTGGAACAAGACAATTAATAGAGGCTTTACCTGGTAGCTAGGAGAGAGCTCTCAAGGCCCTAAGGATAGCAGAGAATACTGTCTTTGTGGGGACGGTGGAAGAGATTATAAAATGCAATAGACTTATTCTTATGAGAGTGGAGCCAGAATAGAAAGATTTGAAGGCAGGGATCAAGAAGAGAAGAGAGCGACAATAACTTCTCTTGCTGGCAGGAAATGGCATTTTAACTACTGGATTAATTCACTGATGCGTTGAATCAAAGAGGTCACTTTTCATGCCTGTCTCAGCTGCTTTGACTACCAGTGGAATGCACTATTAACTCTAGTGGCTAATACCTCATTGGACTTTTTATTTTTCACAAAGTCATCACATGATCTGCTTTCTCCAATACTCAGTCATCCTATATCAAGAAAGAATAAACAGACAAAAGAAATAGGCTTGCCATGCTTCCATGACCATGTGGTAACCTAGGAGGGGAAATTAAGAAGGTAAAGTATCTGCCCTGCTCAAATCAGCAGAATTACAGAAGTTTTTGACTTGCTGGATACTAAGGAAGAGAGATATAATCAGTCAGGGCTCAGCAGTCAATTATACAGATATTTTGGCATAACTCAGTAAGTTTACAAGATAAATCACAAAATCCCTGCAAATGCCCTGAATCTTGGAGCGGTACATACATTATTCAGAGATGAGCTTCAGCATAGACATGAGGGAACAGAGAACAGCGCATATGCTCCAAGGACTGGGTACTCATTGATCAGTCCTTTATTACACAATAAGAATGCAGCCAAGCTTTCAGTTGGTTGAGGAAGAGATTATAGTATGCATTCTGACAACCAAGCAGCAGTGCATAAGCCTAGTGAATGATATAAAGAGTATTTAGGGAAAAAAAAATGTGATAACAGAAGAGGAAGCAGTATAGCCTAGATATTGTCCATGACTACTCTGACAAAAATATAAAAAGTGGATCAATCATAGTAGGGAAATTCAAGGGGGGAGAGGAAGAAAAAAATAGTCATTTTCTGCCCCCTCTGACCCAGGTCAACAGATTGAGATGGAGGTTTTTTGTACTGGGGATGGGGTCTGACCAAGAAGGCAAAGAGTGATCAGAGGCCTTTAACTGCCTACTGGGGAAAAAGTGAGAACAGAAGTGAAATACAGTTATGTAGTTCTGACTGTGGATTAGTGTCCTAGATTTAGCACCCAGCCTGGTCTGATGCTCTAAGTGAAGTAAGCAGGAGGAGGAACTCAGACCAACCAGGTAGCCTGCAATGCCACCTGCAGAGCATTCATTCTACTTTACAAGGGCTGGGAACAATTCTAATGAAAGGCAAGTGTACAGGTGTGTCACCAAGACCTCAAACAGAATCAAGAGCTTGCAAAATTCAGACCATGCAAATGGCAATTAGTTTGTCAAACTACTTTGGGCGCACTGAATGTTTGTAGGTCCCTGGCCTGAGCTCTTCTCTGAGACTTGTGATGAACCTAATACTTAATACTCACAAAAAATGAGCAGAAGGGTCTCAGATAATGTAAATCAAAACTAGATAAGGCCTAGTATTTCATCCAGAAGTGTGCAGAATGTTGCTCTAACAAAAAGTAACAAGAAAGTAAAGCAGGAAAAAGGAATATATGAAAAAGAATATATAATAGAGAGCTATTATGATGCCAGTGATGGTGAGCATATTATTATGCCCAGGCCTAAAACCAGAAGAAAAAAAAATGACTCAAAAATATCTATAATCATAGTCTTAAATTTTAAAAAAAGTTTTACCACAATATCAATTAGAATTCCTGGAAGAAATGGAACAAGAGGTTTTTAAAAAAAATATTTTCATATGTAAATATTTTTATACTTAAAATATTTTTAGTGTAATAAAATATTTATACATAAAATATTTTTATACATAAATACACAGAACAATATACTAAAGAATGCTAAGAGAAAAAACAGAAATGAAAAGGAGAGTTGGGAGAAAAGCATGAAAAGAGAATCACTTAGTTCAAGAAGTATAATATCTTACCAAAGTAACAGATACTTTGAAAATTAGAATATACCAAATACTAGTTAGTAATTCCACAAAGCAAAAACAAATATTTTTTAAAAGGCCAAAAGATTTGAAAAGGAATTAAAAATTTAAGGTACCTCACATTTAAAAGAAACCAGAAAACACATTAAGGAGAGGTAATTTTAAAATAATTAGAATATCTGAAAACGACAAGAACAATAACAAAGTCTAGATTGGAGAAGGGAACTTGCAGCCTCTAGATAACATGTGGCCTTCTAGGTCCTTTGGTATAACTTTTTGACGGAGTTCACATGTAAGGGGCTTTGTTTTGTGAAGTTTAGATTCAGTCAAAGGGTGCACTTGAGTACAGGGCCACATGTGGCCTTGAGGTAGCAGGCCCATCCCTGGCCTAGGTGTTATATTTCAAGATATTACAAAGACTATTCAGATCCATTTGTACCAGAATGCAAAGTATGAGTGGAAAAAATTTAGCTTATCACCTAAAAACAAGCAAAAACAATAAACATCACAATGAAAATTCCCAGAAATGTCAAAAGTGACATCCGGAACTTCCTGTTTAAAGAGAAAATAGTCCAAGCAGTAGGGAAGTCAGACTTCAAGTATAGGGAGCCAGTCAGGATCACATATGATTTAGCAGTTATCAGATTAGGTAAAGCATTTTCCCAGAATGCTTGTAGCCTTCTTTAACCAGAACTCCTTGAAGATTTCTTCTATTGGTTACTTCTTCACAGAATCTCCATTTTGAAGAATGTCTCAAGTTTGCCATCTCTCTTTACTCCCCTGTCTCTGCTATTGATTCTCTAAATTTTGCCACAATATTCCAGGTGGGTACATTTTCCCATTTCCCTTTTATACATTGTCTTTCCCCTTCAAAAAATAAGCTCCTTGATGGCAGGAACTGTATTTATTTTTTTATTATTATATTTGTATCCCATTCTTTAGCATATTGCTTAGCACAGAGTAAGTACTTATTACATTCTTTTTGACTTTACATAACTTATTAACCACTTATTATTTGCCAGGCATTGCCTTTCTAAAGGATAGAGAGATCGTAATACAATATTCCAAAGAGTAAAAATATAAACTTGCAACACAAGAATAACTTATGTAGCAAAACTGTCTGCAGTCCATGGCAGGAAGGGGAAGTAGATCTTTAATGAAATAGCAGATTTCCAAGACTTCCTGAGACCAAAACTAAGTAGAACATGGAAATAAAATGTATAGGAGACAGGAGAAGCATAAAATACTTAAATATAGTGAGTGAGTAACCAGGAGGGAGTATATAAAGATAAGTTATTTACATTCTTATGAGTTAGAAGATACACATATCCTTTGGAATTGTAGTGGTAGAGAAGGAACTTCTGGGTTGGAGCCAGGATGGCAGAGTAGGTAGAGCACTCAAATGAAGTCTTCTAATGTTCTCCTCCAAATAACTTTAAAATAATTATTTAAATCAAATTCTAGAGTGGCAGAACCAAGAAAAAGGCAGAGTTATACCATTCTTCCAGTCCAAGACAACACAGGAGATCAGAAAGAAAAATCTGTGACATGGCAGAGGAGGCTGAGCATGAGCCCATGGGGATGACAAACCAGTGGTGGGACTAAGGAATAGTGATAGAAGTACCAGTAGCAACTCTGGTAGCTCTCAGGTTAGAGATAGTAAGGGGACCTGGAAATTTGTCCAAAAGAGATTGCAGGATATCCCTATGCTAACACAAGACGCAGAACTGGACACTATTTGGTATCACCATTGCCTATACCTGAAGAGGTCACCATAAAAAAAAATATATATATATATATATATATAGATAGATAGATAGATAGATGGATAGATAGATAGATAGATGGATAGATAGATGGATAGATATAGTATGTATGGTATATATAATGTATATATGTAATATATAATAGGGTTAGGGGTGCTTGAGATCCCAAAATACCAACATAACGGGTCATGCCAAATGAATTCAACTCAAGTCTTCTCTCAGCCAAAGAAAAGCAAAGTTTATTAAAGATTTGCCATATTGGGTAGATTCTTAAGAAGCCCCAGTATCTGTGATGCTTGCATTGGGCAAGAGGGCCAGAATTATTTGACACAGAGTGAGTCTGTGCTGGATCATTCTCCATCCTTCCTCCTTTCATAGAGGTAAGATGTGGTCTGCTACATAGAAAGGTTGTAGGAGGAATCTAGGGGTGGTCCAGAAAAGGAGTTTGGGGAGGGTCTTCAGGAGGAATCAATGAAGTCAGACTCCAGTAAATGAGTGATTAAGTGTGGGAAGTTGCTAGAGGCTACCTGGAGAGGACAGCCAATGGTGGGCTGGGCTAGTTCAAGGGTGTAACAGATTTGGGTATAGGTATTTTGGGAGAATCACAGGTGGGAAGTTGCTGGACAAAAAAAGGACTAAGCTAGTAACAAAGGTTTGGGCAGAGCCACAACTAAAGGCTTATGGCCTCAGGCCAATGCCTTATGTGGGAAGATTCAAGGAGAGTTTCATGGGTTTCCCAGAGCCTGTACTTCTGTACCCACTTCTGGGTATAGTAAGTATATGAGCAAGTAAATCTGAGAATAGAGGGCAGCATAACTGATTTGGATGAGTATATGAATCTTGTATTGGATGATGCAGAGAAGATTAACTCTAAAACAAAGTCAAGGAAATAACTTGACCATGTAATGCTAAAAGGAGACAACATTACCATAAAGTGTCTCTAACTAGAAGCATGTAGTCAGTGAAGTTAGAAGATACTCAGAAGGCAATAATTTTTTTTTTCCTTAGCTACATTCTCTGGGCTTCAAAAGCCAGCTACACATTTTTTTCATGTTACTTTCATCTTTCTTTCATAGTATTATATCAATAAATGGGTTACTCCGGCAAAAAAAGAGAGGATTCTGGGAAGATGGTGGAGTCAGATGGTCAGAAAACTTCAAGCTCTCAAGATTTTCCCCCACAAAAGAGTTAAAATGGCACCTTAGGGTGAGCAAATGTCAGGATCTGGTTCTTCCTAGGACAACTTGGGAAGATTGGAAGAAAAATTCCAAGACAAAATTGGATCTCCTGAAGAGTAAACATCTCCAGGCTAGGTTCCCTTTTAACAAGAGCCAAGCCCTGTGGTTAGTTGGTTTGAGAAGCTGTCTTCACCCCAGCCACAGGAACTTTTACCTCCAAGATAGTGAGGAGACTGTGTTTTAGTCCTGGAAAAACTATGATTTTTAAGACTGTTAAAAAAAAGTCCTGAACTTAATAAAAGATGTCTACATTCAAGAAAAATATAAGGTAAATACCTAGGACTGATAATAAGGGATTCATAAGGACAGACTTTTTAGATAACGACTTTTTAAATATATAAAATATATGCTTAAGATTCTTACTAACGATTGGGTAGCTCATAAGAAAGATGGGGGTAAAATTGAGCATGATAGGAATTTAAAAATTAAAACCATTTAGGAATAGCTAGAAAGAGTAATTATTTTATATAAATGAGGTGCAAAATGAAGAACAGATACAGAGGAATTAGAGGGGAAAGGAGGGCTGATAGTTCTGATGAGATATAGGCTCTGGGAACCCCCTTGAGTTCTGATTGAATCTTCTGGCTTGATGAGACCTTTGCATGAGGCCATAAGCCTTTCATTGTGGCTCTGCCCAAACCTTTGTTACCAGCTTGGCCCTCCATTGTCTATCTACTGCCCACACTATCAAAATATCTATACCCAAATCAACTGCTACCTGATTTCATTAACTCCTCTTGAAGACCCTCCCCAAAATCCTCCTCTAGACCACCCCTAGATTCCTCCCACAACTTTTCTGTACATAAGACGCCATCTTACCCCGATGTGTGTGAGAGTGCCATAGAATTTTCTAGCACATACTTGCTCTGTGTCCAATACAGGTGAATTTTTAATAAACTTTGCTTTTCTTTGACTGAAAGTGAAGAGGTTACCCAAAGAGGGTTAGGGTTGCCTGAGACCCCAAAATACCAACATGCTGGGTCCTGCTGAAAGAGTTCAACTGAAGTCTTCTCAGCCAAAGAAAAGTAAAGTTTATTGAAAGTTCATTAAAAATTTACTATATGGGGTAGACTCTTAAGGAGCCAGTCTATGCTAGGTCATTCTGTGGCACTCTTACAGAGGGAGTCTGTGCTAGACCATTCTGTGGTGCTCTCACACCACATGGAAGGGAGATGGGATTCTATATATGGAGAAGTTGTGGGAGGAATCTAGAGGTGGTCTAGAGAAGGGGTTTGGGGAGGGTCTTCAGAAGAAGTCAGATGAGGTCAGACTCCAGCAATGAGTTTGGGGAAGGTCTTCAGGGGTAGAGATGGGGTCGGCCTCCCATAATGAGTGATCAAGGGTGGGAAGTTGCTGGAAGCTACCTGGAGACCATAGGCAATGCTGGGCCAGGCCAGTTTGAGGGTGGGAACTGGAACATTAAGGGTGGGAAATTATTGGAAAAAGGAGGGCTAAAGACTTGGGAAGAGCCACAACTTAAGGCCCATGACCTCAGGCAAATGCCTTTCCTGGGAAGATTTACTTTCCCAGACCCTGTACCTCAAAGATTCAAGGAGAGCTCAAGGGGGCTCCCAGAGCCTACACCTCATCAAAAGAAGACTTGAGTTGAATTCATTCAGCAGGATCTGGCATGTTGATATTTTGGGGTCTCAAGCAACCCTAACCCTAACCACTTTTGGTAACTTTTCATCTGGAATGAGTTTAAGAGGGAACAATATATATACATACACACATACATACATATATGTGTGTGTGTGTGTGTGTGTGTGTGTATATAT
>CM053595.1:35541138-35558187 GCA_028646575.1 Pseudocheirus occidentalis | reverse complement strand
GGTAGTAGGTATAGGAGGCAGGAGGACTGGGAAACAAAAGATATCCACACACATAAAAATAAAGATCAGGAATAGAATCTGTTTGGGAAAGTATGTTATATATCTATGTATATATTTACAGCTATAGAGAAACATATCTAAACTTTATTGTAGCCTTGTGAGGGATTAAGGGGAGGAGAAAAATAAAAGTAAAAAAGTACAGAGCAGAGAACAAAAGAAAACTCACAAGAAAGCACAGAAAAGATGGATAATTCTCAGTACAAGGTACATTATTTATCATACAGGCTTTCTTGAAATGAAAATTTATTGTGACGTATTTAGAATCCTCTCATGTTCTCCTATGCATACAACATTCTTTTTTTTCTTCCTAACTTTGTATTTAAGTTTCAATATTTAAGTTTATGATATGTTTTTATTTCTTTTCTCTATTCTGTATTTGTGTTCTGGCATTTGATTCTAAAATAAAATTTAAAAAAATGCAGAGAGAATCTTTTTCAGTCAAGAGGGAATGAGAGCCCTGAGGGGCAACTGTTTGGCAATTCCACTGCCTATACCCATTTCTATTGCATAGATCAAGATGATGGGGGAGCACCTTCACACAAGAGGGAGCAGAAGCCCTGAGGGAAAGTATCACTTCTATTTCCAAGGATTCAGGCATCCTTGGGAACAAGTATTACTTCCAGTGCCAAAAGAACAGGGACCCTGAGGAGCAGTATCAGTTGTAATCTCAAGGTATCAGGGGTCCTTTCTGGCTAAGGACCTGAACACACACTAGTAAAGCACTGACTACACTTCTCTCCAAATTATACTACATTGATATCACCCAAAACTCTGCAACACCCAGAGCTGCACAGTTTTATCTACGTTGATATCACCCAAACACCCAGAACTAGCTATGCCAACAGCAGAGCAAAAAAGCGTGAAATTTGTGCCCCCACTTTCAGCAATTCTAGGCTGGGAATAGAACCCAATAATAATATAACACATGGATGTGAGTTGACTATGGTGGGATGATATTTTAAAAAAATAAAATTAAGTGCTCAGATAGAGGGATACAATGGGAGAAGAAGGAAGGGAGAGGGAGAAGGTGATCAATTACCTCATGTAAAATTGGCACAAAAGAGCTTTTACAGTGGAGGTGAAGAGAGCAGAGTGAGCAATGCTTGAACCTTACTTTCATCAGAATTGGCTCAAAGAGGGAATAACATATACACTCTGTTAGGTATAGAAATCTTTCTTACCCGACTGGGAAGTAGGAGAGGGGGAATACCAGAATGGGTAGTAAAAGGAGGGATGGCAGATTGTGATTTGTGGTGTCAGAAGCAAAATATTTTTGAGGAGGGATAAGGTGAAAAAAGAAATAGAAGAAAAAATGGGGAGATGCAGTAGGATGGAGGGAAATACAATTAGTAAAGATGATAGCAAATATAAATGGGATGAATTCACCTATAAAATGGAAGTGGATAGAAGAGTGGATTAAAAACCAGAATCCTGGGGCAGCTAGGTGGCGCAGTGAATAGAGCACCGGACCTGGAATCAGGAGTACCTGAGTTCAAATCCGGCCTCAGACACTTAACACAAAAAACTAGCCATGTGACCCTGGGCAAGTCACTTAACCCCAACTGCCCTCCAAAAAGCAAAAAAAACCCAAACAAACCAGAATCCTACAGTATGCTGTTTAGAAGAAGCACACTTGGGGCTGCTAGGTGGTGCAGCGAATAGAGCACTGGCCCTGGAGTCAGGACCACCTGAATTCAAATCTGGCCTCACACTTAACACAAAACTAGCCATGTGACCTTGGGAAAGTCAGTTAACCCCAATTGCCCTACATTACCCTCTCTAAAAAGCAAAAAAAAAAAAAAAAAAAAAGAAGAAGCATGCTTAAAACAGAGATGCAGACTGAGGTAAGGTGCTAGAACAGAATCTATCATGCTTCAGTGGAAGTGAAAAAGTCAGGGGTAACTATTATGGTCTCAGACAAATCAAAGTGAAAAAGAGGCAATTTTCACCAAATGTACTATAAACAATGGAGTAATATAAATACTAAACATCTGTGTGTGTGTGTGTGATCTAGTATCCAGATTCCAAAAGGAAAAATTAAATGAGTTAAAAGAGAAAATAGGTTGTAAAACAATTGTAGTGAGGGATCTCAATTTTCCCCTCTCAGAGCCAATTTAATAAAAGCAAAAATAAATTAAAAAGAAGTTAAAGAGATGAACAAAAAAGCAGAAATATTAAATGCATTCTTTTCAGATCATAATGCAATAAAAATTATATTCAATAATGGACCATGGAAACATAGATTTAAAATTAATTGGAAAATACATAATCTAATCCTAAAGAATGAGTGGGTTTAAGAACAAAGCATAGATACAACCAATAGTTTCATTAAAGTGAACCACAAGAATGAGGTAAAAGACTAATATTTATGGAATGCAGCCAAAGCAGAGGGGAAAAAATTATATTTCTAAATGCTTACATCAATAAAATAGAGAAAGAACAGACCAACGAATTGGACATGTGAGTAAAAAAAAGCTAAAAACAAAGAACAAATGAAAATTCTCTGATTAAATACCTAATTGGAAACCCTGAAAATCAAAAGAGAGATTCATAAAGTGTGAGTAAGAAAATTATTGAACTAATAAATAAAACTAAGAGATAGATTTTATGAAAAAATAAAATTGACTTATCATTAATTAATTTGATTTTAGAAGGAAAACCAAATTATTAATACCAAAAATGATACTGGTGAATTTACTATAAACTTTTTTTGATTATATTATATTAAAAAGTTTTTGCATTAACATAATGCAGGCAAGAACAGAAGGAAAGAAGAAAGTTGGGGGAAAATTACAGTGGTCTTTGATAAAGTTCTACTTTCTTAAATATATGGGGATTTGAGTTAAGTTTATAAGAATGCAAATCATTTCCAGATTGATAAATGGTCAAAGGATATGAACAGATAGCTTTCAAATGAAACAATCTAAATTATCTATAAAAAAGTTCTAAATTGCTATTGATTAGAAAAATGCAAGTTAAAATAATTCAGAGAGACCACCTGACACCTATTAGAATGGGCAGTATAGAAAAACAAAATGACAAATGTTGTAAGGAATGTGTGAAAATTGGGACACTAATGCATTGTTGATAGAGTTGTGAACTGATCCAACCATTCTGGAGAGTAATTTGAAACTATGTTCAAAGGACTACACAAAAATACCAGTACTATATTCCAAAGAGAACAAAAAAAAGGGTGGGGGAAGGGAAGCAAAAATATTTATAGTAGCTCTTTTGGTTCAGGCAAAGAATTATTAATGGACTAGCTGCCAATCAATTGGGGAGTGACTGAACAAATTTTGGTATATGAATGTGATGAAATATTATTGTGCTATAGGAAATGATGAGCAAGATACTTGCAGAAAAACCTGGAAAGATTTATATGAACTGATACAAAGTGAAGTGAGTAGAACCAGAACTTTGTACCCAGTAACAGCAGTATTGTATGGTGATTAACTGTTAATAATTTATCTAATTCTAACAATACAAAGATCTGAGATAATTCCAAATGACTTATGGACAATTCTATCCACCTCCAGAGAAATAACTGAAAGTGTCTGAATGCAGACTGAAGTATACTTTAAAAATTTGTTCCTTTTTTTCTTCAGTGTTTTTTTCAGTCTGTGTTTTCTTTCACAACCTATTTTAAAGTACTTGCTTTCAGAATGGGGATGGATGGAAGAAATGAGAGAGAGAATTTGAAACTCAAAACTTTACAAAATGAATATTAAAAATAATCTTTACATATAATTGGAAAAATGCTATAGTGGGAAAAAAGAAATCATAAAAGGGACATTTTCTGAGATACTTGTAAAAACTGAATGGCTGCAGAATGAAGTAGATGAAACCAAGAGAAAATTTTTTATTATAACAATAACATTGCAAAGTGAAAAATCTTTGATTAGCTTAGAATTCTGATCAACAAAATGGCCAACTTTAATTTTGGTGGATTCATGATAAAGCATGCTGTCCACCTTCTGACAGAGGGGTAAAGAACTTGGATTGCAGAAAGATATATAATTTTTATGCGTAACCACTTTGGGTTGTTTTCTGCCTCCTGGATAATGATGACAGAAGGGAGAATAAATATGATTTTAATTGACAAAAATAAAATGAAATATGTAAATATTTTTCTCATGTATAATCAATATACATAGCATTTTTGATATTTATACATAAATGCATGCATAGTATATAAGATAATATTCATATATACATTTATTTTTTTCAATATGCATTTGCTGACTTTCCAAACCTTTCTTGCTCACCAGAGTACATTAAATCTGTATATTCTTTGATTACTCCTCTTCCCTGCTTTCTTCCTCCCTTGAATACTCCATAGTATGTTGGGGATAGGGCTATATGACCCAGATTTCCTAAAATAGATATAAAACCATGATCTAGAATAAAATAGGAGATCTCTTATCTCTGCACTTAAAACCCCACTTGCCACTTGGAAAATTTCCTGCTCTCATTAACCAACTTCATTCATGAGACTTAGTTGATTGACTTTCTAGTGACTTCTTCAGTACAGAAAACTATAAAGGGAACTCTGAATTGCAATTCTTTAAAGAAATAACGTCTGTTTATTGACTCCTCTTATATCCTTTTGAGCCTTCATTAAAATGCACACTTCTACTCATTGTTCATCCCTCTTCTGAGTGGTAAAAAGTTACAGACTGGGCTGTTGTTTACCTGAGGCTTTTTTTTTGAAGTTTGGGGACCACAATCACCTTGTTCAAAGAAATGTAGGTAAGTTGGCCTTCCTATCTCCTCATTTTAGCAATTGGTACTGCTCTTTAAAAACTAATTCAGGCAAATTGGACAACACTCAAGACAACACTCAATAGCACCACCTTGGTAAGTAGATTACATTTCAGTGCAAGGTTCTCTCTCAGTTGTGTCAGGCCCCAACCACAGTAAACAGAAAGATTGTGATATTAAATGTCTCCTAAGTATGGTCAGTAGCTCTTTGTATTCAGTGAGGACAACCTGCTCTGTACCTCCTTCTTTCCATTTCCATCTGCATGGGAGTTCCTCTCAGGTTGAAATGTGTGAAAATATTTCTGGGAGCAGGTTTATGCTACATATCTTCTTGCAAAATCTTGCCCTATAGCCTAGCCTTTCTTGTGGCTTTCAGTAGCCAAATTTTGTTATCCACTGCTGTATGATCACAATGCTTTAAAAATCAAAGCTAGATAAATGGAAGTTGTTTTATTTTCAGTGTGGGAACAATGGGCCCCACATATATAGCAAGGGCTTATCATTATGTGGCTCACAGATATATATATACATATATATATATATATATATATATATATATATATATATATATAAAACCTCCCCCCCCTCCCCTCATCTTCTCCGAGAGACTTTTAATCCTTACAAAAGTTGAAGCATAAAATCTGGACTAGAGATCACTACCCTTATTTCCTCTGAGGGAGGGGCAGGGCCTTCATCTCCACCAAGAAGGATAGTATCTTATACCAATGAGCTTTAGGAAAGAGATTATATCAGAATTGTAAGTTCAAAGGCCTATAAAAATTCCCATCATCAGAGATATTAGGGTAATAGATTTAAAGTCAAAGGATCTGTGGGAAAATCCACCTTTGCTATTTACCCTATGGTGACTCCTTGTCATTTTTCATCTCCGGGCTCAGATCCCTCAGCTATATAAAGTAAAACACTAGGAAGAGATGACTTCCAATTCCTTTCAAGTTCTACAACCTCTATGAAAACTGTATTCAATAAGCTGTAGCCTCTAAAGAAGGAAAGGATATACATTTGTATATGTATATGTGAATAGATAGATATGTGCTCATATACTCATAAACACATACAAAAATCTTAAAATATTTTCTATAATATTTTATGAGTTGAAAGAAATATAGAAGGTTTTCCTGAGGATAGAATTCACCAGGATTCCTCAAGAATTCTGTTAATTAAGATGTTTCCATAGTTTACAAAAGTTATAAATTAGGAGGTGGTTATTTGCACCACAATTTTCTTTGAAATAGCAGTCCTCCTAATTTGTTTACAGATCATTAACTACTTGACAAAGGAAGGTAGAGAGAAAAAAACCTAAGCAAAAAAGGTAAGGCCTATAAGAGAGTAAAGATAATTCAAATGAATTCTTGAAAGCATCCTTGTGGTGGAATAATAAGATTTGCTTTAAAAAATGTTATATAAGGAATGCTATCACTTTTTCTCAATAGCATATATTTTTATAAAATATTGCTCACCTGTACTGAAAAGAATTTGTAAAGAAAACCTCAGCTTCAAGGTTGGAATGGTATTCATGTACTTACACAGTCCATGTCCTTTGCTTGACCTCTCAATTGGTCTTGGGTTCATTGCTCTTGAGTAGTGTTTTCTCAGTAGGAAAACTGTACTCCCCAGTGATTCAATTCTACCATTATCTCAGATTCCTGAGGAAAAATTCTATTTTAATTCTTGTCTAAAGGGTCCATCCAGTATCAGACAAGGAACCTGAATTAAGTATGGGATAGGCAGTTATATCCACACACAGGGAAAAAAGAGGAAAGCTAAGCAATAAAGAATTTTAGAACTATTATAAATCTTTGAAAGGCCAGTTTAAGCTATGTTGAAATATTTGTGAGCAGTTTCTTTGTAGAGACTGCTAATGAACGATTTTAAATGCCCAGTGGTCTTTTTCTTATGCATAATTTCTCTCTGTGTCTTTATCTTTGTCTGCTTCTGTATGTCTCTGTACCTGTCTCTCTGTCTCTTTCTATCTCTGTCTCTCTCTCTCCATTGCCCCCTCCTCACTGCTACTCCTAGTAACTGTTCTGCTATTCCTTGGGTGCCTTGGAAGAGGTAGGTATTCTATGTTTTAGAGATTTCACATGATCTTGTTCCAAAGGAAAGTGGGCACAAATGGAAGGCTTGCAACTGAATATGGGAAGTATTTCCCCCTCTCTGTCAGTGACCTTATGAAAAGCATTAAGAATCATCATCCCTTAACTTTAAGGATAACAAGAAGAAATACTTGAGGGTGAAGGAATGCTATTTTAATATTTTTATTCAGTTCCTTCTCAGAAGCCTATTAAAAGATTATTTTTGTCAAAATATATTTTGGACCCTTTCATCAAGATTAGCATCAGGAAGGGGTCAAAGGTTATCTAAGCCTTTTTCTAAAGTTGCTTGGAAGGGCTCCTCTATTACACATTCAATTCACTGCTGATTGAACATGCTCTGAGGGTGGGAGGAAAGATAATGTAAGGAATTTCAGCACCAAGTCTGCAGTCAGGAAGACTCTTCTTCCTGAGTTCAAATGTGGACTCAGATTCTTACTAGCTTTGTGACCCTGGGCAAGTCACTTAACCCATATGCTTCAGTTTCCTGAGCTATAAAATGAGCTAGAGAAGAAAATGACAAACAACTCTAGCATCTTTGCTACAAAAACCACAGATGGGGTGATGAAGATCACACATGACTGAAGCAATCGAACAACAATAAATATTCCACCTAACTGAATAAAGGATATTTGTAAACTGAGACATTTACTTATAAGTTTCAAGCATATGGTCTCATAGAATCACATATTTTAGAAGTTAGATGGAACTTATATCATTTAGCCAAGCACTCCATTTCATAAAGGAAGAAACAGTAGGTCCAAGATATGAACGATTTGATCAAAACTACATGGAAAGTGAGCAGTAGTGAAGTTCTCTAGACGATACATGCCAGCTATACAGAAAAGAGGGGTTTATGGGGTGAGTCTAATATCATTTTAGTACCATGGTGACATTTAAAACCCTTCTTCATGATGAAATAGATAAGGCAGGAGAATTAAATAGGTTTTCTGATATATTATTTGACACTTGACCTGAGTGACTCATGGAAAACAAAACCAACAAGGCAATTAAGTCCAGATTAATGGTAATAGAATGATTTTGGAGAAAACTAAGTAGTAAAAAACTTCTAATAAGAATTCTAATGGCAGACTGATATTGGCATAAACTTTTCTGTATCCTCTGGTATATCATGGTTAAGGAGAAGAGAGCTTCATAGCCCCTGAATGAGATGCTTGCCTAAGAAGAGCTGAATAAAGCTTCATAGAAGTCTCATTATATATTTCTATCCCTATCAAAAATGATTATTACTAAGAATGATGACAGAGGGGAGTTTTAGCATTCCCTGAACAGTAGAAGCTTACTAATCTCAGTATATTCCAAGGAGGGCAAAGTTGCAGATGTCTCAAGAGAGGATCTCACTAGAAGACTATGGCTGCGATGCAGAGTCACTGATAGAGGAGACAGAAAGAGCTAAGGCCTCCAATTAGCAGACTGAAGTGGTGTAATCTCCTCTGCAGGAGAGAGGCTTATGAAATACAGCATCCTTTCTCACCATCACGACCACACACACAGAGAAGATTTTGGAGGTGAATGAAAGGGGTGGTTAACAGACTCACTGGAGCAAAGATGTGATGCACACTGGAGCAGAGTGGGAATGCTTGGCATGGATCAACCAAGTGAAGCATCTCAAAAACATTAGTGGAAAGCATTAGTAGTTTTTATTTATTTATTTTAGCATGAGAGGCATTATTGTCTTCTTCACACATGTAAACTGTCCTTGTATATTATTTGTGTATATTTATGTTCTTTCATGTACACACTGGGACCCTTATTGTATGAGATATCTATATGTGGATACCCCATGCATGATCCTCTAAATGTCAGATATTGCTACTGAGTAGAAAACCAAGTCTTTTGATTCCAATTCCATTAACTCTTACTACTCTGCTTCCTTGCCATTCCTACTTTATGCAAAATTTTGTATCTCTAATGTTATATTTTAATTGTATTTCTCATCTTTCCAAGTTCAGACCATAAAGGGACATACACAAATTCATAGATAGCATGTTGGAGTCAGGAAGGAGCTTAAAGATTTATCCACCCATCCAACCATTCATCCCATCCTTATACTTTAATATAGTTAGTAAGTTTTTTCCTGAAAGAATTGAATTATGTAGGTCCTTAATCTAAATATTATTCTACATATAAATACGTGAGAAAATATTTCTTTTTTTCCCACTTTCCAAAAGCAGGAGGGAAAAACTGGCATAGTTTCCTGTGAATTGGTTCTGAATATAAATCTAAAAGTGACCTAAGAAGTAAAAATGGATATTACTTGTCTTTCAAGCTCCCGCTGAAGATTATGGAGAGCAATTAGGTAGAACTGAGTACTTTTGATTTAATTTATCAAACCAGTCAGCCAATACAAGTTTTTCCCCCTTATTCTGTGCCAGGTACTATTCTACCTTCTGTGGATACAAAGAAGGGGAAAAAAATAGATCTTACAGGGAAAGAACCCAAATTGCTAATGAAGAAGACATGCCCCTTTATATTGGCAAATAAGCAGGTACTTAGCACCTTGTTTCAAGTTAACACCTTCTTTAAGCTATTTAATTAGCACAGAAGTAGTTAATACCTTGGGAGGAAGTTGCTGAAGTAGCAGGAAGGGGCAGAACATGGAGGAGCTATACTGTATATAAGGAAGAGAATTAGCAGGACAGTCAGATTTTTTTCTCAATGAGCACCTAGAGGCTAGAACTTTTGCCAAGACCCTCCTTCTGGGAACTTTTTGCTGAGACACTCCTTCTACAGCTTTTCCCAAGGATTTCCAAGAACCAGGCTGAGAAGCTACCATGACTGAGAGAAGGATCCCTGCTTGAGGGAGCCTATTCTATTATGAAGGCTTAGGAATGTGGGTGTTCACTGCATTAACTATACGTATCTACTTTGTGACTTCTGTAATGACTTTGGCTTTCTGGTGTTGGGACTTGTCTTTCTGGTTCTGGGACTTGGTTTTCTGGTATTTGAATAAAGGCTTTGGTTCTGCCCTCCACATGGAGAATTTGCTATATTTTGTGATTCACAACTATACCAGCATATTCATAACCACCATGGGTGTTGTGAATATTGCATTATTGTTACATCCATTGAATGGAGGATAGGTTGGAGTGTGAGAGATTTGATGGGGAGATAAATTAGAAGGTTATTTTAATACTTCAGGTGAAAGATGATGAGCATATGCAGTCAAGTGGTGTCTTTTTGAGTGCAGAAGAAGAGAGTAGTTAAGGTGAGGGAATAAACACTCATATATTACCTATAATGTGCCAGGTATTACACTAAGCGTTTTACAAATATTATCTCATCAGAACGAGGAGACCATTGTACACAGTAACAGCAGCATTATACAATGATCAGCTATGACAGACTTAGCTCTTCCCAGCAATACAATGATCTATGGCAATTCCAAAAGATCCAAGATGGAAAATGCTTTCCATATTCAGAGAAAGAGCTGATGGAATCTCAGTGCAGATCAAAGCATACTATTTTCATTTTGTTTTCTGGTTTTTTTTCTTTCTCATGTTTTTCCCCTTTTATACTGATTCTTCTTTCAAAGCGTGACTAATGTGGAAATATATTTGACATTATTGTGCATGTATAACCTATATCAAATTGCTTGCTATCTTGTGAAGTGGGGAGGACAGGGAGTGAAGGCCAAAAAAAAATTAGAACTCAAAGTCTTACAAAATGAATGTTGAAAAAAATTTTTTTTACTTGTAGTTGAAAAAAAAACGGTATTAAGTGCAAAAAAGTGAAAGCATACAACATTATATCATTATATTCCTTGAAGTAGAAACAATAGGATTTAAAAACAAATTATATATGTGGGTTGAGTATGAGTGGATAATCAAGGATGACACCAAGATAGCACACCTGGCTTACTAGAGCATGAAGCTCTCAGTAGTAAAAGGAAGATTGGGAAGATGGAAGAATGTCAGTAGGAAAGTGAGCTCTATTTTGTCCTTTTTAAGTTTGAAATGTCTTTCGGACATGCAATTTTAGATGTCCCAAAGGCATTTTGTGATGTGGGATGGACAAATTCATGACATTACATCAATTATCTCTATCAAATTGTTTAGAAATTGCCACTATATGTTCTTTCTATCCACTGATTCATGGAAAGTCCTATGTACAATGTCTGCTAAAGTCGTTCTCTGTTACATCACTACAGAAGGTTGGTTATGTTGGACTACAGAAGGTTGGTTATGTTGGATTCTTGAAAGTTATAGCAGTGGGGCAACTTCATGATGCAGTGAATAGAGTGCCAAGTCAGGAGGACCTGAGTTCAAATCTGGCCTCAGACACTTGACACAAAAACTAGCCGTGTGACCTTGGGCAAGTCACTTAACCCCAATCTCCCTCCAAAAAGAAAAAAATAGCAAAAAAAAATTATAGCAGTGAAGTACAAGTTATGCTTGTTTATTTTTCCTCCTTAGCTAGAAAGACTTTGAAAATGTTTCTAGCAACAAACTGTCTTTTATCTAAAAAAACAAAATTAATTAAAAAGACTTATTACCAAATTGAATGATAATGAAATTTTTGGTCAGAGCAAATGTTAAATATCATCTAATAAATAACGCCATACTTATGATTTCTTTTACTAAAAGTCATTATCTTCTCTCTGTCCCCCTAAACACATACACGCATACCTTGAGGAAGTTACTTATCTTTAAAGTGTTAGATGTATATTGTATTTAATGTGATGTTTGCTGTTTTATTTTGTTAATGTATATTTGCTTACAACAGGAGATAGAGAAATTCCATTTAAACTTACAGTAGACATTATAAAATATTTTTGAGTCTACCTGCTAAAACAAACCCAGGAATTACATGAACATAATTACGAAACACTTTTCATACAAATAAAATCAGATCAAAATAATTGGAAAAACATCAGTTGCTCATGGATAGGCTGAACTAATTTAAGAAAAGTGAGAATTCTACCCAAATTAATCTACTTATTCAGTGCCATACCGATCAAACTACCAAAAATTATTTTATAGAGATAGAAAAAATAATATCAAAATTCTTCTGGAAGAACAAAAGGTCCAGAATATCAAAGGAATTAATGAAAAGAAATGCTAGAGAAGGTGACCTAGGCACTCCAGATCTTAATTTGTATTGTAAAGCAGCAATCATCAAAACTACTTGGTACTGGTTAAGAAAGAGAAGGCTAGATCAGTGGAATATATTAGGTACACTACACACAGTAGTCAAAGATTATAGCAATCTACTGTTTGATAAACGGGAAGACCCCAGATTCTGGGATAATAACTCATTTTTTTGGCAAAAACTACTGGGGAAACTAGTAAATAGTATGACAGAAACTGGACATAGATTGATGTTTGACACTGTATACCAAAATAAAGTTTAAATGGATATATGATTTAGATATAGAGGCTGATACTATAAGCAAATTAGGGGAGCAAGGAATAGTTTGTTTATTTGCCAAATTTATGGAGAATGGAGGAATTTATGACCAAACAAGAGACAGAGAACATTATAAATTGCAAAATGGATAATTTTGATTACATCAAATTGAAAAGTTTTTGTACAAATCAATGCAACCAAGGTTAAGAGGGAAGCAGAAAATTAGGAAAGAAATTTTACCACTAGTGTCTTGTAAAGGCCTCGTTTCTAAAATGTATAGAGAACTGAGTCAAATTTACAAGGATAAAAGTCACTTTCCAACTGATATGTGGTCAAAGAATTGAACAGGTGGTTTTCAGAGGAAGAAATTAAAACTACAGTCATATGAAAAAAAATCTTCTAAATCACTGTGGATTAGAGAGATACAAATCAAAACAACTTTGAGGTACCACATCACACCTATAAGATTGGCTAACATGACAAAATAGTAAAATGATAAATGTTGGAGAAGACATGGGAAAGTTGGGACAATAATTCATTTTTGGTGGAGCTGTGAGCTGATCCAACCATTCTGGAGAGCAATTTGGAACTATGCCGAAAGGGCTATAAAAATGTGCATACCCTTTGACTCAGCAATACTAGTTCTTGCACCATATTCCAAAGAGGTCATAAAAATAGAGAAAGGCCTACATGTACAAAAATATTTATAGCAGCTCTGTTTTGTGGTGACCAAGAACTGGAAATTGAGGGGATGCCTATCAATCGGGGGACAGCTGAACAACTTGTGGTATGTCAATGTAATGGAATACTATTGCACTATAAGAAATAATGAACAACTGCGCTTCAGAAAAATCTGAAAATACTTATATGAACTGATTCCCAGTTAAGTGAATAGAACCAGGAGAACACTGTATACACTTATAGCCACTGTTCGATGACTGATTTTGATAGACTTGGCCCTTCTCATTCTCAGCAATGAAAGGACTTAAAACATTTCCAAAGAACTTAGGATGGAAAATACTATCCATATTCAGAGAAAGAACTATGGAATCTGAATGCAGAACAAAACAGACTATTTTCTTTGTTCTTTTTTCTTTCAATATGACTAATGTGAAAATAGGAATGTTTAATAGGAATGTACATGTAGAGCCTATATCAGATTGAATATTGTCTTGGGGATGGAGGGAGGAAAGGAGGTGGAGAAAATTTAAGAATTATGGAAGTGAATGTTGAAAGCTATAAATTAATAAATTAACTTTAAAATATTTATTTGCTTAACGTCTCAGGAATCTGAAGGTCCAAATATTACATACATCCCAAATCTCCTTTCATTTATTTCCTTTTGATTACACATTTCCTCATAATTACTTCCTGAAAGATGTGTATGTCTTTTAGCTCCATGCAAGGTATCCCAACTGGGTGGGAAAGTCTCCCTTTAATTAGCAGGAAAATGCTGTTTGTTGGGCTCAAGGGACATATACTAATTTTTTTAAAAAGCAGGTAAATAAATAAAGCCAGCTATGCTTGTTAACATGAGCAGATAATTATGACTCATAAATAAACATACATTTTTTTTTACAAAATTTCATTTAGCAATGATTAAAAAAAGGTATGATTCTACTAATATATAAAATACCAAGACTGGAAACCCTATTAGCAACATAATTGCACTGACAATTTGACTGATAAATATTAGGCTTTCTCCTTATTTACCTGTAGTGGTAGGACTTTTTTTGGGTAGCGCTTTTAAAGTATCTCAAACATGGTCACTTTGGGGGCTTGCTTCAGTGAGTAGGTTAGAAATCAGTGATTTCTTGTCCTGGTAATGGTCTCTTGCACCTTAGTTAAACTGCTGTTACTTGACTTGTTTTTACCCATTTGTTGACACAGCTGCCATTTTCATAAACACTTATGTTTCCACTGATGCAACTTCAGAATGTTATTAAAAATAAAATCAGATCATTCTCAGTAGGGATGCTTAATCATTTCAAGTGCCTTGTCTGGGAAAGAGAATTATAAAGCCCAGCTAATTACTAATAATAGAAAATACACCTCAAGGAGATAACCTGGCGTGACTAGATGAAGGGATAATTATTTCTGTCTGCTCTAGACTCACCAGGGATGGATAAAGGATTTCTCAAGTGGCTGTTGCTTCCAATGGTCTCTCTGTCTTCATGGAATCCACAATTTTATTTTGATGACCTTTGTTCATATGATAATCAACACATAATATTGATTTCACGAGGTAATCAGATACCAGGTTCCAGTGGCAGAATAATATGGGGTTCAACAAAGAATCTATGAAAAAGTTAATGACTCCCACAACTTAGTTTATATCTAAAGATGACATCTATCCATTAGGTGGAAACTGTAAAGCCAAGCACAAGCAGATTCCCAAAAGAAAGCTGTGAACAGCTTTTAAGATTTGGATTACACAGTAATAGTGAACATTCTGTTTATTCCATTACAAATCAAGATTCAGCACAATATTCACAATATAATATTCTCAATATTACATCTTATTAGAGAAAGTCACAATATAGTGTTCATAACAGCTTAACATTAGAATGGCCATGCAGTTTTCACTATAGTGGTGTAATGGTAATGTAATTTGGAGACGCCCCTGAATTGACTTGGCGTTTGGGTTGAGTGTTAAGACCCAGAGCTTGTGAATCCCACTTGTGGGATGGACTTGTTGACGTGAAGAGAGGGGGCTGACCTGGGAGGAGCCATGAATGAAAAGGAAGGCTCAAGCCCAGAGAAGGCCAGAGGGAGAAGGACTTTTGGGAAGAGCCGTATCCAGTGTCCTGGTGCCTGATTTGCTGAGAGACTGCAAAGGGCTGATTGGAGCTGCCCAGGACTTTTGAGGACTGCCACCTGGAGTTGCTGAGAACTGAGGAGGCATGGCTGTGATGCTGGTATTTTGTCTGTCTATTTTGATGTTGTTTTTCTGGATTCACCAGATGGTGGACAATGCTGCTGTTGTAGAGGTCTTGGAACTTGGCTGTTGGTGCAGGAGCCCTGAAGGACTTTCTTGTTGTATGTTCATAGAAATCCTGGAAGGGAGACTTGCTGATACTTTCAGGGGTTCTGGGACTGTTTTATAGGCAGAGAGTGACTTGATGAGGACACAGGCTATGGTTTGTTGAGCCTTGTCTCCCCAGGAACTGAGATTGTTGAGGGCTTACCTCAAGTGAAGATGAAAGAAAGGCCTCTCCTTGGCCTTCCTATTCTGAGGCGTTATCTTGACCTTGTTATGGTTTAAGGGTGGATGGCCTTTTGTGCTCCTGCTCCCTTTTGAGAAAGTGCTTGGTGTTAATGGATAGTATTGTAATTATTTTGAGTCAAGGGGTGGGTAACCTTTAGCCTTTTGGTGAGTGTACTTTGTTTATGATTGGAAACTGATCTCCATTTGAGAAGAACTCTCTCATTTTGAGAAGAGACTTTGACTGACTAAAAGAATGTACTACCCTATACAACCAGATTATTGCACAATGTGAAAGAGTTTGCAGATCCTATACATGATTGTATGCCACCATGGTGGGGGTGAGGAGGTAGGGAGGAAGGGGAGAAAAATCTGAAACTCAAGTGATTCTAGAACTGAATCTTGTAAACTAAAAATAAACAAACTAGTCAATAATAATAAAAAAAAGAATGTACTGCCTAAGGGTGGAGTAGTTCGATCTCCATTTGAGAAGACACTTTGACTAAATGAATGCACCCTCTAGAGGTGGAGTAGTACCTGGACTGAATTAAGAACTTACTTGTGAAATGAATGAGTTATACTATATTTTGACTTTCTCTGTTCTGTGAATGTTTGCTGAATAAATGGGGTTTGCTATGCTGGTAATCTGAACCTTGGAAGTTGCCTTTGCTTGGCATTACAAATGGCCACAATATTTAGAACAAGGAACAAAAGAAGAATCACCTTGTTTCCCTAAGGGGGAAACTCTTCTCACTTAAAGATTCAATCAATCAATTAATAAAAGAATAATCACCTGGTTTCCCTAAGGGGGAAACCTTTATCACTTAAAGATTTAATCAATCAATTCATAATATACCAATCTTTCACTCATGGGACAACCATTAACTTAATCAGTCACTCATCTAGCAGTCAGTCACTAAGCTAGATTCCCAATTACTAAATATCATTAGTTACTAATACAATCATTAGAAAACCACACAAACTTTCCACTCCTTGGTGTTCAGCAAACCTCAGTCTTGTCCAAGGGGAGGGCTTTTCTTCATCTTGACTCTGGGAGGTCTCTCTGATTCCCTGGATCTCCTTCCATGGTTCCAGCTCCCTCCTGAATCTGCCAAACACTCACCCAGATTCAGAAGCAGACAGCTGCCAGGTTCTTGTTCAGTCCTCAGAGGTAGACAGCTCCCAGGTCCTTGTCTTCAGCAAACCTCAGTTTCATCTAAACGGAGACTTTTTCTTCATCTTGACTCTAGGTGGTCTCTCTGATTCCGCTTCCATGGTTCCAGCTCCCTCCTGAATCTGCCAAATAATCACCTGGATTTAGAAGCAGACAGCTGCCAGGTTCTCATCTAGTCCTCAGAGGTAGACAGCTCCCATGTCCTTGTCCAGTCCTCAGGGCAAGCCCTGGCACACACTGAAGTTCATAGGGTTCAGAACATCTCAAACCCTTCACCACTCCTCTTGCCTGGAACTCAAGGATCAGCCAGGCCATGAATAAACAAAGTCTTATCCAGTTCATGTTTCTTCAGTCTTCCAGCAGTTTAG
>CM053595.1:35525714-35541038 GCA_028646575.1 Pseudocheirus occidentalis | reverse complement strand
GAGGAGCCACATTCCAATTCTGTCTCTCTATATCTAGAATTCTTCTTTATATATAGCACTGGCCTCCTGTCTCATCCAATAGCCTTCTTCCAAGTCAACAGGGGAGTTCATGCCTTCTCAACAATGGACAGGGTTCACACCTTCCTTGCTTAGCCCTAAGTTACTAAGTGCTAAGTATCTGATAAACTGATTACTATTACAGAAACCTAAAGATTGTTTCATATTCTAAATATACTATGATTAAATCCGAGTAGGGAAGGAAAAGAGGAATGAAATTTTACGTGTATTTACATACCTATTAAAAATACTATATGAATGAGAAAGACAATGAGTGGAATAGAAATTCATAGAAGTGTGGAAGCTGTCATTTCTATCCAGGGAGTTCTGGGGAGGTGGGGTAGGAAGAGAGGGGATTTGGGGTAATATTTTAGCTAGGTATTGGAGGATGACATAAATAAAGAAATTGAGGTGAAGAAGTAGACAGTGCTGAATAGTTGAAAAATACTGGATTTTTTAACTAGAACTTTGGGGTATAAAACCTTTCTGTATCTCATTTTTCTAAGCTACAAAATGAGAGTTTCACAAAAATCCTCTAGTTTTCCTTCTAGTTCAAAATCTTACAAACTAACTCTGAATTTAAGGTGTTTCAGGAGAACATTGAACAAAGCTATTTGGATAGAATTGCAGAATAGCAGTGGAAAATTAAATTGAAAAGGTGGGCAGAGAGCATATAGAAGCAGCTAGAGAGAATCAGGTGAATTAGTCTGAATTCCTCTATTTGAAATTTAAAGACTTTCACAAGCTTGCCAAACTATCTTTGCAGACTAATTTCACTTTATTCACTTTATATTCCCACCAAACTAGCTAACTTGGTGTTCTCTCTATCAGTCTAATCTTCCACCTCTGTGCTATTACAAAGGTTTGTCGTCTGTGCTGGAAATGGTCAACTTCCTCACATTTTTTTGACACTATTCAGTTATGTCTGACTTGTCATGACCTCATGTCATGACCTTTTTTTGGCAAAAGTATTAGAGATAGATACTGCCCTTTCCTTCTCTAGGTCATTTTTACAAAGGAGGAAACTGAGGCCAAAAGGGTTAATAGTTTACTAAACTATTCTTGTTAAGATTTTAATTTTCACCTAAAAACTCATAGTCTTCCAACAATTTAGAGTAATTGACATTATATTTCAACTCCTGCCAGAACAATGGACCTATGCAAAGAGGTAGCAGTAAGGTGTATGGTGATATTGAGGAGGCACATTCCCTCCACTCCCCCTTCTTGACTCAAAACATACAGGTCCCTTAAAAGGGCAATATCACTTCTTTAACAAGTCCACATATCTGGATCTTGGAATGTCCAAGGGATGATGTTACCATCATCCCCCAAAGGAGTCTAAAGGACCAATCTAAAGAGACCAGAAGTTGTGTGTTGTGCTAAAGGACTGATAAGGAACAAGTATTAATTGATAATCTAGTTCCACAGTATTTGACCTAAGGGTTACTGTTAAAAATAACAGCATATGTGGGGGAGCAGAGCCATGATGGTGAAGAAAAGGCAGGAACTCACCTCAGCTTTTTGAAATTCCCTTAAAAAAAACTTTAAATAATGTTTTCTAATTAATTAATTAATTAATTTTTTTCTTTACATCACTCATTTCCATGAGATTTTGAGTGACAAATTTTCTCCCCATCTTTCCCATACCCACCACCTCAAAACAGCCATCCCACTGTATAGCCCTTCCCCCAGTCTGCTCTCTCCTATGTCCTCTCCCATTGCCCCTTTGACTTTCCAGTAGGGCAGGATGGGTCTCCCTATCCCAGTGCCTGTATATCTTAATTCCCAGTTGCATGTAGTTAATAATAATAATAATAACAATATTAATATATGTGTATACATATGCATACATACATACATATACATGCATGCATACATACACACACACATACATACATATATATTTAACATTTGATTATGGAACTTTAAATTCTAGATTCTTTCCCTTCCTCCCTTATCACCCATCCCCTCTGGAAAGACAAGCAATTCAATACAGGCTGTACATGTGTAGTTACACAGAGCATCTCCACAAAGGACATACTGTGAGAGACTGATTATATGCCCCTCCTTCCTATCCCAACCGCACCCCCCCCCACCTTGTTCTATTCTCTACTCTGTCCCTGTTCCTTTACAGTTACTTACAGAGTTTACAGAAGATTAGACAGAGTTACAGGGTAACTCCCAGAACTCCCCCCCCATCCTCCCCTCTGTCATTCCACCTCTCATCCTCATCCCCCCTACTCTCTTGTGTGGCAAGATACCTAGTTTAGAGTGTATGTCATTCCTTCCCTTAACCAAATTCAATGAGAGTAAGATTGACCCATTCCCTTTTGCCTTTCTGTTCTTCCCCTCCATCATAACAATTATCCCTAGCCTCTTCTATATGAGATGATTAACCCCATTCTGTTTCTCCCTGTCTCCTCTCATTCTAATCCTCACCCACCTCAGAATTTCACCTTTTAAAGTATCATCCCTTCCTATTCAATTGATCCTGTGTCTTCTATGTACACACATATACAGGTATGTATTCATATGGATATATAAACCCTCCTATATAGACATACGTGCATGCATATGTATATATACATTTGTGTTCCCTTCACCTTTCCTTATACTGAGAAAAGTTTCATAAGTTGCAATTATCACGTAAATAGTTCAACCTCGATAAGTTCCTTATGATTTCCTCTCCATGTTAACCTTCCTATGCATCTTGTATTTGAGTGTCAAATTTTCTTTTCAGTTCTTTTTCAGCTAGAATGTTTGAAAGTCCTCCAAATCACTGAATGACCACATTTTCCCATGGAACATTATACTCAGTTTTGCTGGGGAGATGATTCTTGGCTCCAATCCCAGCTCCTCTGATCTCCTGAATATCATACTCCAGGCCCCTCGATCCCTCAATGTAGAAGCTTTTAAATAACTTTTTAAATAACTTTTTGAAATGATTTATGGAGCAGCAGAACCCACAAAAGGATGGGATGAAACAATTTTCCAGCCCAAGATAACTTAAAAGGTTGTTCAGGAAAGCTTGTTATCCTGGGGTGAGAGAGGAATTCAGTCCTGCATTGGCTACTCTAGCAAAGGTTGAACCTCAGAAAACTAGCAGCAGTCTATGGGGATCATTGAAGTAGCAGTAGTACTAACGGCATCCAGAGGGTTCAGCCAGCAGATGGAATGGGCTTAAGACAACTGGTCAGGAGGTTATTGGAGACCCTTTGTTGACACTGGGTTTAGGACTCTGTTGCATTGCCATTGCAGACCTAGGTCACAATCTTGGGTGGGAGTATTAGGGAAAGGAGGAGAACTGCACACCAAAACTTGTGGCCACAGGGGAGTGGGAACCTCAGAGTGCCAGGGTGAAAAAAGAGTGCTTGTGGCAGCTCACATACCACAGCAAAGACCAGGATAGCAGTGACAACACCTCTCCTTAGAAGATATCACTTTGGAAGAATTGAAAACTTTGCAGACCAACTAAAACTACTTCTGGGAGCAAGAAAAGCCTGAAGCTTGGGACAGTGTCATCTTCACCCAAGGAGCAGAGTTCCACTTTTACATAGAGTTAAAAGTCAAGAAACAGGATGGGAAAATCACCAAATGACAACAAAAAGCACCTGATGGTAGAAAGTTGCTATGATGACAAGGAAAATTGAAACACAAACTTAGAAGACAACAAAGTCAAAACTACTATATTCAAAGCATCAAAGAAAAATGTGAATTAGTCTCAGGCCCCAAAAGAATTTCTGGAAGAACTTAAAAAGGGATTTTGAAAATCAAATAGGAAGAGGAAACACTGGGAAAAGAAATGTGAGTGATGCAAGAAAATCATGAAAAACTATCAATAACACAATAAAGGAGGCATAAAAATATATTGAAGAAAATATCACTTTAAAAAACAAAATAGGCAATTAAAAACAAAACAAACCCAGAATAGGACAAACGGTAAAAGAGACACAAAAATTCACTGAAGAGAAGAACTTCATAAAAAGCAGGATTGACCATATAGAAAAAAAGAGGGACAGTAATTAACTGAAGTAAAGAACTTTATTTTTTTGTATAATAGTATATTTCTTTTATTTTTAAAAATGTAACATTCATTTTCATATAAAATACTGAATATATAATTTGCTGCCTTCCTCTTTCCCTTTCTTCTCCCTTTCTAAGACAGCGAGCAATTTGATATAGGTTATATACGTGCAATCATGTAAAATACATTTATTTCTGTATTAGCTATGTCATGAAAGCAGAAACAGAATAAAAAAACAAAACTAAAACAAACATTGCAAAAATAGTATGCTTTGATCTGTATTCAGACTCCCTGGATGTGGATAGTATTTTCCTTCCAGTCTTTTGAGTTTGCCTTGTATTACTGTATTGCTGAGCAGAGCTAAGTCATTCAGAGTGAATCACTTGCATGATGTTCCTAATACAATGTCCTCTTGGATCTGTCCACTTCATTTTGCATCCAGGTTTTTCTGAAGTCCATCTGCTCATCATTTTTTTAATACACAATAGTATTCCATTATGTTCATATACTACAACTTGTTTAGTCATTCCCCAGTTGATGCACATCCCCTCAATTTCCAATTTTTTGCCACCACAAAAAGAACTACTGTAAATATTTTTTGTACATGGAGGTCCTTCCCCCCCTTTTTTATTATCTCCTTTTTTCTTTATTTTTTAATTGAAACAGTAAAGGGTACACCCACAGCAGAGCAGGAGGGAGGATGAGGTTACAAGCTTCAATACAGATTCATTTTGTTTGAACAAACTTCCTAGCAATCACTATAAAAACAGCAAATAGCTCAATAGGGATGAGAATTAAATATCGCAACCGAAGAAATTGGTGCCTTACAACAGACTTAAACAAGAAACACTTTTGTCTCTGACTCAACTGGCTCCCCATGAGGAAGCAGGCATATCTTGGCCCAGTGAAGGAGCAGGGACTGCAAAGTGGATTGTCCTATCCTGAGGTTGGATAGTTGGGTAGGGGCTGGTAAAGGAAGGGGAGGGAGTCAGGATCCTCTTTCTTACTCTTAGGTGATGATTTCAACCAATGGTGCTGCATCTCTACCCCGCTTGCTCCCAACTCTTGTCTTTGGCCTGTGATTAGGACATCTAAGGAGGGAGAATAATCTCCATCCCTGGGAGTTGGGGACTGCCCACATTTGGTTCCTTACAAAATCCTAAGAGGGGAAAGGTGAGCCAAGTGAAGAGGTAAATTAATCTTTGGGGAAGCTTAGGGGCCAGCCCACCCCTTCTCCTGTTGGGGAAACTAAATTCATTCTTGGCCAGGTGAAGTCCCAAGCCAGGTCATAACACCTTTACCCTCCTCCCCCCTCCCAATGGGAACACACCTCTCTTTTCTATCCCAAGCTCGGCCATGCCTGGGCCCCATTTTTCCCAGGTTAATTATCCAGAGTCAAGGAGACTTCTCCTAACATGACATTTAACTAGTGACCTTCAGCACCCTTTGGTGCCGCCTGTCCCTTTGCCCCCTGGTGGTGCAGCCGGGTGGCAGGGTGTACTCTGAGGACCCGTCCAGGGGCTCAGTTGGCCACCTCCCGGGGAGATCCCTGGCTGTGCTCACACATCACTCCCGAGTCTGAGACATCAGTCAGGGTAGCAGTTGATTCTTTGGCATTGGCCAGAACATTTAGTGGGAGAGAAGGGGGGATATAGTGGAAAGCCCGGAGGGATGAACTGAGGCAGCTGTGGGTAGTGTCCTTGCCTGAAGTCTCCACTAGTATACTGCATTAGCAAAGAAGAGGATGTCTCTGCTGCGTGGTTGTTGGGGGACATGGCAGAAGCCCCTCTGGAGGGGGATCCCCAGGGCAGCAGAGGAGCAGCGGTAGCTCGACTGGTTGTCGAGGCCCAGCGGGAATGGGTGGTAGTGGTACATGTTAACATAACCAGGGTACACTTTAGACGGCTCTCTCTCCAGATATTCAGGTCCCATCATGCACTCTGGGGCAATTGTTGGAAGGGTGCCCGAAGTCAGCATAGGATGGCCTAGAGCTAGAAGCCGAGGTGGAGGCCGTGAGCGGTGGCGGCGGGGCCTGTGGCGGAGCGGGCAGAGGCATGGGAATGGGGAGCGAGCGGCAGCATCGGGCCGAGGCCCAGGCTTAAAACAGCCATCAAAGCCCCGGGCGCTCACACCTGAGCGCCCCCCCCCCCCCTCGCCATTGCTCCCCGGCCCCCGCTCGAAGAGCCCCGGGGGGCCAGGCCGGGCGCCCACGTGGGAGGCAGCGCGGCAGTCGGGGCCCGCATCCGCGGGGCAGGGCCCGGGCCCGGGCATGGGCATGGGCATCGGCCGGGGCAGCGGGCGCACGCAGGGCGCGGGCTCCGGCCCGGACTGCGGGCTCCCAGGGCGGGTCATCCGACTCGTGGCCGTTGTACGTCTGCCTCAACAGCACCTTCTGCGCGGCAATGATCTCCTGGCGCTCCGTTATCTGGTAGCATTCTCGCAGGTGCACTGCTTCCTGCTGCACTTGCCAGCGTGGCCCTTGACGGGCATCAGAAAGCGAAGCAGAAGCACTTCGGGATGCGCAGCATCTTGTCGGCGGGGGCCTCCTTGGGGGCTCCGTCTTCATGGCCCAGCCGCCGAGGCTGGAGGGAGATGGAGGCGGTGTGGAAGGAGGCGGCGCCGTCGAAGCAGGTGAGTGGGCCTATAACCTCTTTAGAATAAAATCTAGTAGTGGTATTGCTGGATCAAAGTTTGCACAGTTTTATAGCCCTTTGGGCATAGTTTCAAATTCCTTTCCAAATTCACAACTTCAACAATTGGTATTCCCATTTTCCCACATTTTCCCCAACATTTATCATTTTCCTATTTTGTCGTGCAATCCAATCTGATAGGTGTGTTGTAGTACCTCAGTGTTGTTTGAATTTGCATTTTTCTAATCAATTTAGATTAGATGGTGATTTTGAGCATCTTTTCATATGACTATAGATAACTTTAATTACTTCATTCAACAATTGTTCATATTCTTTGGCCATTCATCAATTAATGAATGACTTGTAGTCTTACAAATTTGACTCATTTATCTATATATTTTAGAAATGAGATCATTATCAGAGACAGTGGCTCTTCAAGTTGTTTTCTAGCTTTTTACTTCCCTTCTAATCTTGGTTACATTGGCTTTGTTTGTGCAAAATCTGTTTAATTTAATGCAATCAAAATGATTTATTTTGTATTTCATAATGTTCTCTGTCTCTTGTTTGGTAATAAATTCTTCCCTTCTCCATAGATCTGACAGTGAAGCTATTCCTTGCTCTCTTAATTTGCTTATAGTATCAGCCTTTATCTCTAAATTGTGTACCCATTTTGACCTTATTTTTGTATATTGTGTAAGATACTGGTCTGTGCCTAGTTTCTGCCATACTATTTTCCAATTTTCCTAGCAGTTTTTGCCAAATAGTGAGCTTTTATTCCAGAAACCAGAATCTTTGGGTTTATTGAACAGTAGATTATTGTAGTCATTGACTACTGTGTCTTGTATACTGAAGCTATTCCACTAATTCACACTCTGTTTCTTAGCCAGCAGCAGGTAGTTTTGGTGATCAGTGGTTTATCATACAGTTTTATATATGGTATGGTTAGGCCGCCTTCCCTTGCATTTGTTTTCATGAATTCCCTTGAATATCTAATTTTCTGAAAGAGATTTCTTGTCTTTCCAGTTCTGTCATTTTCTAATATTTCTTTGCAGCAATCATTCAAGAAAATCTGAACTTTCCTTGAATTCCTCTGGGATGCTACACGCCTATTTACTTCTTGCTTCCCTTCTTTAATCAACATTATGTAAAGCCTCACCAGAGAGTGATTTTTCTTGCACTTCTTTTTCTTTGTGATTTCTTGTTGTTACCTCCAGAACACTATTGCAAACCTCATCTAAAGTTCTTCAGACACTCAGCTTATCAGATCTAATTTCTTAAATCTATTCACTTCTACTTCATATTCATAAGGGATATTATTAAGCTCACAATTTTATGTCCTGATGATTTTTCTCACTTTTTTCTTTAGTTTACGTCTAAATTTTGCAATAAGAAGCTCATGATGTGAACCACAGTCAGCTCCAGGTCATCTACAATTGAATTTATAGAGCTTTTCCACCCTTGCCTACAAAGTATATCATCTATCTGACCTCAGTAATGACCATCTGTGATATCCGTGTGTAGATTCAACTTTTAGGTTCTCGAAAAAGAGTGTTTGCTTTGACTAGTGACTAATCTTGACAAAACTTAATTCCTCTGCTCTGCTTTATTCTGAACTACAAGGACAAACTACTCTGGTTATTCCAGTTATTTTTAAATTTCCTTTTCTAGCATCCCAATTCCCAAATGAATGTGACATCTTGTGTGTGTGTGTGTGTGTGTTATTTTTAAAAAGATGCAAGTTTTCACAGAACTGATCAGCTATATGAGTGATTAGAGCCTAGACTTGTATTAGTGTTCTGTTCTGTTGAGCAGTTTGACTTGGATTCAAAACACATATTCTGTCATTTTTGAGATTAGGACCCATTATTTTTTTTTCTTCCCATTTTATTGAATATGAAGACTTCTCCATTTCTTCTAAAGTATCCTTGCTCTTAGTTGCATATATAATGGTTACCCGAATTAAATTCACCCATTCCCATTCATTTAAGTTCACAGACACCTCAGACATCAATGTGTGATCTTTCCATCTGCTGTTTCATCATATCCAGCTTACCTTCTTTCATATGTCTTACATTCCAGGTTTCTATGCAATATGGATCTTTACATAATTTGACTTTCCTTTCTTTACCAGATACATCCTTGGCTGAGCTTCCTTTCAGCTTTGACCCAGATGCTTTACTCTGTCTGGAGCTACTTGTGGCTATCCTTTCCTCTTTCCCAGGAATGTGTTAGCCAAGGGACATAACTTCCATTGTCATAAATTTTATCATTTTAATATTGTTTATGGGATTTTCTAATAAAGTATACTGGAACGGTTTGCCATTTCCTTCTCCAGTGGATCACCTATTCTTATATTACTAGTCAGTACAAAATTATGCTTATTTTATTGCCTTAGCCATCACTAATTTTTAAGCATTTTTCCAAAGTTCCATATAGAGATACAGTGAGTAAAATGATTCTGACCTTAGTATTGAAAACTTTTTTTCTATATATATAGTAATTTCTCTTGAGAAACATGAAAATTCCTAATACATGGTTAGAGAACCTCTCTCTATGACAACAGCTCCATGAACAGAGCTAATATTGGGCTTTCTTCAGATTATAAAACATTTTGGCAGTAAATTGCATTTATCACATAGAATAAGGTTCAGTTGATTAACTAGAAAGTAAATGCATATTCCCAGATATCTTTGAAAATATGAATAATGAGACTTATGGTGGTGGAGCCAGGACTATAGAACAGAAAAAACAGCCAACTTTTCTAAATATTTCTCTCCAAAAAATTTTAAAGTAGTGCTTCAAATTGAGTTCTGGAGTGGCAGAGCTAACAAAATTGGGAATGAGACATTTTTTCTGAGCCCAAGACAACTTAGGAGATGAAAAAAAAGAGGTCTAGAGTGGAGGCTGGCCTGGATCTCATTTGATGGCAACACCAGTGGGGCGTCTCTTAGAAGTGGCCAGGGTTGGAGAAGCAGCTTCAGGAGTTCTTAAGTGAATCACAGAACTGGTCAGAAAGAGACTACAGGGATGTTTGTGCTAGAAGTAGGCTCAGGAAAAGAAACTATTTGGCAACTTCACTGCCTATACCTACTTTTAAGTCACGGTTCCAGGGTAGAGAGGAGGATTTGCAGTTCCAAGGGGGCAGTGTAAAATGAGGAATAGTATCACTTCCAATGTCCAGGGAAGAGTGACAAAATCACTACCTGGAAAACACTACCATGAAAATACACCAAAATTCTACTTCCTCAAGATTTTCTCTGAAAACAGCAGTGCAAACAAAATTCCTAAAAATTGGGAATGCATCCTTTCCCCCCCCCCCCACACACACGCACACACACACACACACACACACACATACTGGGAAGAGACCAACTTTATCATAAAGTTCAAAGTCAAGAAATGGATTGGAAAAAAAAAGAAATCAACCAAAAAGTACTCAACTATAAAAAGTTGCTACGGAGACAGGGAGGATAAAAACAAATGTGGAAAAAGACAATGATGTAAACAAAACAAAACAGCAACTGTAAGCAGTCACCCAAAGAAAAATGTGAATTTGACATAAGACAAACAGGAATTCATTGCAAAGCTGAACATTATTTTGAAAATCAGATAACAATGGTAGAGGAAAAATGGGGAAAGAAATGAAAACAATGCAAGAAAATTATGTAAAGATAAACACATAACAAATAAAAGTAAAAAATACTAAAGAAAGTAACACTTTAAAAAAGTAGAATTGGCCAAATGGGAAAAAAGAGGTACAGAAGTTCACTGAGTAAAATGATTCCTTAACAATTAAATTGTACATATGAAAGCTAATAACTCTTCGAGATGACAGGAAGCAATAAAATAAACTCAAAAGAATTTTTAAAAATAGAGGAAAATGTAAAATACTTTATTGGAAAAGCAAATGACCTAGAAAATAGATTGAGAAGAGACAATTTAAAAATTATTGGACTGCCTGAAAGTCACGATCAAAGAAAGAGCCTGGCAAGCATCTTTCAAGAAATTGTAAAAGAAAGCTGTCTTAATATCCTAGAATAATAGGGCAAAAGAATTACTTTGTAAACTACTGAAAGAGATCCCACTTTGACCCTGGGTCAAAGAAAAAAATATTTCATGGAGCCAGAAAAAAAATCTGATTGTGTAGAGCCACAATTAGAATAATATAAAAAGTTGGAACAGGATCTGTTATTTTTCAGTTGATTTTTTTTTTTTTTTGCTTTTTGGTGGGCAATTAGGGTTAAGTGATTTGCCCAAAGTAACATGGCAAGTTTTTGTGTCAGGTGTCTGAGGCCAGACTTGAACTCAGGTCCTCCTGACTCCAGGGCTGGTGCTCTATTCACTGTACCACCTAGCCGCCCCCAGTTTAAGGCATGGGTAGCAATCATCATCTTAGATAAGGCAAAAGAAAAATCAAACTCATTTAAAAAAAGCAGGGAAACTATTTCTTGAAAAAAGGCACCATAGACAATGAAGTAATAATATTAATACAAAAATATAAGCCTCAAATGGCATAGCATCCAAATTTTTAAAGGAAAAGTTAAATGAATTTCAGGAGGAAATAGAAAGCAAAACTATATTAGTAAGGCATTTATTTTCACTCACAGAGCTAGATAAACTTAACCATAAAAGAAATAAGGAAGAAGTTGTTGAGATGAATAGAATTTTTAAAAAGTTGGATATAACTGACCAATTTAGAAAACTGAATGGAAATAGAAAGGAATATACCTTATTATTGGCTGTATATGGCACCTTTACAAAAATTGTCCAGGTATTAGGGTGTAATATACACACATGAAAATGTAGAAAAGCAGACACATTAAATGCAATCTTTTCAGACCATTGTGTAATAAAAATTATATTCAATAAGAGGCTATGGAAGAATAAGCTAAAATTATTTAGAAACTTAGAAATATATCCTAAAGAATCAATAGGCAGCTAGTTGGCACGTTTCAGAGAGCGCTGGACTTGGAGTCAGTAGGATGTGAGTTCAAATATGACCTCAGACATTCACTTTCTGTGTAACCCTGCCCTGGGCAAATCACTTACCCTTGTGTGCCTCAGTTTTCTCATCTGTAAAATGAGATGGAGAAGGAAATGGTAAGCCACTGCTGCATCTTTGCCAAGAAAACCCCAAAAGGACATCATAAAGGATAAGACACAATTGGAAAATGACTGAACAACAATAAAAAGAATGGATCAAAGATCAAACCATATAGCCAATCAATATTTTCATGAAATAGAATGACAGCAATAAGACAACCTACAAAAATTCTTGGCATGCAGTCAAAGCGTTACATAGGGGAAATTTATATCTCTAAACAAATACATTAAAAAAAATGATAACGCACATGACTTAATTGAACATTCAACTAAAAATACTAGAAAAAGAAGTTAAAAATCTCAAATTGAGTATCCAATATCTTTGCCAAGAAATCCTCCCAAAATATTATCCCCCCAAAAGAGCTGGACATAATTGAAATGACTAAATAACAACAATTGAACATCAGAAAAGGAATACTAAAAATCAAAAGAATGATTTGCAAAATTGAAAGTAAAAAATTGAACCAATAAATAAAACCAGGAACTGTTTTTATAATAAAATTAAAACCCCACAAAATAGAAACTGTATTAGTTAATTTCATTAAAAAAGTAGATAATGAAATTATCAGCATAAATAATTAAAAGGTAGAATACACCACCAATGAAGATGAAATTAAAGCAGTTATTTGGAAATTTTTACTCAATTAAAATAAAATTGATAAAATTTTTAATCTAAGTGAAGCTATATGTATAAGCTATAATTTTCCTAGATCAATACAAGAGGAAATAATTAAATTACCCCATTTTTAGAAAGCAAAATTGAACAAGCCATTAATGAACTCCCTAAGGAAAAAAATTCCTAGGACAACGTAGGCTGACAAGTCAATTGTCTGAAATGTTTAAGGAAAAAATAGTGTCAGTTCTATATAAATCATTTGAAAATAGAGGCAAAGAAGGTGTTCTACCACATATTATGACACAAATATTATTTTGATATTTAAACCAGAGAGAGCAAAAAACAGAGAAAAATAAAAACTATAGATCAATTTCCTTAATGAATATTTATGAAAACATTTAAAATAAAATATTAGCAAAACAATTATAACAATATACAACAAATATCACGTACCATGACTGGGTGGAATTTATATGAGGACCATAGGGCTGGATAAATATTAGGAAAACTATAAGTATAATTGAATGTGTCAGTAACAAAACAGATAAAATTATATGATTCTCTCAATAGATGCCCAAAAAGATTTTGATAAAATATAATACCCCTTCCCACTAAAAAGATTAAGAAGTCTAAGAATAAATAGATCCTTCCTTAAAATTATAAGTAATATTTTTCTAAAACCAAGAACAAGCATCATCTCCAGTAAGGATAAATTAGAAGTCTTTTAAAAAAGAAGGGGTGAATTAACTATGTCCATTATCACTAGTATTATTCAGTATCACATTAGAAATAATCTTATAACAATAAAACAAGAAAAAAAGAAATTGAAAAAGTAAAAATAGGCAATATGGAAACCAAATTATCATCCTTTGCAGGTGATACAATGACACATCTGGGGAACATTAGAGAATCAAGTACAACTGCTAAAACAAATAACAATTTTGGCAGTGTTGCAGAATATAAAATAAATACAAATAAATCATCAGCATTTCTACATATTACAAAAAAAGAGAGAAAGAGATAGAAACATTCCAACTAAAATAAATGCATATAATTGGAAATACTTAGTAGTTTACTTGCCAAAGCAACCTACATATTGGGTTGCAAATGAACACAATTGAAAATATTTTTGCACACCAATAAAGAGTGATCTAAAGAATAAGAGAATTATTCATTGGTTAAGGGTAGGCCAAACTAATATGATAAAAATAACAATTCTTCCTGAATCAGTTGACCTATTCAGTGTCATATAACTCAAAATACCAAAGAAATAGTGATAAAAAAAATTCATCTGGAAAAATAAGGGGTCAAGAATATCAAGGAAATTAGTGGAAAAATAATTATGAAGAGATTTGCCCAAGCAATACCAAATTTAAAATTACATTACAAAGATATAATCATAAAATCTATCTGTTATAGGATAAGAAAAAAAATTGTGGAACAGTAGAATAGATTAGGTGTACAACATACAGAAGAAATGACCATTGTAATCTAATATTTGAGAAATCCAAAGATCTATGCTTTGGGATCAAGAAGTCATCATTTGAAGAAAATTGCTAGGGAAACTGGAAAGGAGTTTGGCAGAAACTAGGCATAGACCAACATTCATACCATATGTAAAGATAAGATCAAAATGAGTAAATGGTTTAGACATAAAGGTTGTTATTATGAGCAAATTAGGGGAGTTTGGAAAATTTTGCCTGTAGATCTGCGGATAAAGAAAGAGTTCATGATCAAAGTAGAGATACAGAGGATTACAGGAAGTGAAATGGATAATTTAATTACATGAAATTAAAAAGTTTGCACAAACAAAAGCAATACAGCCAAAGTTAGAAGGAAAGCAGGAAACTGGGGAAAAGATTTATAGCAAATTTGTATGAGAAAGATGTCCTGTCTTAAATACATAAAGAATGGTGCCAAATTAATAAAAAAAATAAGTCATTCCTCATTTGATAAATCATCAAAGGATGTGATCAGGTTATTTTCAGAAGAAGAAAGTAAAGTTATCAATGGTCACATTAAAATTTCTAAATCAGTATTGATCAGAAATAGTGCAAATGAATACAAATCCCAGGTGCCACATTAAACCCATCATACTGGATAACATGATAAAAAAGGAAAATGATAAAGACCAGAAGGAACATGGAAAAATTGCGATACTAATATATTGGTGGCAGGTTTGTGAATTGATCCAACTATTGTGGGGTACATTTTGGAATTATGATTGAAGGGTTATATCAAACTGGGCATACTCTTTGACACAGCAATACCTCTATTAAGTTTGTGTCCTAAAGAAATAAAAGAAAAATGAGGGAAAAAGTTCTTATTTGAGGAAAAATGTTTATAGAATTCATTTTATGGTGACAAAGATTAGGAAATTGAAGGGATGCACTTCAACTGGGAAATGGCTGAACAAGTTAGGGTATGTTGTTGTGATGGAATATTATTGTACTATAAGAAATGATGAGCAGGATGCTTTAAGAAAAACCTGGGAAGACTTATATGAACTGATGCACAGTGAAGTGAGCAGATACTGCGGCTAGCAAGACTGAGCCTAGCTACCAGCTGAGAGAGAGAGAGAGAGAGAGAGAGAGAGAGAGAGAGAGAGAAAGAGAGAGAGAGAGAGAGCTTCTAGCTGAATAAATGAAAGATGGAGAGAGACAGGGTTGTATTCCATAGTCTGTTTATTGCAGACCTATTTCATACCGAGCCCAAGACACATGGAAGATACAAGGTTTATATACCCTTAGCAGAATGCAAGGAACCACCCTTGGTCTCCATCTTTCTCTACCCCAACCCAAAGGAATCACTCCTTAAGCTCTTTATCCTGGGACCATGTCCAGAGGCACAAACAGGGTGTTACAATCAAGACTTGCAAATTAACTCAGTACTAC
>CM053595.1:35503072-35525214 GCA_028646575.1 Pseudocheirus occidentalis | reverse complement strand
TTTTTTTTTTTTTTTAGCTATGTGGTACTCTGCTTCCAGGGGGGAAAGCTCTGTTCCAAATCGCTGGGGTTTTCCCAGGTGGTGGAGCTATTGGGGGGTGTTGCAGCCCCCACCATCTTTAGATTGCTGAGAGCACGCCCAAGGACCACCACCCTAGACCATGATCCAGATCCAGGCACTTGGCCCTGATCAATTGACTCAGCTCCCCTTTGAGGTCCACAGGCCAGGGGCTCTGAAGCAGCCCAGTGGGGGCAGCCACTGGATGCAGCAGTTCCTGCCCTTCCCCCACTATTTCCTTGCCCTGGGGGCAGATTGACCAAACTGCTTTTCCGCCCCCAAATTGTTTCAAAGTTCCACTTTCACTGACCTTCACTAATCCTGGCTTGCTAGATGTGAAGATCCCTCCAGGTACAGTAGATATTCTCTGAAGTAAACTCATGCTTTGGCTTTGGAGGCTCGGCCCTGGGGACTGGCTGTGGTTTTTGTTTTGGGCTGGGCTGGTCTCAGCTCACGGCCTGCATGCCTGCTGCTTGGGCCCTCCTGCCAACTTACCTTTCTCTAATCCTTGTTTTTCCTGCCTTGGTAGATGTGGAGTTGCTCAAGGTGCGGTACCTCTTCCCTCTTGTAGACTGGCTGCAGCTCGGCTCGGCTCAGCTCCTCTTGGTGGTCCTGGGGCCTGGCTGCATTTTGGTTTCAGGCTGGGCTGGCCTCAGCTCCCTGCCTGCCACAATGACCCCCAACTGCTGAGCTGCCTTCAGTAGGAGATGTGTTTTCTGTATTTTTGTGAGTTTGAGAGTCCTAGAATTTGTCTGGGGTCCTATTTTATGGATATTTAAGGTGGCTGTGTTGGAGCTGCGGAACCTTGATGCTTCTATGCCACCATCTTGGCTCCACCCTCCCAATTGTGCTACTTTCAACATAAGTTTATTCCATGTGTATTTGGTTTGATACAGGCTTCTCCACAATTTCAACAAACATTTATTAGATTCTTACTCTAAGACATTCAATGTTGGACATACAAAAAGAAGAAAAATTACAACCTCTTTCCTCAAGGAACTTACATTCCACTGAAGTTGATCTACTTAAATGTCACTATTACTTCATCACATAGAAAACAAGGTAGTAAGGTGCAGAAGAAGCTAAGTGTGATCATTTTAATGATATTGGTAATTAGTATATACCACCAAAAGAATCCCTAGAAGAGTTATGGATTTTTTTTGCTTTTCATTTCATATTTATAATTATGAGTTGTCTCATTTCCAAAGCTTTTAGAATGGCCTGGTTTAGCTGGACCTTTTTGAAGTATTCTAAATTCTTATTTTCCCCTCCACTGTTTTTTGCTATCTTATGAGAGAATAGTGTCAAAATTTTTTGCAAGTATCCTCAGGAATCTTTTGTACATTAGTTTATAAGGCTCTGTTTTCTCTTATTTCTCTATTTGGCAATAAGATAGAGTATTAATGGAGGTGCTTTCTGTCTCTTTACTATAGTGAATGCTCTTCATTGCTTAAACTTGGCTAAGAAATAGTGATAATTAGAATTAACATCTTTGAATGGGTTAGTTTTCATTTTCAAAACTGGTAGCTTGACCAAGAGAATGGGTTATAGATGTTATTATCATAACCAATGTCTCCTAATAATATAACATTTCCTTTGATCTTTGTTCATACCAGCATATCATCTGAAAATAAGGACAGCTGAAACTAATATAACAATAAACAGACATTCAAGAAATTGTGGAGGACTGAGCGATTGATTGAGTGATTGATTGAGTGATTGATTGATTGATTGATTGATTTTGGTATGATTTGGTATGATTTTGGTATTCCCATGCTTTTTGGATGGCCCTCTTTAAGAGAATGTTCAACATATACAGGTACAAGACTTCTGAGTAGTAGAAATCTTTGACTTTTTTTTAATGGTGAACCAAATTTCCTGTGCTTAAAAAGAAGAAAAAATGCAATTCTCATTGAAAAGTACTCACTAAGTAAAAATGAATATAATTAAACATTTTATATGCGTGCTCTGACTTCACTTTCTCAATCTGAGGAGTTAGAGATAAGGTCTCTTGACTCAAGACCCAAACTGTATTTTGTCCATTGATTAGGGAAGCAGTAATTAGAACCCCTTAGTTTCAATTGGATTTAAAAAAATTAAAATATATAGCAAAAATAAGTATATAATCATTACCCCCACACCATCATGTTTGAGTGATGGTCTTCTCTATACCACCTCAATCATTGACTCAGATCTTAACAAAGAATTGTTCTCATCAAGTAAATGTCCAGATGCAACACAACTGTCCAGTGAAAACTTTTTCTGGAGTCTCCAAGGCCTCTTGCACAAATTACTTCTTGCTCCTTGGGATATCAATGCTATACTTACTGCTATGAGTTAAAGAGTAGGAAAGAAAGAGTATCCAAATCTGAAAGGGATTTTTGAATACTCCCTCAAACCAATTAAAGTTATATGGTTAATTGAATGGAACAAGTTACAGAATGTTTACCCATGCTCTACAGTTTCTCCAAGCCTTAGATTTCATTAAGATTACAAGGGAGTCAGGCTCCCAACTGCTCTTCATAGAGAGACTCCATCCCAGGTGATCTGGGCATATTCTAGACCCTTATTACACTTAGTTCAGAGAATTTACCAAACTACCTTCTTCCTAATTTGAAATAATCATATCAGAGATATAGAGTGGAAGGAACTTCAAAGACTGCATTGTTCACATCCCTTATTTTATATCTGAAGAAATTGGAAGTCAGAGAATTGTACAAGGTCACAGAGACAGTAAAATGTTAATACAGAATCCAAACCCTTTGACTCTAGAATGACTTTTCTTTTCATTCTAATTTTGCATGTAAACGATAGATATCTTCTTATTTGTCCATTTATGCTCATCATGGACACTAGAAGATAGATGATCAAGTGTCCCACAGACAAATGTTTTTGTTACTCTTGAAATATCATGAAACGAACTCAACCAGCATTTTTGTTTAATTCTCAAATGAAAATTTGGGAGCCCAAAGTATGTGACTTCTTTATTTCTTCTGTTTTCATGTATAGTAGCAGCTAGATAGCTCAGTGGGTAGAAAGCACTGTATCTGGAGTCCAAGTCCCAGTCCAAGAAAACTTGAGTTCAAATCCAGCCTCGGAAACTTAATGGCCATGTGACTCTGGGTAAATCGCTTAACCTGTTTTCCTTAATTTACTGGAGAAGAAAATAGCAAACCACTCCGATAACTTTGCCAAGAAAACACCATAAATAGTATTGGTGTACTATGGTTCATGGGGTCATGAAGGGTCAGATATGACTGAATGGCTGAACAACAACAAAAGCAATATACAAATGGCTATAGCAGGATTCCCCCAGTATTGTGTCAATTCTTTGGCTTTTAGACAAATATTTTATATGAAAAATGCCAGTAATTAAAATGCTTAGCTATATTTGTCTAATTTCTTGTTATTCTCTGAAGCACCCAATACCATTTCCACCATTCTAACCATATCACCAATGCAAATAATGTTCATGGGAGAGAGTAGGCATGCTCTTGCAGAAACTTGACAGAAAGATGTAAATAGGAACATTCATGGGCTTAGGGCAATTCACAGTTCTGTAAGGTAGGCTTGAAAACCTTGCTTGGTCTCTCTGGATATTAGTGCTTAATACACATCACCTGCTGGCTAAAACCTTTTAATCTTCTTTCTGCTCTTGTTATGGTTGTCAAAACTCTCCAGTTGAGCAAAGTTGCTTCCTCTTCATCTTTTTTTTTTTTTTGGCTACATTCAGTCATTGAAGCAAGGATAGACTCTTCAGCACACAGTCACCCTTGGCAGAGTGCTGAAAAAGAGTTATGCTCTTTCAGGGACAAGAATTTCCCTCAAGGCAGACAAATGCCAAGCTCTTTAGATATGCAAATAGAAGGGAATTCTGCTTTATCCAATTGTCTCTATGGAAGTCCAAGCCTCTTCCCAGAGCAAAACAAATTTAAAGTCTATCTTTCCCCCTCTCTTTTTATTCCTTTTTTCACCTGCTCTTATATGGATTTTTTCCTATAATTTCTTCTCTAACTTCCTATGCTACAGATCAATGTGTCTTAATCAGCAGCCATCTATCTCTCACTTATGACTTGAAAAGTCAACAATTATTTTTTTATGTTAGTGATGTCAGGAGTTTTGCGTAATTTTCCCATAGTGTCAAAAGATTTTTATCTTACAGTTTTCACCTATAACCTTTAAAAATCTAAAATAGGTACAGTGTAAATTAGATGATGAACCACCATACCCTATACCCATCATGACTAATTTCATTATTCTTCCTTAATTCCTTTCAGTACATTCATCTTAGTGGCAGATCTCTATCAGGTACAGTGAAAAAAGAATTCTCCTCAATATTTTATCTGAAAGACAATGTTTCTTCTCATGCTGATTTTATCAGCATTCCCTCAAGAAATTTTCTTTCTTCTTCTATCAGCAGCCAAAATTTCCGCATTTCAAAGGGATAGTATCTTACACATATGTCAAGCCTAAATTTTTTTTTGCAACTGTTACTCTCTGTAGTTCTTCCCTAGTTCTTATTTCTTGGAGGTTTCTCCAACTATAGAACATACATGTCTTCCATCAATCAATTAAATGTTTTCTTTGGGCCAGCCACTGTGCTAATGTCTAGAAATACAAAGACAGAATGAAATAGTAAATGAGTTTAAGCATTATAAATGCTTAATTGAGCTTGTTATGGTAGTTTTAGCTGCTGCTATTATCAGATGACATACTGTTTTGAACAAAGATCAAAGGAAGTATTATGTTAAGAGATGCCTAAAAACTGCCTATGATAACAGCATCTATAACCTATCCTTTTAGTCAAGCTACAAGTTTTGAAAAATGGAAACTGACCTATGCAAAGATGTTGATTCCAATTATCATTGACTGAGATAAGATGCCCACATATTGCTGATTATACAGGACATCTACAAGAAATGATTTAGGATGTGTGATGATCATTTCAAAGTCTAGACTTGATGTTGTGAGTCAGTTCATTCTGGAATATTGTGAAGGAGATGATTTGACCCAACAACTGAGGCAGATAAGCACAGAATAACTAAACAGAGCCACCACTGTGGGAAATGGTTATGGGAAAATGAACTAGAATACTTTGAATAGAGACTCACCCACAGAGAGCCTGTTATTTCCCCAAAAAGAGAATCTCATCTTTCACACTGAAGTCTATGCTTATAATTGCAGCCAAGTCTCTTTAGTAAATTGAATGAAAACCTTCAGGAGGAAGAAAGTCCAGAGAGAAAAAAATTATAACAGTTGTTGTTACTTATAGTCCAAATGTCACCGAATCTGCAGGCCCTTCTGCTACTGTAGACCAACCAACACTCAGGGAGGTGCCCAACTTATCCGGTGGCTGCTGAGTTTCAGGCCAGAAACACATGGGGTCTGTCCATGTGAGAAACATACCCCACAGGGCAGCAAAGTGGCAATTCTTCTGCCAGGGTGTAAACAGGTCTATTTTATGAGAGTGAGGAGAACATATAACATGTGTTGTGAGGGAAACCTGCTGTAAGGTAAATCTACCCTCAAGTGGCGTGCTGAGAAATGGGCATTAAAGGACAAACATGCCACAGAGATTCTCACAGCATGGATGGGAAAATGCCCAAACCATACAGATTCAGGTTGTTAGCCCATATTGCTCATAGTAAGGAAAAAACCACCCAGCATTCAACTTTATCGGAAAGCAAGTAAGGAATTGGGCGACTGGGGGCGTAACGTAGACTGGGCATCAATAGAACAGGGTTAAGCCAAGGCAAGTCATTTAACTTCTTAAGGGCTTGGTTCCTTCATCTGTGAAATGGCAGGATTAGCAAAGACGTTTTCTAAAATTGTTTTTCTGGCATTTAGTCATTTAGGAAGAAAATGCTGAATTACTTAAGGTCAGGAGATAAAAAAGATATTCTTTGTTAATGCTAAAAGAGAAACAGAAGTCTATTGGAAAGTGTAATAAGTCATTCTTGTCAAAGTATGAGGACATTTAAAGGACCAAAAGGGTGGTCTCACTCAAAAAAAATATGTTGGTGTATTATGCTTCTTTTTGAAGGAGATGTAAGTACACATATTTAGGAGAGACCTTGGAAGAAAACTGTTAAGATAAAGCTAAATTGTTGAAGGCCTTGAATGCCAGTATAAATAGTTCAGTCTATCCTATGCAGGAAATGGATAGCCAAAATTTTTTGTTCTTTTGGGAATTTTTGACTGAAGCCTATAGGGCAGTGCTCTATGTAAATGACCCCCATCAATCTTGAATCACATCTGTCAAGGGAAATTATCATAAAGGAAAGCACTTGTGGGAGCACTGGTTTATATTTAGTTAAGATGATGAACTTCCAGAAGCACTTAATATCAGTGCAGGTGATGGAATTATGAGACCACACAGGAACTTGGTATCTTTATTTTTTTAAGAGAGAGATGGAGACAGAGAGGGAGAAAGGGAAGGAAGGGAGACAGGAAAGGGAAGAGAGAATGACATCAAATCATTCAATGATTCTTTGGAACACGTATTATGTAGTAGTAACAATGCTTGAACTTAGAATGAAGGAGTGTATTTCAGAAGCAAATATAAAGAAAAAAAAAGAGAAGGATAGTATAGTCCTGAAACTGTTCTGAAATTAATGAGCAAGATCCAATTTGTGCTTAGCAATTTCAACCCCTACAGTTAGGAGAAAATCAAGAAAGGATGAATTTAATGGTCATATGGGCAAGAAAAATAAGTAACACTTTGGACTTATGTTCAGTTTTAGGGAAAGGGCAGTAGTCATCTTCTCACAGTGATTAGGTCCAGGAGAGTGAGAGTAGCCAAACTTTGCTCTCTTACTTAGAAATGTCTGTGAATAATTTTCTATTTACAACCTCGTCCTCCTCCTGGCTCCAATCCTTTTTCTGCGGTCTCCTTCCCCCAAATTAACTGTTTATGACCCTCTCTCTATCACACACACACACACACACACACACAGAGCCACACCCATCCACACACATACACACACACAAACTCCTGGTGCCAGCCTGACAGGATTCTACACTAGCATTGAACAAAACATTCAGTTAGCAGAGTTAATACAAAGGAGAAGGATGGAAGGTTATGATACTTAAGAAAGTAATAAAACTATTATTTTCTTATAAAATTGGCTTAAAAATCTTTTTTATTTTCCCCATTAAGTGGGTATAAATATTTTTTGCTATTGTGTTATAGTTAAGAGATAACCTGAAAATAGGTAGAACATTCTCTAAATCTTTTAAATTCAATCTCTGCCTTTATATCTTCATTTTTCCAGACTCTATTCCTATTTGAAGGATATTCCTCTTTCTAGGAAGCTCTGCAATCTCAGATATTTTCTCTCAGATTCATCTAATGGTTTGATTTTGAGGAAATGTGGTTGGTACAATAGAAAAAACACTAAATTTAGAATGAAACAATATATGTTTTAATCATGGCTTTGTCATTTAATTCCTTTATGATTTTAGGAAAATCATTAGACTTTTTTGGAACTTAATTTCCTCATCTCTAAAAATGTTGGAGTAGTTGACTTCTTACATTCTTTCCAGCCTTAAATCTATACTTTTATTGATTACAAAGATGTGTCTTCTTCAAGGATATGGTTCTAGGGTGTTATCATGGATGCAAAAGAAAGGGTCCAATGAGAGAATCACATTACTGTGATGAATGAGTTTAGGAGGGATTTTATTAAATATTTTGCTTGAAGATTGGCAATACTTGCTCATTTTGCTTTTTCTGACAAGATTTGCCTAAGAGAATAAGAGCAAATTAGAAGGGACTTCAAGTAATTTTTGAATCAGACAAGAGATAAAATAGTCATTCTTGTGGATTAACAGCATTGGGAATTTTGAGGTTTGCTGTTTGCCATCAGAACATGAAAGAAGTGGGGCATACATTCTTTTGCCTTAAAAGGAAATACCAGAAATCTAAATTTAGGAAGTTGTTTTTGATCTAACTCATCATTAAAGTAGGGGGAAACGAAACATAAAGGGGCACTGGAAGGAGGAAAGGAGTGCTGGGCATACAAGAAAGTTTGTGTTACTGGGTCAAGACAGCTGGTGGGGAGGTAGAACAGTCCAAATAGTGAATTTAGGTAAGATTGAAGTAAGCATTATGGCTAAGGCCCCTTATGAAACGTCAGTCCCATCCAGGAACTTACCAGAGCACTCCTCAGATTTTAATCATCCTAAACTGATGGGACAGAAAGTCGATAGAAAGAAGTCATCAATTTTCTAGAGAAATATAGAAAAAACTTTTTTATGAATTATTTCTTATTTTGATTATTACACTGAAGATCTTAGCATGTCCCCATGCACATTGCCTTGAAAACAAAAACAAGGTGCTCCATAAATGCCTACTGAACAAATTGTCATCAGTATTGATAAGTATGTTTCTTCTTTCTACAGTATCCTCATTCCAATTACAATTTGAAGAAGCGAGTGACCTCTCTGACTCTGTCAAAACTTCAGTCACCTGAGGTAAAGAATGTTCTCACCAGAGCACATAACTCACAGTTGATGCCACTGTCACTGCCGCCACCACCACCACCACCACCACCACCACCACCACCACCACCACTACCACCGCCAACCATGAGTGGCACAAGTAAAATAGACCAGTATTCCAGAATTCTCTTTCCTGTGGCATTTGCAGGATTTAACTTGGTATACTGGATTGTTTACCTTTCTAAAGACACGATGGACGTGAATAGTAGCATTGAATAGTTAAAAGAAAAAATAATCTGCCCAAGTAGTATCTATATTTATTGTATCTACAATTTATATTGAGCATAGCATAGGGACTCAAGATTTTAAAATTGTGTTAAATTTGGAAACATAATTTAGATAGCATAAAGTAATTACATACTAAGTAATATTGCTAGCAAAATGTGAAGGATGGAAAAAAATAACCTTTCTAGTAGAAAAGTTATTTTCTAAAAGATTAGAATGATACTTAAATGTGGATATAAGAAATTTAAAGCGATTTATTTGGTCTATCATTGATGACTAATTTTCCCTGTTAATCATAAGATAAAAGATTATGAAAATGTTAACACCTCTAAAAGTTGCCTTAAAATGCATTAGTTTTGGGCCATCTTCCAAGAGGACAAAATTATAAATATGCCCTAAATGTTTATCAATAGGCAAAGATCAGCATGGAGGTGACCTTTATATTAGCTAAGAATGGCTTTCACTTGCATTGTGAAATCAGCATTCAGCCTGGCCATTTTTTTTTAACCTTGGTGTGCCCTTTTACCTCAATAAAGTATGATATTTGTATATCTATGAATTATTTATTCAATATAAAATATGTATGCATATGTACATAGCTTAAGCGCTATTCAAAAAATGATTCAGATGTATACTATTAGATTGTTCTTAAGAAAATGTGTTCCACACTCTGCCCTACAATTATTGAGGTTGTAATGATTAAAATGAAATCATCAAAACCTTATATTTTACATATAAATGTCTCCTTTTTATCTTCCTCTTTTTTCCTAGAATGCCCAAATAAAATAACCCTGACCTTGCTACACTTCTAGTAAAAATAGTAAGCAGAGTCACCCCTAAGTAAGCCAGTTTGAACTCATATACATTTATTAAGCCCTGATAAGCATAAGGCAGCTTGAGATATAAAAAGACACCTCCCAGTCCCAATCCCTCAAACCAGACTTGGCCCACAAGAAATTTCTAGACTGACATAGATCATTGCTTCAGTTTCAACTGTAGGGAAGTGGAGGAACTAAATGGGAATGTAGGAGGTGTTCCACTTTTATTTGGTATTGAAAAGCAATCCAAGTAACATAGGTATTCTAGAAATTGTTGCATTAGTGATTATGAGGAACTACCTCCTTGTGATTCACTAAAAATGGATTGGATTTGAATTGAGAAGACCAAGGTGGAAACTTAGGTGTAGCCCCACTATTTACTACCTCTCTGACCTTTGGGGAGAGGTAGTAAGAAATGTCTCATTTCCTACTGAGGTGTGTGTGTGTGTGTGTGTGTGTGTGTGTGTGTGTGTGTGTGTATGTGTGTGTGTGTGAGTGTAGAAAATGGATATTCCACTGTAGCTCTAACACTCTTCTATAATCTTTTTCTATTACTTGAACCATGCTAAATTCAGATACTAAATAAATAAAGTTTTAAGCTTATGGAATGTATAATGCTCAAACTTTAGCAAGTCTAAAGATTTAGATTTTGGTCTCACATTTTCCAATTACTTGTGTTTCTTCAGTCGAGTAAATCAATAATAATAACCCACTTTTATCAAGAAACAGATAAGCAAAAAAGCTAAAGATTTGAACAGGATTTTAGAAAAGTTAGATAAATTAAAATCATGGAAACTAATGAATGTTTATGGTAGACGTATATGAATTACTTAGGTTACATGGCACCTTTACAAAAACTCACCATGCACTAGAGCATTAAATACATATGAAATTCAGGAAGACAGCATATTAAATATATCCTTATTGAATTAAAGTAAACAAAATTATAATCAATAAAGGAAAATTTAAAAAATGCTTCAGTTTTAGGTGAATATTTTTTGGGACTTCTGGTGAAAAAGATGGTGGAGTGAGGAAGGAAATCTCTTGAGTTCTGCCCAATTTCCCTCTAAAAACCTTGAAAAGCATCTCAGACTTGATCTAGGGTCAGGAAAGCAGTTTACCATCACAGGAGGAAAGGTCTGTCCTGCTAGGATGGAAGGGAAGGCAGTTCCCAAGAGCAGCAGCAGCCAGTTTCACCACAGGTGGCCTACAGCAGGGGTCTGAGCCTGAGGCAATCCACCACTGAGACTCTACTCTCCTGAAAGTCAGCTGTTTCTGCATCACAGCAACAACCCCCCAGCAGCCCCACCCCCAGCAAAGTCATGATTTAAGCTTTGACCCATTTGTTGACAGTAGACAGGCTCCTTCCCAGGGCAGGACAACAGCAAGACCCTTCGGTCAGGGCCCTCACCCAGAAAGACCCTGTTTCCATAGCAATTCACTAGCAATGCCTTATCTCTGGGACAAAGCAGCAAAATGATCCCTCTCCAGGGACAACCAGCAGAAAGACTGTTTTTTGGAGCAATCCAGAAGGGAGACTGCCTATGGGGTGGAAAAGTCCAGCAGAGAAACCCCACACTCTGGGAAGGTCAACAGGGAGCCCCATCCCCGAGTGCAAGCTAGAAGGGAATCATATTCTCTAGCAAGCAAGTAGCTGGTTTCTGAATCCCAGTGAAAACCAGAAATAGGGTCCTGAGGCCTAACACAAAAAGCTTAGGACAGGGCAGTACTAGAGTCCAACTCTTACATAACCAAGTTACAAAATAAAAAAGAAAAAATGAGCAAAAGACCAAAATACAAAAAAAGAACTTGACTATGAAAAGCTACTATGGAGACAGGGAGGACCCAAGGCACAAGATTAGGAGAGGACAATAGTGTCCAAATGGCTACATGTGAAACCTCAAGGAAAAATGATTTGGTCTTAGACCTGAAAAGGACTTTGTCCCAAATTGCTGGGGTTTTTCACAGCTGACAGAGGTATTAGGAGGGTGGTGTCTCTACAGCCCCACAAGCTCTGGCTCACTGGCCACATATCCCAAGACAGCCACCTGAAACCTTGATCCAGATCCAAGCAGGTTAAAGCAAGAATGTTTACTCCCTGAATGGTTGCTTGGTCCCCCTACAATCTGCAGGCCAGGAGCTCCTGAGGCAGCCACATGGCAGTACAGCCTCTATACCTCCCCAGGGCTGGACTATACTCTTCTTTCCACCCTTGTTCAAACAGAGTTCCACACTGACCTTTTACTTTATCTTTGGAATTTATGGGTTGAGAAGTCTGGAAACTGCCACAGCTGTTGGTTATTCACTCTTCTTAAGTCTGTTCTGGCTGTCATTGGGAGGGTCAAGTGGGACTTAACTCAGCTCCCAGATTAGTGTGATAGTCCCTTCCTGTACACCTGCTGGGCTTCCTGCAGGGGGAGATTTGTTTCTCTGTCACTTTGTGGGTTCTGTAGCTCTAAAGTTTGTTTAGAGTCATTTTTTTTAAACATGTATTGAAAGTGATTGGAGCAGGAGCTCACTCCAAGTTTGTGCTTCTACTCCTGCTACTTCTGTTTTCTTTAAAAACATAGTCAAAGAAGTCCTTAGGGGACAGTTTATGTCCATAAAAACTTCCATTTAATGAAAAAGAGAAATAAGAGACTAATGACTTAAACATTTAAAAAATTTAAAAAGCTAAACTGGAAGAAGAAAAAAAGAAAGATTTTAAAAAGCAATTAAATACAAAAATAGAAATTCCAAAAATCAAAAGGGTCAACAAAATTGAAAACAAAACTATTAAATTAGTAGAACCCAATCATTTTAATAAAATAAATATTAATTTTAATTAATTTGATAACGGAAGAAAAGTAAACTATGAAAATGAAAACTGAGAAAGGAGAAATCACACTTGATAGGTGAGGACCAAAGAAAAATATTTAAAATATTTTGACAATGTTTATGCCAACAAAATAGATATCAAAAGAATTAGATTAATTTTATCAAGATATAAATTACTCAGATCAATGGAATAATACAGATAAGTGATAAATAACCCAGTTCAAGGATAATAAATTGAATAAGCCATTAATATGTTCCCAAAGGGGAAAAAAAACACAAGTCCATCCAGCTCAACATCCACATTCTTTCTATCAAATATTCAAAAAAGCATTTCTAAAATCACATAAATTGGTTGCAAAAATAGAGAATGAAGGCATGCTACCAACTTTCTTCTTAAAAGGAAATATGGTCTTGATACCCAACAACCAAGGTTGTTGTTGTTTGGTCAGTTATGACTGTTCCTAACCCCATATCTCATAGTATACTAATACTGTTCATAAAGTTTTCTTGTCAAGGATACTGAAACAGTTTGCCAGTTCCTCCTTCAGTAGATGAAGGCAAACAGAGGTTCAGTGACTTTTCCAGGATTGCCCAGTTGCAAGTGTCAGAGGCTGGATTTGAACTCAGATCTTCCTGATTCCAGACCAAGCACACTCTCCATTGAACCATCTACTTATCCTGATAGCCAACAAAAGGATATATAAAGCAGTGAAATAAAACTATGGGCCAATAAATATTGCTATAAAGTAATGGATAGAATATTGAAAATGGGCTACAGAACCATATTTTTAAATTTATGCATTATGCCTCAAACCAATATAAATAATATAAAAATATAAAATGTTCAGTTTTTCAAGAAGGAAATCACTAGGAAAAAACATCACATTAAATTTCTGATAAAGATCTTATATCCAAGATATATAAAGGTTTGATATAAATAATTAATGATATAAGCACAAAGTTATATTAAGAATTGTAAGTTGTTGTAATGATACTGGGATTTGAAGATCTTCCATGCCCCTTGAACTTGCTGATGTAGCAGGAAGGGGTGGAGCAAAAAAAAGCTGGAACTAAGCTAGTGTCCATCCTGGTGATTGGAAGCAGTGGCAGCAGCAGTGGCAGCAGGCAGCAGTGTGAACTCCTTTCTTCTTTGAGTCAGCCAGAATCTCTGCTAAGGACTCCTGCTGAGGACTTCCAGGGAGGAGAACTGCTGAGGAGTCAGAGCTGCTGGGAGCAAGCTCCCTGGATGCTGAGCAGTTTTGATTGAGGAGAGGAGGATCTTTTCCTGAGGTAGCCTGTCCTGTTTTGAAGGCTTGAAAATGTGGGTGTTTACTACTTTAACTACATGTGCCAACTTCATAACTACTGTGTTGGTTTTGACTTTCTGGTTTGGGGACTCAGTTTTCTGGTATTTGAATAAATGCTCTGGCTATATTTCTCATGTAGAGAGCCTGTTACATTTTGTGATTAATAACCATATCAGCATACTTATAGTTACTGTAGGCATTGTGAATACTGTATTGCTGATACAAGCTATCAAAAACTATATGAAAAAATTCTCCAGATTCCTAATTAAAAAGAATTACAAAGAAAAAGCAACTCTGACATTTCTCTTCACATCTTTTAGATTGATAAGATGACAAAAGAGAAAAGCAGTAGTTTTTGGTTGATGGTTCTGGTAGGTCAGGTTCACTAAAGTATTGACAAGTGAGTTATGAACTGTTTTAATCATTTTGGGAAATAAGTATATCCTCTAAAGTTATTAAACTTAACATATCCTTTGCACAGTGATGCTATTATTAAGTATTTACCAGAGAGGTTAAAAAAAAAAGAAGAGAGAAAATAGATCCAGATATGTAAGAGTAGTCATAGAAGAACTTTTTGTCATAGCAAAGAATTAGAAAATAATAGATGTCTATCAATTCAGAAATGTATGAATAAATTTTAATATATGAATAGAACCACATAATATTGTTCCATAAGAAATGATGACATAATGAATTCAGAGAAACTTAAGAGAATCCACATGTAGTGATACAGAGTGAAATGAGAAGAACCAGAATTTATGCCATGGCAGGACTACAAATAAAAAGAAAACAGGTATGAAAGAGGTCAAAACTTTAATCAAAGCAAGAATCCATTGTGATTTCAAAAGACCAGTGATGAAATATTCCTCACAACTACTTGCAGAGTGGTAATAGTCTAGAGGTTTAATATGAGACATTGATTTTCAGATATAGTCAATGTATTTGCATGTGTGTGTTTGTTTAAACATATTTATTATGAGATGATTTTTCTTGGGAGTAAGTTGACTAGATTAATAGGAAATGATAAAATAAAAGATGGGAAAAGAATATGTCAACTTAAATACTATCCTCTACAGGAAGACTTTTCTATTCCTTCTAAATTCTAGTGCCTTCTGTCTTATAATTATTGCCTATTTATCTTGTATTTATTTTTGTTTTCTTCTGTACATTTGTAATGGTAATTAATTTAAATTTGAAGACCCTTTTTTTGTTATGTCAAGTAAGCAGGTACTTAGCCCTTAGTCAAGGCTCCTGAAAGAGGCAGAGGGTGTGAACTCTGTCTCTTTTTGCCGACATAAAAGGAAGGATTTGGCTGAAACCAGAAGACAATGCTGTGTGTGTATATAAGATGAACCCCAGAGAGAGACAGTCAGAATTTTCTCCTAACAAGCTACTGGTGGAGGAATTATGGAGACTGAAGCCAGTTGAGAGAGAGAGAGAGAGAGAGAGACAGAGAGACAGAGAGACAGAGGTGTGGGGGTGATGGGGGGAGGGAGAATGTTTCTCTTGGCAGCATCTGGAAGAATTTTCACCTCACAAGCTCCTTGACAAGTTGCTGCTGCCACCTGGAGGGCTGAGATTTCTTCTGGGTCCTAGGACCAGCCAAACTGCCCGACGCCTGAAGAAGTATGGCCAATGCTTCTTCAGGAGACCTCCCAGAGTCAAGATGAAGAAAAGGCCTCCCCTTGTACTAAACTGTGGTTTGCTGGACACCAAGGGGTGGAGAGTTTGTGTGATTTTCTGAGGATTATATTAGTGACTAATGATATTTGGTAATTGGGAATCTAGCTTAGTCACTGACTGGTATATGAGTGACTGATTAAGTTAATGGTTGCCACATGAGTGGAAGGTTGATAAAGTGTGAATTGATTTATTGAATGATTAAGTGAGAAGGGTTTCTCCCTTAGGGAAACCAGGTGATTCCTATATTTTCTTGTTCTCAATATTGTGGCCACTGTAGTGAAAACTGTGTGGCCATTCTAATGTTAAGCTGTTATGAACACTATTTTGTGACTTTCTGTGATAACATGTAATATTGAGAATATTATATTGTGAATATTGTACTGAATTTTTATTTGTAATGGAATAAGCAGAGTGTTCACTATTACTGTGTAATCTGAATCTTAAAAGCTGTTCACAGTAGCATTCTTTTGGGAATCTGCTGGTGCTTGGCTTTACATCTCTGAACTCCATTCACATAGCTGGTTGTCTTATTGGCAACAGGTGAGGGGAAGACCTGCATTGCTCATGTGCACTGCAGTATTAGATACAAATTTTTGGAATTAACCTCTTAGCAATGGTCTTGGGGACCTTTATTTTGAAGATTGATTGAGTCCTGTGAATCAGACCAACCCCAAAGTCTGAAACAGAAAAAAATGAATGAACTCTGAATATCATTTCTCTGGAAATCATAGAGGAAAATTAACCAGAATTAGCTGGAATTATTAGAAACAGTTGGAAAAGTAGAAATGGAGTACTTCCACAGAACAAAAGTAGAAAGAAATATTATCGAACAAAAGAATTATAACATCAAATCACAAATGTTGTGGGCAATTAGGAGAATGAAACAGAAAATGAAAACTTTTACATGTAATACGGCTGTCTCAAATTGATTCATAGAAAGATATATCTCTAGAGTCTCCCTCCCCCATACTCTCTGCCACTTTCCTACAGTAGTATGGTTACTACCAAGAAGACAAGTGAGAGAGTGGGGCTAAAACCTGGACACCACTCTTTCTCCTCAGAGAGGAGAAGTACTAGACTAGAAATATATGTATCTGTTGCCTTAAATAATATTGACCTAGGGGATGTTTCCTGATCTACGTTAAACTCCCAATACTATTTCTTAAAGTGGAAAGAGGACTTCAATAACCATATTCAAGGATGAATTTCCTTCCCAACAAACACCAGTTCCACAATGAACATATGTAGAAAACACCCAAGAAACCCATTTTTCCATGTTGATAACAAAACAGAGAAATTATGTCTGTGTGTATGTATATATGTATGTATGTATGTTTATGTATACACACACGCACTCATATAGGACAATACAATTTGAAGGACTTCTCCCACTCAGGTCAACTAAGAAATCAGTGCAGATCTCACCCATAGGAGAATTCACTATCTTTATTAAGTTATGATAGAAAAATTATGGAGATTACCAGCTCATCTCAAATTGGATTCTTCTGAAGAAGGAAGAGGAGGAAGAAAAAGAAAACAGTAAAATGGGCGGGGGGGAACTTTGTCATATATTTCAAGGATAAATCTTTGATCTTATGGACATATAGTAAATCAGCAAAAATATAAGACCTGGAATTAATCGCTCATATATATGTGGTAAGAGGATGTGAACACAGCTTCCAGGAAAACTTCATATTAAAAATAACCATATGCTTCATGCTCCTAATTAATGATAGAAAATATAAATTATAATGAGTTGGAAAGTTCATTTCATTTCCTGCAAATTTTAAAACTAGAAAAAATTTTGGAGACACTGTGGGAAAACAAATACAGTAGTGCATTGTTAGTGGAACTATGAATTGACAAAACACTTTGAATATTATCTTGGAATTGAAACAAAATTAAACCATTTATATCTTTTTAATCCAGCAGCTCCATTAATATAAATTAATGCTAAGTTAGATAAAAACTAGCAAACAAATAAAAAAAATAAATGTAGATTGTTTTGGAATAAATATTGAGTTTGATTCCATACGGTAATTTTTAGTTTGCCACTTTTTTTGATAGGTTGTATTCATATCTTCTGACCATTTATATACTTGGAAAAAGCTTTTAGTCTTTTATATTTCTTCTGATTATTCACATATCTATGGGAAAACATGTTTTTTATGAAATATGATGCCAAGTAATTTTTCCCTAGGTAATAATTTACTTCCTCCTCTTTATTTTTCTCCTTCTGCTATTTTTCTCCTTCTGCTATGCCCTGACCACCAAAGGTCCTATTTATACGAACATTTTCATAAGAGCACATTTGTGTTGGAAAATAATTGGGAACCTAATGAATGCCTGATGTCTTGGGAATGCCTGAAAATTTCTGGTATTTGAGTAAAATAGGCATTATTGTCTAGTAAGAAATAGTAAATATGAGATACATGGGGAAAAGTCACAAGATTTGGAAAAAAAATAAATGCAGAATATATTAAGCAGAACCGGAATAACTATACACATGTTTTCAACAATATAAATGGCAAGATCACTAAAAGAAGCTAAACATCTGATTAACTGGAAAAAAAATGGTAATAATGCCAGTCAACAGATAAAGTAGCATCTTACCACCCTTTGGTAGACAGAATATTGTCTATATTGTAAAACAGAGTCACATAATTGGGTAGGTGGAGTCTAATTTTTTAAAATATTCTCCGACTTTGTTTTTTCCATTATTTATTTGCTTTGGTGTGTAATGTGTGTAATGGTGTGTAACTGTGTGTAATGGCAAAAAATTAGGATTTTTTTTCTCTTTTTCTGGATTGAGTTTTAGCAAATCAAGTGCCTTAGAGTCTTGCTTTTATTGTATCAGATCTTTGATTGGAAACAGCATACAGTGTATTGCCCTTAATAGACTTAAGGGACTTTCAAGATCTTCTCTGCCCTTAATAGGCCTAAGGGAATTTGAAGATATTCCCCCCCTCACCCTCCTTAATGGACCAGTGTAATCATATGGGAGTCCACAATGGGAGGAACTTGCGAAAAGGGTGGAACAGGAAGACTCAGATAAGAGCTCTGGGAGAAGGCAGAACTGAGAGAGAGAATGTTTGTAATATTGGTGCTCTGTCTGTCTGTTTGTCTGTGGTGATTTCTCAGACAGATGTCCTGTCTGTTATTCTGTATTCTGTCTAAGACAGAAAGTGAATTGAGATGGTAGTGCTGGTAATATGTGTAACTATTATTGTAGACCTGTTAAGTTTTGTTTTCCTAGAAACAAAAATTGTGAAGATCTTGAAGTGGAGTAGTCTCCATGAATTGCTATATGGAACAGGAACAGAAAGCTGCCTACATGTGAAACCAGGCAAGAGTTGGGAGTGGTCAACCCATGGAGGAGGAACAGCCCATGGAGGAGGAGCCATGGGATTTGGAAGGCAACCTTGGGTTAAGATGAAAAAGAACTTTACTTGGATACTCTATATTGACTGATGATATTGTAATAGGGGTGAATGGTGTTTGTATTTTCTGTTACCTCTTAAAGATGATTATAAGATATACTGAATGATATGTTTTGTTTAAGTCTATGTGGCCACTTTAGCAATCAGTTGTTATGTTATTGTGAATGTTATCCTTTAATTTTTTGGATGCTTCACTTTACTTTTTTGCTGAATAAATAGAAAGTCCATTATACTATATGATTAGAAGCTCAAAGTTATTCACAGCAGCAGTCCTCAGCATAACTGCTCATGATTGGCTTTATACAGTGGAGAGAACTAAAGAGGAAAATGATAAATGCTGCAAGAGCCATGGGAAAACAAGCATATTATTGAACTCTTAGGGGAATAGTGAGATGGTCATTCTGGAACACAATTCAGAACAATGCTCCAAAGTTAATAAACTTCCCTTATCCTTTAAGTACTACAAGGCATGTACAGTAAAGAAATCAAAGGAAAATCAAAAAGATGTATATGTACATTTTTTCTAGCCTCTCTTTTTTTTGTTTTCTTTTAAATTGATTTGTTTATTTACTTTTAGTTTACAAGATACAGTTCCACAATCCCTTGAGTTTCAAATTTTCTACTCTACCTTTCTCTCCACCCCCCACCATGGTGGAATGAAATCATGTATAGGATCTGCAAATATTTTCACATTGTACATCTGGTTGTATAGAAGCGTTGTAATCAATGGAGTGAACAATGGGGAAAAAAAAAGAAACAAAACCAAATATGAAAAAGAACGATAGTATGCATTGCTTCAGTCTCCATTTAAACTCTGGTGTTTCTAGATCTTTCTCTGAATGTAGATATCTCCTTCAATTCTGAGACTTGTAGAGTTGTCTTTTAACTGTGCATTGCTTAGAAGAGTCCAGTTTATCAAGGTTGGTCATCACACATATGATGTGTCTGTGATTGTGTGCAAATATTTTCTGGTTCTGCTCTTCTCTCCAAGCAATTATGAAGTCCATTTCCTTCCCATTTCTTATAGCACAATAGTATTGCATTACATTCATATACCACAACTTTTTCAGCCATTCCCCAGTTGATGGGGATCCCCTAAATTTCCATATTTTTGCTACCACAAAGAGAGCTGCAATTTGTATAGTATTCTGAAAGTAGAAAACAATGGTGTGTCTGCATATCTAGGAATAGTTAACTAATGTGATATGTAAAAATAATAGATTATTATTGAGGAAGGTAGGTGGTACAGTGGATAGCACACTGGCCTCATAGACTAGCTATTTGATCCATGTCAATCACATAAATTTGAACCAATGCAGTGAAGTCAATAGAATCAGAACATATGATAAAACAGCAACCATATGGAGAAAACAATAACTTCGAAAATTTTAGAATGCTAATCAATACAATGGTAAATTAATGCTGATAATTTATAGCAAAATAATAACAATGTGACAATAAACTAATTCAAAGAAAAGAAAAGGAAATCTTGTACCTATTTCCTGCTGGAAAGGGGATGGACTTATAGTGTAGAATGAAATATGAAATTTTAAAACTAGTCACTATAAAATTTTTTTCTGTTGACATGAATATTTATCATGAGGACTTTATTTTTCATTTAAAAAAAATGTTCATTTGGGGCAATGAAAGGGACATTTTAAATGCTTATAAAATGAGTACATGGTAAACCAGTAGAGAATCATTTGAGAAAGTGGGGTTAAGGAAAAAATATAGTTTCAGAAATGAACGTAAATGAAAAAGAAATCCATCCATGAAATATAAAGTAAACAAGATTTGATCTTAAAGTTTTTCTGAAAATGAAGACATAACATTGAGATGAAATGTTTGATATAATAAAATAAAAGAGAAGAAAACAGATGGTAAAACACTAAGAGTGTCTGATGGAGTAGTGGAAAAAAATACACCATGACTTGGCTACTCAGAGAAAAAAAATGTCTTTGTTGATAACTTGCTTCTTACACCATATAGAAGTGGCAATATTTTGACCATTTCTGAACAGTTGAGGGGAACATTGCCTTCTTGAGAAATATGTAATGTAAGAGATAACATATTTGATAGTAATTGTGATTGTACTATCAGAAGGGAGCTGTGAAATATCTCTAGTTTTAATGAAGTCATATTCATGAAGTTAAAAAAATGTTAGCAGAGGTTTTATGTTCTTTTCTGGCAACTGAAGGAATGGACAGTGTAAGAGAAAGAGTGACATGGAAAATGAAATCTGACTTGAGAGATGGTAAATACTAAGCTAGAGATTAGGTGTATTTTGAGAAGATAGGGAAAAATTCTGCTCTCTAGAGTATCTGTTGATCAGACCTAAGGATTTTGCAAACTTGATATGAATCAACAGAATGATGTAACAGGCAAAACAAACAAAAAACGCCAAACTCATAGTACTTGAAACAGCATTAGAAACTATCTGTGTGTATATGGGTGTGTGTTTGTATGTGTACATGAATAACTTATATATGTGTGTATGTATGTGTCATATTTGTTGTAGGCGAGGGTAACTTGCAGCCTTGAGGTCACATTTGACCTTCTAGGTCCTCAAGTATGGCACTTTGATTGAATCCAAACTTCTAAGAACAAATTCCATTAAAAGAATATGTCATGGGGCGGCTAGGTGGCTCAGTGAATAGAGCACCGGCCCTGGAGTCAGGAAGACCTGAGTTCAAATCTGGCCTCAGACACTTAACACAAAAAAACTAGCTGTGTGACTTTGGGCAAGTTACTTAACCCCCAACTGCCCTCCAAAAAAAAAGCAAAAAAAAAAAGAATATGTCATTTAAAACTTCAACTCAGTCAAAGATCTGTACCCAAGGACCTAGAAGGCCACATGTACAAGTTTCTTATCCCTGGAAGAGATTCTAGTAGATGGATGGCACGATGTTAGTTGGTTGTGATAGATGTGCTAAGAATGGATATCAGTAATTGTATAGTATCAGTAAGTACTGATCAGTATTTAATAAAAGTACAGGGTATAAAAAGTGATTTTCCATCATTAAATTATCTCTATATAAATGCTTTTAAAGAAACAATAGACAGGAGCCAAAATGGCAGCATAGAAACAGCAAAGTTTTGCAGCTCCCACACAGCCACCCTAAATACACATAAAATATGACTCTAAACAAGTTTTAGGGGTCGCAAACTTACAAAAATACAGAAAACACATCTCTCACTGAAGGCAGCTTCGCAGGAAGGGCTCATAGTGGCAGGCTGGGAGCCCAGGCTGGCTCAGGCTAGAACCGCAACCACAGCCAGGCCCCAGAGTGGTC
>CM053595.1:35470097-35502572 GCA_028646575.1 Pseudocheirus occidentalis | reverse complement strand
AAATATAAAGGATCTATCACTAATAAACATAACAAAAAAAATCAAAACAAAGACCATTTATTTAAAAAAAATTAATATGGTAAGAGCTGAGTAGGAATATGTGAACCATAAAAATAATAAATGTTCAGCACATTTTGAACATAATCTCAATCAGCAAGATGCCACTGCTTTTCCAGATTCCCTAACGGGGCACTGCTAATTCCTTGCCAAAACTAGCAGTGGATTTCTTCCTTTTAATCTCCCCTAATGCCTTATTCTATTATTGTCACTGCTCTCTCACCATGCACTGTCCCTTCAAACCCTCATTTTCCAACTGAGCCAGTCAGAGAAGCCTTAGTGGTGGTAAAGAAGTCTAAGACTACAAACTCCCCAAAAAGAGGGGGAAGGAAAAGAAAGAGGGGTACCTCCTTGTCTACTCCCCTCAAACTTCCCCAGAAACTTTTTCATCCACTGAATCACTGGGTTGAAGAGAATAAGAATAAGAACTATGTAAGGTCTTGGGAGCATTGCTCCAGTGGACCAGTAGAGGAAGGTGGGAAAGGTGAAGCCCCTGCGTAGTACAATGCACAGCAGGATGTCCTCCCTTCTAAAGTGGATGTACATCATTGGATGGTAAGTGCTTCCCCTACCCTAATTCCTTTCTTTCCTTACACCAGGAGAATGGAGAAGGAGAAAACTATGTTCTGGGTTCCTGACCAAATGAAATAATGAGATGGGGTGGGAGTGGGGGAAGTGGGCCACATAGAATGTTCCCCTTATCTGCAGCCTGGACAATGCCCTGGGCAATCCTGTGTATGAAGGAAACCTCTACTCAAAGAATATCAGCAGGATATTGGACAACCTGTTAGAAGGCTATGACAACAGGCTTCGACCAGGATTTGGAGGTAAGATCATTCTTTGTTCTAAAGCAATCTTCTTCTTTTCTTGTCCTTCCATGACCACATTATTTGCAAGGGAACTTTAACTGAGTTTTATTCAAGATTTTGTTTATTCAGCCACATCTTACACAGCCTGGGCAAAGTAATTAGGCAAATCCAGGAGTCAGGCTCACATAGAATCTTTTAGTTTGGGCTGGCATAAGTGAATTTTCACAACTGAATGGAGCTAGGGATTCCTATGAAAGAAAAGACAGAGGGAATGGTGGGCATACTGAATGCAGGATGTAGCTGGATTTTTTGTATAGCCCTTAGGAAATTTCCTAAATCTTATTCAGATGGGTAATGTATAAGGGGGGGAAAATATCTTCACTCTTCTTCACCTTCATTTTAGGTGCTGTCACTGAAGTGAAAACTGATATTTATGTGACAAGCTTTGGTCCTGTGTCTGATGTGGAGATGGTAAGTGCACTTGGAGCTTTAAGTGTTCCAGGGTAACCCATGGTAAAGGATTTGTTCTTCAGTGAGTAAGAATGAAGACCAGAAATCATAATACATACCTAGTATTTCCACTTAACCCTAGGTCAATGATGCAGGACTTGTTTCTTTATGCTGAATGCCTAGTATTTAGAAAATCACTAATTGATATTTGCTGAATTAATTGTGCTGAAATATTTCCCATCATATTGGAAGGCAGGCTGCTTTTTAGAGTAGATTGTTGAATTTAATATCTTAGACAGTTTCACTAGGGGCCAAGCATGAGCAATTTATTGAAGGAAACAAACCAACAAAAAAGCCCAAGGCAGGTAAAATTTTATTTCCAAGTGAAAAGGTGGAGATTACCAGGTTGATTGAAAGCTACTTAGGATCAAAGTGCATAACAATGAGGATGAGGAAACATTCAAGGTTTGGGATTTAGCCATCTTTTGAAATCCTTCCCAGAAGAATTTACCAAATGGCACAGGGAACCACGCAGGAAGGCTTGATGCAGTCAACCATTCATTTTATGGATAGACTAGTAGGTATTGGAGAGACATATTTTTCATAAATGGCAGTAAAACTTTAAGCTAGCCCTGAAAAACTAAGTATTTTGAGGTGTTCTAGTAGCATTTTAACCCATCCATTAAAACAATATCAAATATCACTCACACTCATCCTCAAATTGCCCCAGCATTGCTAGGTTTTCTAGTAGAAGTGCCTTTGCTGTCTTTCTTTACTTTCTTCTTGTTATCAATAATTGGGCATAGGGGAAGGGCAAGAATCTGAGATTTGAAAGATTTCCCCTTTGTGACTGCCTGCCTGATGGAGTATGGTGAGCTAGTGGGGAGCCTTAATGGTTTTTAATAATATGAAAATGCAGCACATATTTGTTTAACCTTATTAATTATGGCAAATGCTATGTATTTCTACAACTATTATTGAAGAAGTGACTGGCAGAGGGGTGGGGGAGAGGTGGTCAGAGGGGAGGTATAGATCTTTACTCTGAGATTCTTTTCTACCAAAAGTGCATCAGTAATATTGAATCTCACCACTAGGATCCAGAGCTTGACTGCATAGATTCAGACCTTGTTTGTCACATTTTATCTACCCACACAAACAAATGCTGGCAATAAAAGCCAGAGATAAAAAAGGGATCTAGGAAATCAGATGCAAATATTGTCCCCTAAATCCAACTTTACAAAGGTATATTTCCTTAAGTTTTAGGGAAAAAAAAGTGTTATCTCTCTTGGTAAACATTTTTTCTGATACATTCACTTATGTATTTTCAAAGTACCAAGCACATTATTTTTGAAGATCAATTTTAATGAGCTATAAATTAGTTACAATGAATTTTAGCTATGTATGTAAAAGACTTCTTGACTACACACTGGGATATTAGAATTAATAATGAATTTTGAGAACAATGTAACCAAACTTTGATCTGAGGATAGAAAGGCACTTGGCAAGCAAAGTTTAACTACCCTAAAGATGTCATTGAATAGTGAGACCATACTCTTGTACCCCTTTAAAAGAGGGTTAAATGCCAAGAGATGATATAAGATACTTTGAGACTAGATGGACACTGTAAACCTAGAATAGAATTGAATTTTTAAATTATTTTCTCCATTAGAATGATGGAGATGAAGATAAGTATGGAGACTGGGAGAGAGATGGAGATGAAAATGGATATGTAGATGTGGATGTGGATGGAGTTGGACATATCAATGGTGATGGGGATGGGGATAGAGGTCATTTGGAAATGAAGGGGAGAAGAAAGAGAGACAAATAGACAGTGAGGAACACAGAAGTTGTTTAATTAAGAGAATTGTTTTTGTCTTAGGTTATGCATGACTTTTTTGTACATGTGAGCCAGGTTGATAATATAACAAATATTCCAAGAAACAAGAAGAATAATGATGCAATAAAAGCAAAACATTTTGAATAGGCTGTTTCCTCAAAGAGTGACTATCTTCTAGTTATTCCTTAAAGGAAATAAGATTTAACATGAAAGCAGTCAATGAAAGGTGTTTAGCAAATTAGCACACAGTTCAGTGACTGGTTTGCCTTATCACAGGAATATACGATGGATGTTTTCTTCCGTCAGACATGGACTGATGAGAGGCTGAAGTTCAGGGGCCCATCTAAGATCCTAAGTTTGAATAATTTGATGGTCAGCAAAATCTGGACACCTGATACTTTTTTTAGGAATGGAAAAAAGTCTATCGCTCACAACATGACAACTCCAAACAAGCTCTTTCGTATCATGCAGAATGGAACTATTCTCTACACAATGAGGTGAACTTTGAACAGTTATGTTTTCTCAGTCCTCAGGGCCTTCTAGACAACAATATAATAGCATCTTCTTTTTCAATGTGTTTTAGACTAACCATCAATGCTGACTGTCCCATGAGACTGGTTAATTTTCCTATGGATGGGCATGCTTGTCCACTGAAGTTCGGGAGCTGTAAGTCTAAAAAAATGCCACATATGCAAATAACTTATTCAACATAAGTTATTATTTGAGTAACTAAATCTGTTTCCCAGGGAGCTGGAAAGGAGTAACACTATGAAATACACAAACAACTTGCAGCTACTTGTGATTCTCAGTATGATTCAGGGAGCATAATTAATTCATCACATCTTCCACATGTATATAGTAATGCAGGTTCTAAGAAACACTTTTTTAGCTTCCCAGATAAAATGTCAATGACAGCTCAGTTTGTTACAATTGCATCTCCTTCCTTACATAAAATGAAACAAAAAAGAGTTTATGTTGATCTGGGAAAATACTGAAGTTCTTTGCTATGTTTAATGTGTTCTTAAAATTCAGATGCTTACCCAAAAAGTGAGATCATCTATACGTGGAAAAAGGGCCCTCTTTATTCTGTAGAAGTTCCTCAAGAATCCTCAAGTCTCCTACAGTATGATCTGATTGGACAGACTGTGTCTAGTGAGATAATAAAGTCCAATACAGGTAAGAATATGACCCTTGTGGTGTCAGCCCTCACCTGGTAATCAGACGATACCTTTCCAGTGGTATACCTTGTTGACATTACTTTAACTATTTATTATTCCTTAGCTGAACTTGCCCTCCCAAAAGTTCCAGAAAGATTTGCTAAAATTGATTTCTCCACTAGTTGTGTAGATCTATGCAGTCTGGCTTGACCTTCAAGGATGCTGCTTTTGTCAGTACGTGACAAAAATCTCCAAAGAATCAATGGATGTACTTCTTTGCTCTATTGAATGATCAGGTCCTCCTCTTTCCCATTTTTTGGTGCATTGAGCTTTTCCTGTTCTTTTCTTTTTTTCCCTCCCAGGACATGCTAATTTAAAATCCTGTTTGATTTACTTTAAGCTTCCTTCTTTTGCATGGCATCAACTACAATAACCCTGATATATGTGTCTCCTTGCAGGTGAATATGTAATCATGACAGTTTATTTCCACTTGCAAAGGAAGATGGGATATTTCATGATACAGATATATACTCCCTGCATTATGACAGTCATTCTATCACAGGTGTCTTTCTGGATTAATAAGGAGTCTGTGCCTGCTAGAACTGTTTTCGGTATGCCTTACTTCGTCTGCCTTCATATCATTTATCCATCACCTCACATCCTTTCTATATTTGAATTGAATATTTATGGAAATCGTTTTTTTTGCCATCTACCAATGAAAAACTGATTCCATATTCAGAGAGTAACAGCTCACCATGACCCTCTTCCAAGTTATGTTCTTGACCATCTCAGTGACTATTTTTCTAAGGATGGTGGCTGGTGTTCTTCCTGGGTCCTGGCTTGTGTTCCAAATTAGATCTGAAGAAGTGAAACAGAGAAAATAAGACAGGTCTGAATTTGGAAATTACAAGACCCTCAACCACGGGAGTAGCATAGCAAAATATGGGGAATATAGCTCTGAGATACTTACCCCTCCTTTCCCCCTAACCCCAATTCTTTAACTCCAGCTCTGTAGGTAGATATTATGTAGTTTATATCCATTGATTGCGTCTGATGAAGCAAAATGACTTTATCATAAGTAAACAATCCAAATGTGTAATAAAAAATTAAAAAATACAAGTATCCAAAATGTCTAAACAAAAACATGATACACAAGTCAAATAATAGCTTAATTTCCCCAGCAATAACCATTTTACAAGTTCTTTTCATAGACATTTGATGCTTTCATAATTCTTCATTTTAATTTTCAGTGCAAGCCTACACATTCAGTCAGTCAGTCAGTCAGTAAGCATTTATTGGGCACCTATTATATGCCAGGCATTGTGATGAGAGCTGAGGAAGCAAAGAATGGTAAAAGACAGTCCCTTCTCTCAAGTAGTTAAGAATGTAAAAGAGGAGATAGACTGAAAATAACTAGCTGCAAACAAGAAAGGCAGGCTAATTAACAAAGGGAAGGTAAGAATAAAAAAAAGCGAAACAGCTGATTATTTCTATTAAATACTTACTGTATTCCAGGCACTGTGCTAGGCATGGGGCTTACACAAGTAAACATTAATTAGTCCCTGCACCAAAGGAACTCCGATTAAAAGAGGGGATATAATGTGCATGTGTATTTCTATTTATATATAACATTTTCACTATAAATACTTAGCATATGATTGGAGAGAAGGCATGGGCAGCTGGGGCAATCTGCAAAGTCTGTATTTATTGCTATAATACAACAAATTTTATGGAGTTCTTCACATAAATTATCTACTTTGAATTTCCACAACAAGTTTCTGAGGCAACCACAAAAGATATTCATTATACTGGTTTTACAGGAGGGGAAACTGAGTTTCAGAAAGGTTAAGCAATTTGCTCAGAGCTAGTAAGAATCAGAGGTAGAATTTGAACCTGGGTCTTCCTGACTCCAAGTTCAGCACTCTATTCAGTTTACTGCACTGCCTCCTTTGCATGAGGAAACTGACATGTAGGGAGGTGAAGTGGCTTTCTTTAAACCAAACAACTAGAAAATTCCAAAGATGGAATTTGAACCCAATTCCAAAACCAAATCCAATGTTCTTTCAACTATACCATGCTACCTCTAAAAATAAGTACCAGATGTGATAGTATAGAATTATTTAATATAATATTTAGTCAAATGACAACAATAACAATAAAATTATTCAATAAGTGATATTTGCAAAATGTTGTAAGGTTTGCATAATGTTTTCCTGAAAACCCTATGAGGATGATTTGTGTGAGTATAATTATCCTCTCATTTTGCAGAGGAGGAAACTGAGACTGAGAGGTAAAAAGAATTTTGCCATGGTTACATAGCTAAATTAAGTGTCTGAGGATGAAATCTGACCCAGATCCCCTGCTGTTTCTCACATGATTAAAAATTTCTCAGCATACAGGTATATGTCATCCATAGATTATCAATAACCACACAAATGAGAAACATATTCCACACACAGATGTGTATATATTCATTCACTTAAGGTATTTTTTTTCACCCTATACAATATATCATTATAAACTTCTATAGCAGATGTCCTTACCCCTAGGCAATAATATATTCTCCCCTCTAAGCTTATAGACATTTTTCATTGCTTAAATAATGTTAAACTGAAATGTTAGGCTGTTGAAAAAGGTTATGTGGGATGATATGGACCATTATATTATTATTTCAATTCATGTGCATTGGCCAACATTATGCTGTTTGCATACGATTATAGAAATGTCTTCTTATAGCATTCAGCCTTATTCACACAAAAAACTGTTGAGCAGTTGATTCATTGTTAATTAGTTAGGTATTTGGCTTTGGGTTATTAATTTCTTTACTTTGGACCTCAGCTTTTGTATCTTTAAAATACATATAATAATGCTTCAATTACCTACTTTACAGGTTGTCATGATGATCAACTGAGTCAATAGATGAGAATATATTTTTAAAACTGATATTATCATGATCTTGTTGTTGTTATTACTGCTAGGAACATAAAGGAAATGCAAAATGCATTTGAGGATCTCAGTATTTAGAGCTGAAAGGGACTTTAGAAATGACCTCATCTAAACCTAATTTTACAAGTGAGAGTGCAGAGATTCAGGAAAACTAAGACTTGCTCATGGTTACATAATGGCAGAAGAGTTTGAATTCAGGTTCCCAGTCACCAAAACAAGTGTCCTTTCCACCATAGTACTTGATCTCACCAAATTTCTTAGAATATAAGGGATATTAAGATTTTACTCTCCCCCATTTTTTCATTGTCTGTTTTTTAGATTAGTTGGCTAAAGTAATAAGAACTCTTTAAATAAAATGACCAGCTGTCAGCTTCAAACTATTCAAGGTCATGTCATTGAAAGTTTGGTGCAGTGGAGAGATTACAGATATCAAATGACATGGGATCAAATCCTACCTTTCCCATTTAAGAGCAAGTCACCCACCTCACTGAACTTCTTTTTCCTAGATGACCCTTCTCATTCTAAAACTCATCCTAGTTTTCCTTAAGCAAAAAGCAGTGAGATTATGCCTGCCTTAATTAGAAACGTGTCCAAAATTATACAAATTCAGTTCAGTTTGATTTAATACAATACACAATTATTATATCATTTGATGGGTCAGTAGTTAGATGATATTTTCCTCCTATTACATAAATAAAAAAAAAACACAATATGGAACTGAATGGAATGATAGACACCTGAAGCAGAAAAGTAGTTAACACTTTAGGTATAAGTTTGCCAATACTGGTGCCAAAATGACTTCAGTCTAACCTGATTCTAGACTCAAGGTGGTAAAAAGAACCACTAAACATTTTACACAATTAAGAATTTTCACTGAGAGAAGCAAATATCATAATGGAATAATATTTTGAAATGCTAGTATGTTTTTGTGCAAGAGCACTGACCTGAGTTTTAGAAGAACTAGGTTTGAATCCTCCGGCTTCCACTCCCATACTGGATGACTTTGGACAAGTTGTTTATTCTTCCTGGCACATAGTTTTGTCATCTGTAAAACTGAGAAGCTGGGCAGACATATCTCCCAAGGTCACTACAAGTTGGAACATTTTAGAGTAAAAATGAAATATCATCCTGTTGCTCTTTAACCAAGTCATAGATTAGACCTTTATAGAACTCAAGGGTTATAAAGCCACATCCCTCTGTCTGATAGATGAGAAAACCAAAGCCTAGAGAGTCTATGATTTAAGACTATGGGATTCTATTTTTATGATCTTTAGTTATAAGTAACACTACAATTCACAGTAAGATTAAATGCTTACACAATTAGAATGAGACCTAATAGCTCTCTCTCTCTCTCTCATTAACCCTAAAATTAAAGAAAATTCATTCTCTGATAAAAGTTTACAGATGGGATTTCCCCTGTGCAAAAGAAAATCTGTCTGTTCCCAGGAGCAGTTTGATATTATTTCCTAAAAATGATTAAAAACAGAGGTAAAACATAGCACAAGGTGCTATGAAGCTTATTTCTGTACAGGTATCTTGAAAACTCTTTGAGGGAATGACCTGGTGACATATAATGAATATTTTTAAATGCCCTCAGTGCTGAAGGTAGTGTTGAGTATATAATGGGTACATGATGATTACTTGCTGAAATAAATGGGAATGAAATGATCAGGTATACCAACTAGATGAACCTGAGTTAGTCAGAAAATAAAATGGACTTCATCTACAATTTATAGAGATTTCCCCCAACTAATCTTTGAAAAATGGTAGTGATAATTAACATACAAAAATAACGAGTAATATAATTTATCTCTCAGTTCATGAATGAATAGTACTGTCCATTTCCCAATTGGAAATTATTTTAATAACGCATATGCAATATAATGTTGATAAAAACCTAATTAAGTGCTGAAATTTTCTTCTTTATTAATGCAATTATTTGTTTTTTAAATAATTCTTCTATCTTCTCACTTACTTATTTACTATAGATGATAAATAACTTGACTAGGCGTCAGGAAGACCAGTTTTTAAATTTTGCTCTAGATCTTAGTAGCTATGTGGTTGTGGCCAAATCAATCATCTTTTCTCAGCTTCTGTTTTCTAATCTACAAAATGGCCATGATAATACTACACATGATTGTCTCTAGGATCAGATACATGTGGAACATTTTGCAAACCTCAAAGTACTATCTAAGTGTTGTTAGTTGCCATTCTTCTTGTTGTTATTAAATGTACTGAAGTTAGGTGGTGCACTAGACAGGCAAAAGTGAAATCAGGAAAATCAGTTCAAATCTAGCCTCAGACACTTAGCAACTTTGTAACCCTAAACAATTCACTTAATCTCTGTCTCAGTTTCCTCATCTGTAAAATGGAAAGAGTAATAGCATCTACCTTCTATGGTTGTAAGGATTAATGAGATGACACTTATAAAGTACTTTAAAAAATTTAAAATATTCATTATTGCTACTATTTTTATCAATATTATCTTTCTTATTTCCTAACAGTCTCTTACATTGTTAGGAAAATGGATTAATGTAGCTTGAATTAAATTAGCATAAATACAATTTTATCATGAATAAATGACTGATAATTTTCAAGACTATTTTAGATCAAAGAAACTAAGAATTTTGGGGACCTCAGTAACCATCTCATCCTATGGAAAAGGAGTATTGCCAACTCTATGTACTTCTGTGCTGTTCCTAAAAGATAGATTAGAAAGGACAGGAAGTTTCAGGAATGAATGACTTCAAGGAAGACACAACTATCCTTAAATTTCTACAGTCATTCAATGTCAACTTAATCAATAGCTATCAATTTCTTGATGATTGTAGTCAGCCTTCATAACATTTAAAAGCACCATTATAATTGCTAATCCTTTTTCATTAATTTAGCACCCCATACTTTTCATTAACACTGTCTCATTTGATCTCATTATTAGATTCTCAGTTCTAAAATCATACATTTTTTTTTCTTTTTCCTTTTCAGGAATTACCACTGTTCTAACCATGACCACTTTAAGTATCAGTGCTAGGCATTCTTTGCCAAAGGTGTCCTATGCGACTGCCATGGATTGGTTCATAGCTGTGTGTTTTGCCTTTGTCTTCTCTGCCCTTATTGAGTTTGCAGCTGTCAATTATTTTACCAACCTTCAGAATCAGAGAGGAATGCAGAAGGTACCAAGGACAGTGCTGCCCTCAGTCACAAGAGTGCCAGTGGAAGATGAGATTGTTTTGGTAATGGTTCATGTTTCTATTATTATGAATCTTACAGCAAGAGATAACAAGAGTAATGCCCTCTGGTACTTGTATTATCTTGAAGCAGTGTTAGAGGGGAGCAAAACCCTGAAGTTTTCATTCCATTGAATTCAGACTTCTGTAGTTCAGAGGGGAAAAAACCTCACAAGTCTTCATTTTCCTTTTCTTAAAAATATTTTACTCTCCTGATTTTAATATCAGATTTTAGGTTCCCTAAGGAGCCTGTAAGGATGTTTATAGGCTTTAGATGTTTCCTTTGAACAGGGCCATGCACATCAACTATAGAGGATAAAAAGAAACAAGTGGTGTTCAACATATTGAATCTTCAGAGCCTGAAGGAAGCCAACAGGGACTGATATAGAATGGGAGAGGGGTATTTATCAGAAAGTTAAATTGAGAAAAATGTGAAAATGAGGTTACATATAAATATAGCAAGATTATAGCCAAAGTCCAGACTTTTGGTTCATACTCATAAAAACAATTTTTTCTTTTCATTTAGCTGTTTGAAATGTCTGAATAAGTAAACATTTTAACAAAATTATTTTTTATTTATTTCATTAAATATTTCCCAATTACATGTAATTTTAAAAGTCATTCCTTAAGCTTTTGAATTCCAAATTCTCTCCTCTCACACCCTTTCCCACTCCTTAGAGACAAGTACTTTGATTTTGATTGTACATATGAGGTTATGTCAAACATTTCCATATTAGACACATTGCAAAAGAGAACACAAACAAAATAATGAAAATTTCTAAAAGTTTTAAAATATGCTTCAATCTTCATTCAGAATTCATTAGTTCTCTCTTTGGAGGTGGATAATATTTTTCATTCTGAGTCCTTTGAAAATGAGATGTATCACTGTCTCGTTGACAGTAGGTAAATCTTTCACAGTTGATCATCTTTACAATACAGTTGTTACTGTGCACAATGTTCTCCTGGTTCTGCTAACTTCACTTTGTATGACATTACAGAATTCTTCTCAGGTCTTTCTGAAACCATCTTGCTCCTTATTTCTTATAGCATAATACTATTCCATCACAAGCATATACTACAACTTGTTTAGGCATTCCTCAATTGATGGGCATCCCCTTGATATCCAGTTCTTTGCCACCATAAAAAGAGCTGGTATAACTATTTTTTGTACAAATATTCCCTTTCTTAGTCTTCTTTTATCTTTCTGGGATACAGACCTAAAAGAGACATTACTGAGTCAAAGGGTAACACAATTTTATAGTCCCTTGGACTCAGAATGATTGGGCCAGTTTACAACTCTGCCAATAGTATAATACAACAATTTTTCCATCCCCTCCAGAATTTATAATTTTATTTTTCTGTTAAAATAGCCAATTTGACACAATAGGTGTAAAGTGATATGTCAGAGCTGCTTTAATTGAAATTTCTCTAACCAGTAGTGATTCGCAGCATTTTTTTATGTCTATTGATAGCTTCAATCTTTTTCTTTTTAAAACTGCCTCTTCATAACTTTTGATCATTTACCAACTGAAGAATAGTTTATATTTTTATAAATTTGTCTCAGCTCCCTATATATTTGAGAAGGAAGAACTTTTTTGAAGAAACTTGTTGCAAATATTTCCCCAATTTTTCTCTTTTCATCCTAATTTTGACTATGTTAATTGAATTTTTGCAAAAGTCTTTTAATTTCATACAATAAAAATTATTTACTATTGTCATATGCCATCATATAGTATATAGTTAATCTATTCCACTGATCTCCCACTCTATTTCTTAGCCAGTAGCAGTCCTTTTTTTTTTCTTGATTACAATTTTGTTCTGAATTGCTTTTGACTAATATTTTAGATGATTCTCTAGGGTTCTCTATACCATCATATCATCTGCAAAGAGTGATTATTTTGTTTCCTCATTGCCTATTTTTATTCCTTTCATTTCTTTTTCTTATTGCTACAGCTAGCATTTCTCATATGACACTGAATAATAGTAAAAATAATAAATATCCTTGCTTCCTCCTGATTACTAGAGACCTTTAGTTTCTAGTTACTAGAAGCTTAAAGTTTATTCTCATTACAGAAAATGTCTTTTCTAGGGTTTAGATATATACTACTTAGCCTTTTAAGAAAAACTCAATTCCTTTGCCTTCTACTGTTTTTAATAGGAATGAGTACTTTATTTTCTCAAAGGCTTTCTCAGCACTTATTTATTTAACATGTGATTTTTTTTATTATGTTTGTTATTGATATGGTGAATTATGCTAATTTTTTTTCTAATAGTGGACCAGCCCTGTATCCTGGGTATGAATTCACTTGGTTATAATGTGTGATCTTTGTGGTTTATTGCTGTAATTTCCTTGACAGTACTGTATTTAAAATTTTAACACTGATAATCTTTAAGGAAACTGGTCTCTAGTTTTCTTTTTCTGTTTTGGCTCTCCCTGGTTTATATATCAAAACCACATTTGTATCCTAAAAGGAATTTGGTAGGACTCTTTTACCTCTTTTTTTTCTGAACCATTTTTATAATATTGGTACTAATTGTTTTTTAAATGTTTATCAGAATTCACCTTTGAATCCATCAGGTATTGGGGACTTTTTCATAGGGAGTTCATTTATGATTTATTCATTTTTTTGACAAAATAGAGTTATTTAAGTATTTTATTTCTTATTCTTTTAATTGAGGCAGTTTATATTTTTGTAAATATTTATCCATTTCACTTGAATTGTTAGTTTTCCTGCAATATAATGGGGCAAAATAATTTCTAATAATTGCTTTAGTTTCATCTTCATTAGAGGTATGTTTCATTATTTATTCATTTTTTTGCTTTCTATATTTTAATCTCTTTTGATTTTCAGGTTTCTCTACTTTGTTAATTAATGTTTTTAATGCATATTTTTCCCTTTTAAAAATAGTTGCATGCTTGATCTCTTTGTTTTATTGATGCAAATATTTAGAATTTTTTCTCTAAGTACTACTTTGGCAGCATCCCCTAAATATTGGTATTTTGTCATTATCTTTAATGAAATTATTGATTTTCATGCAATTTTTTCTTTGATCCATTCATTCTTTAGGATTAGATGATTTAGTTTCCAATTATTTTTTTTAACTTGTACTTCTATGACAATTTATTGAATGCAATTTTTAAAATTGCATTATGGTCTGAAAAGTATGCATTATATATTTCTGCTTTCTTGCATTTGCTTGTGACAGTTTTATGCCATAATACATGGTCAAATTTATGAAATTGTCATCAATAGCTGAAAAAAAGTATACTCCTTTCTATTACACACATTTTTGAGTCAATTTAGACAAGAGTGAGATTCAAGCAATGGCTGCTTCCCCCACCATTTTCCTCTCCACTATAAAAGCTCTTTCTTGTATGCTTCCTTTATGTGAGATAATTTTCCTCTCTTTTCTGCCTTCTACAAATGCATCCTTCTTTCTCATCTATTCTTTTTAAAAATATCATCCCAGCATAATTAACTTACTCCCACACACTCTTTTATTTAGAATCCATCTATCTGCCCTAATAATCATAAAGTTCTTAGAAGATACATGTATTATCTTCCTTTATGGTAAGTTATTATGCATCTTTAACATTATTGAGTCCCTAATGACTTTCATGTTTTTCCTTTTTATGCTTTTCTTGACTCTTATTTTTGAAAGCTAAATTTTTTTTTCTTTAGCTCCAATCTTTTCATCAGGAATGAAAATCCTTTATTTCATTAGATATTTTTTTTCTTGAAGGATTATACTCAGTTTTGATGGCTAGTTGTTTTTTTTCTGTTTGTAATCCAAATTTTTTTACCTTTTGGAATAATACTGTTTTTAGTCCTCCACTTCTTTAATGTAGTGTGTACTAAATCTTGTGTGTACCTGACTGTGGCTCCATGGTATTTAAATGGTTTTTTACTTCCTGCTTGAGGTATTTTCTCTTTAACCTGGGAACTCTTCAAATTTGGTTATACTATTACTGGCAGTCTTCACTTTGGGATCTCTTGAGTATTGATCCATGAATGTTTTCCATTTCTATTTAACCTTAAGTTTCTGGGATATCAGGGCAGTTTTCCTTGATAGTTTCTTGAAATATGATGACTAAGATCTTTTTTGATCATGTCTTTTAGGTAGTCCAATAATTTTTCAATTGTCTATCCTTGATCTATTTTCTAGGTTGGTTGTTTTTCTGAGCTATTTAAGATTTTCCTCATTTTCCCATTATTTTCTTTGAATGTTTTTGGATATCTCAAATTTTTAAGGAATTATTTTCTTCGCTGAACTTTTGTACTTATTTTTCCATTTGGTCAATTCTGTCTTTAAGGTATTTTCTTTAGTACTTTTTGTGCTTCTTTTAAGAAGCTACTAATTATATTTTCCTAATTTTCTTCCTTTGCTTTTATTTCTTTACCCAGTTTTTCCTCAACCACTCATTGGATTTTGGAAATATTTCCTCATCATGTCAAGAAACTCTTGTTGACTATTGTCTAAATCAATTTTTTTTTCTTTTTGGCTTTGATTCTACTTTTTTTGTTTTTTTTTTTTACTTCATTGCCTTCTTCTGAGTTAGTGTCTTTAATTTTTATGGTCATTCTTTTTTGTTTGTTTTTGTTTGCATATTTTTTCATTGTATTTCTTGATTTGGAAGTTTATCTTACTGTTGGGCTATGTTTCTAGCATGAATAAGAAGGACTGACTCTATCTTAGCCTTCAGACTTTATACCTATTGTTTTCAAAGTTAGATCTAGTGGTTTGGAAGTTTTTAGTGCTTTGAAGATATTATGATCTGGAAAGAGGTGTGGTCACTGCTCTCTTGTCCTGGTCCTTACCCAGGAAGGGTCCATGATCCCTTGGGATTGCAATTGATAGTATTCCTCATTGATCCCAGTCTGTTAGGGACAGAGGAGTTATTGCTTCTCAGAGTTTCCATTCCCTTTTGATAAAAAAATTTCCCCTCTGTCCTTGAACTATGATTCAAAAGTGAGTACAGCCAATGGATTTATCATACAGCATCTTATCTTGTTTCTGGTGCTTAGCAAAAGACTATCTTCTAACTTCTTTCCAGTCATTTGCATAGCCTTACTCTCTTTCCCTTGGGAATTCCCCAAACTACTGCTGTTTCTGTCTCCACCACTTAGTCACACTACTACTTTTCCTTCCACTTGGACTTTAAATGAAAGTCCATGTTATGAATCTCTCTTTCCAACTTCTTATGTTGTCTTGGACAATATGTCACTTTGATCTTTTATGATCTCTGTCACTCTAGAATTCAATCTGAGGTATTATTTTAAAGTTACTTGAAGAGGAATTTTGGAAGAGTTTATGTAGATGCTTTCCTACTCCATCATGGCTCCACTCCTGGAAACTGTAGCAGAAAAGTAATTTCTTTGGATAATTTCACATGGACAAAATCTGAACAACTAGTAAATTTAGAAAATCCAAATGAATCATTCAGAGTTCTTTCTTAGCATTATTGTGTCTAAAGAAGGGTCCCAATACATTTTTAAAGTGGAAAAGAAAAACAAAAATAACTGTTTATAAGTCATTGCCTATCAAGGTATTTAAAAGTTTCAGCAAAAAAAAAAATAGCGGAGAATCCATTGCTTACCACATTTTTCACCCAGGTTACTATAAGTAATGTGATGTAAATCAAATCCCCCTTCCCTGTTCTAAATGGAGGGGATTGATTACATTAAGGATGGAGAACTCAGTCAATAATGTCAAGGTAAATTGTTTGGTGAAACCCCAGCTGCTGTTCTTTGCAAAGGAAATTCATGGTATTGTAAATGTATTATCACAGAAGAAATTTTTAGCTTTTAAAGGTATCTTAGATATCAACTAGATTTTATTTTATAAATGATGAAAATAAGGCTTAGTTGTGTTAAATTACTTACCTAAGAAAGTGAGACACTGAACTGGTTTAGAAACAAATTTTATATTTAACTCCCAATACTTTACTCCCAATACTACATTGCTATCTTTTGACTAGTGATAAGATATTAATTATAGTAGTAAAAAGGTCCAAATTCTATACTACTTACATATAATTCTACAAAACTCCCCTGTTGTTTTTTTTTTTTTTTGTCTAGGGGCAAACTTATTTATAAAACATTTCTTTGACTCTATACTTGCTTTTGGGAATTCAATGTACATGGCCACCTAAAATCTGTTAGAGAGTGACTCTCTACATACTAAGGATAGATAATTTGAGACACCGAAATAAAGTTCTTGTGCTTGATGAATTTTTTTCTCAAATATCCAACTTTTTTTTGAGGATGAGTTGCTTCATGCAAAACTCAATGATTTCTTTATTAGCCAACACATTTTAATATTTTGTATATTGTCTTGCTATTCCGCACATTACACAAAGCAGTATTGTGGTGTGTGTGTATGTATGTGTGTTTGTGTGTGTGTGTGTATGTGTGTGTGTGTATGTGTATGTTAGGTCAGGAGGAAAAGAAAGAGAATTAATGTATTCTAGAAACTTGTTGTTCCTTAAAGAGATAAAAAGAAAGAAACATAGAATGAATGGAGAAATGGTACTACAGATGCTTAATAGATGTGTGTGACCATGTACAAATACTTGACTTCTATGCCTCAGTTTCCATACCTGTAAAATGTAGGGATGAGACTTACTATTTGCTAGGGCTGGGGCTTTTAAATGTGTGTGTGTGTGTGTGTGTGTGTGTGTGTGTGTGTGTGTGTGTGTGTGTGTGTGTAGGACTTCTTTAGCAGTTGAGTGAAGCTTATGGATACCTTTTAAGAATGTTTTCAAGTGCTTAAAATATCTAGGACTACAAAGAAAATAAATTATATTGAAACATGATCAACAGTTACTAACTATTAAGACTAGAAGGATAAGATTATACATTTGTAATCTCCTGGAATACAACATGGCTCTTTAGACAATAAAGAATTTCAGGCACAGACAATAGTGATTTTCCCACTTCTTTGTTTTCCCCTTCAAAAAAAAGAGTATTATTTTATAAAAGTATAGATTATCATTCTCATTACATTATTATTCTTACTGTTAATTAAGACAGAGCTATGAAACTAAGGAGTTCTTACACTTTAGAAAATATACTAGATTATGACAACTGGTAGATAGAGTATTGGAATTAGAGACAGGAAAGAGTAGTTTGAAATACATATCTGACATTTATCATCTATTTGAGCATGGGAAAGTCATGATTAAATGAGCTTCAATTTCCTCCCCTGTAAAATGACAATGATGATGATGATGATGATGATGATGACCATGTAAAGATTAATGATGAAGTATGTAAAATGATTTCTAATCTTTAAACTATTGTTTCATTTATTGTTATTTGTACTATTTTATCATTATTTTTCAGTGGAGGTTGGAGAGCAATTGCCCTGAGATAAACTACTATACTATTATTTTGTTTTATATTTAATGTTCTATAGACTCTTTCACAGGTAAACAAAAGAATTACTATTTATAGTTTAACAAAATCATTAAGACATAAACTTATGTTCTAGCTTGAAACTTCACTAAGACTGTTTCAATAAAATTGATATTCTTTGTAATCCTATGTGAGTTTATTTCCTAATGATTTTATTCAATTATAAAGAGTGATTTTTGTTCTGCTGTGAAAAAGTCCATTATCATGGCAAAGATATATACTCTTCTTTCTATTCCCATATTATTTTGATTTATTAGGATAGGCCTTTTAAAATGAAAGTTTTTTGTTATTTTATTTTTACTATAACTTTAAGATTGTAAGCATTTGGTATAACAAAATCTATTTAAAATAATGTTCATAAATTTTTATGGAAATTTCACATCAGGAAAGGGTGAATAAAAGTCCTGTCTGTCATAATTCTCTAATTTCAACATATTTTGTTGGTTGAGTTGTCTAGGATATTTTGAGATTTGCATTTTTAGTATGGTTATTCATAGCCATTAGTGCACAAAAGATAGCAAGCTTTTGATGCATAATGGTAACCAAATACTATCTTACTAGAAATTTGATAGTTGCTAAATTTTTGTAGTTTTCTGTGATGTGTTAGTCCAAGTCTATCATTTCCATTTCAAGGCTGAACTCCTTAAGGATTATTGTTTTCTGATTTCTAGTGACAATAACCTAACCGTGAATCACCTTAAAAAGGCCCTCCATTTCTATAAACATATTGCTATTACTTAGACATTTATTTAAGATTTCTTTTTTATTCATTGCTGGATAAATTACATGGATACATCCCTTGGAATGTGTTTTGATTCCATTCTTGAAGCTATTTAATAGGTTTCATGCAAAGGTAAACAACTATAGGTTGTTTGACATATTCAGTAGAGCATTCTTCAGTAAAATAATGCCTGATTGTTTCAAAACAATGTTGCATGTTTTTGTCGTATGGGTGTGTTTAGACACATGTATATGTGAGTATGTATATGCACATATGTATATGTATTTTACATACATATACTTTTACAAGACTGTCCATTGATTTTCTTCCTCACTTTTAGCAAAAAAGTCTAAACTTAGCTGCCATGGTTATTAAGGTCTGAATCTTGTTAATACTGTGCAGGTTTTTGTTAGGAACCTTTCTAGATCTCTTATGATCCATTTTACTGTTTCAACAGTGACCATTTTGTCTTACATTGGATAGGTATTAATTGCTTCTAAATCTATTCTGTCCCTTTTGACTCTATTTAAGGATATCAGTAATTCTCTTAACACATTTTGTTTTTGTTCAGTCACTTCAGTTGTGTCCCACTCTTTCTTGACCCTGCTGGGATTTTTTTTTTTGGCAAAGATATTGGAGTGGTTAGCCATTTTCTTCTCCAACTCATTTTACAGATGAGAAAGTCAGGCAAGCAGGATTAAGTGACTTGCCCAGGGTCATACAGCTAGAATGTGTCTGAGGTCAGATTTGTATTCAGAAAGGATTCTTCCTGTCTTCAGGCCAGGAATTTTACCTACTATGCCACTTAGTTGACACCCAGCTTTCTCCCTGATATCTTAATGTTCTTTCTGTCTTGCTTGGAAGAGATCTCATTATTTTGAAGTATAATATTGATTCAATGTATTTCTGAATTCAAGTTCAAAACCTTTTTTTTAAATCATATTTTGGTGTACATTAAGAACTTCGTACTTACTGAATCAAAATGAAGTTGTGATATCCTTCAAAAAAGATTTCCATTAAAGGAAAGAGCCTTTTGATGAATTTTGCTTATTTTTTGTGGGTGGAGCTATGTAAATTGATATAATGTATGTACATAAAATGATGGATGAGATGCTGTGGTTTGATCCTCCTTTAACACTGAAGTCATACTTAGTATTATTTAGGAAATGTGTTAATGAATTTAAGGATAGGCAAAAACAGTATGGGATCAAAGATTTTCCCTGAAAAATGACACATGTAAGAACAGTTGTTCTTGACATGCTTGTGTTGGTATTGATTTTAATAGTTGTTTTAAAGTGAACATTAAATACTCTGATTTTCTCCTTATGATTGGTTTTTATTTTGTATATCCCCTGCACATGGACAAGCCATGAATATGAAACTAATTCAAAAGCTTTGCAGTCGTCAATAAAGACAATATTGCTGCACCCTTAGGCAACTTAGTTAATAATTTTTGAAGCAAAAAGTCATGTTTACACCTGTGAGACATTGTCACACACCTTTTTTGCTCTTTAGTTAATATATTTCTTCTTAGATGCATTTATTTGTGATACATTATGAAGGTTCTTTTTATAAAGTACACAGGAATATATTTGGCTTATGGAAAAACTTATTGTAAGCTCTCTACATAGCCATTATATTGTACTCCCTGTTAAGAAAGAAGAGTTGAGTCTTATATGTGAGAGGAAGCCAGTAAAATGCTTTACTAGAGATTCATGAAACACTGTGAACCATTTGAACCAATCATCATGGATCTTATCTAGTCCCACCACTTTTTGTGCAGATTAAGTGACTTGCCTAAATCTTCACAGGCTTGGAAGTGTCTAAGATTAGATTTGACTTAGGTCTTCCTCAGTCCCAGTTCACTGTACCACATTTTTGATGTCTTGTCTTCTTCAGATTTTCTCCCTTTAGATTTAAGTAATTCCTCAATTTTATCTCCTATGTCTTTTAATCTAGGTTTAGAATGAAAATTTTCTTATGACTATTTTGGGTCCTCAATGGTCTAAATTGGTGCTGAAGGTCATATTGACAAAAAGCAATATGAAGCCCTAGCCTATAACCACTAAAATATGTTTCCAACTTTGTTATTATATAGTACTGATTGTGAGGTTGTTGTATAGAATTACGTAGTATGCCAACAAAATTAAAATGTTCATGTCTTTATCCATTTTCCTGAACACTCATCATTTGCCTGCACTGATGGTCAATACCATCTGCACTGAAGTACTTCTAGTAGTTAAGGTATTGGCATTTGTTATTTTTTGTAGTTAATCTCAATTCTCATGGTAGCATAATATGTCTCAGAACTCATTCCATTCTCCTTAGCACCAAGCTGATTATCCTTACAGTTTTGTGGACCCTCTTCTTCCAATTTGTGCCACTTTGCCAATCTCTTTGGCTCATAGCATAGGGACAGTTGCATCTCATTGACCAAGGGACTACCCCATTCAGTGATATTGCCAAAGTCCAAGTTGCCTTTTGTTTCAGGGTTCCTGAATGGTTTTCACAGCCAGTATAATGATTCCACATTCCTGAAATTCTTTTCATGTGTCTCTACTTCCCCTGATTTTCCATTGCCACACATTAATCCCAACCCCATCACAACATCGTTGCACTTTGGGGGGTTATTATAATTAATGAAGTTACCAAAAATGTCTTTCAAAGCACATAAAGATAATTCACTCCCCATTTTGGGGCATCAGTGACCTTAACTGTAAAATGAAATGATTGGACTAAATGATTTCTCAAGGTTCTTTCATATTCTGGCATTATGTGGTGCTGTTTTGTTGGTTGGTTGGTTGGTCAGTCGGCTGGTTTTAAAATGAATAACCTTTTCCCTTTTGGAAAGAAATGAGAACATTTCAGGCTCCTGTTTCATTTAAAGAATTTTTTAAAAATGGATAAAAAAAATTTGTTTCTAAAAGGTTAACTCAAATTGTTGTAAAGAAAGCAGCTACCCTCAGAGTCATAAGAAATGAACTTAGATTTTTTTTCCCAGAGCATTTCTGTTTTATTTGTTCACTGAAAATCCTGATAATTTGTTTTATGGAAATGCATAAGAAAAAACAAAACAATATTATAAACTCAAAGTCATTCCCCCCACCCCCAAATATCATGACATTTAAAAATGACTATTGTCATCAAAACAACAGTATTTGAATAGACTTGCTGGTGGAATCATAAATTAATTTTATGAAGTTTAACTGACATGAAACACTTGAGTGTCTCACTCACATCATCAATTCGAAATCTTTATGTGAGTGTGACTTTCCAATGCTTAAAATGGGATTAGGTGAGAGGCTGCCACTTTTATTACTGATTTGTGTTAGAAAATGATTATTAAACCATCCTTTGTACTTTTTTAAAGTTAGTGTCCATAACAGAAAGAATACCTTAAAGAAGAGCTTCATAGGCTCTCCTAATTATCTTTCTGTTTTAAGGCATTTGGACTAACGTATTCTTTTTTCATCCTCAGTTTTCTAGGATTCTCTGTGGCTACTGTTCAGGTCTATGTTGTAAGTTTTCTTGTTTTCTTTATCTGACACACTGATTAAGATTTCAGAATTCTTGAATCCTAACTCTGGCACTCAGTGCCAAGTCATTCAACTTTCTGTGCATTGCTGTCTTCATCTATAAATGAGAAAGATGATTTCAGTTACTTCTACACCTAGGCCCTACTTGAAATCTTTGATTTATCAAGTTACAATCTTTTATCTTTTCTTTTAATTTATTTAGTTCATTTAATTGGAAACTCCTTGAAAGCAAAGACTGTCTTTTGCTTCTTTTTGTATCCTCAGCACTTAACACAGTGCCAGGTACATAGTAGGTGCTTAATAAATATTTATTCAATTCAATTCAATTAAGCAAGCATTGTGAGAAATGGTGCCAGATGCTGGGATTAAAAAGACTCCTTAAAGTATTTCCCCTCCCCATATAAACAAAGAAAGAAGCAGTACCTGCCCTCAAGGAGCTTAAAGTCTATTTCAGGAAAACAACTTCTATAAAAATAATAATATACAAAATAAATAATAATTCAAAATAATTTGGGGAGTGATTAGGGGACACTAACACTAAAGTGGATTAAAATGGTCTTGTATGAGAGTAGGAATACAAATTGAGTAAAAAGAGAATTAAAAGGAAAAGTATTCTAGGTATGAGGGCTAGTCTACCAAAAAGCATGGAAGGAGGAAACAGAATGTAATACATGAGAATAGCATGTCGACTATCAGTTTGACTGCAGTGTCCAATATATAAGTGGAAATAATGGGTAATCAATATGGAGAGATATATTTGAACCAAATTGTAAAGGGTCTTCAGTCTCAGAGAAGTTTGCATGTTGTGTTAAAAGAAATTGGGAGCCATTGGAGCTTCTTGCCCAAGGTCCTAATTATACTTTAGTAATATCTATTGGGTCAAATCAAGTTAATTAAAATCTGTTAATCACATACTAATATTAATTGCCAAATCTAAGGTTTTTTTTTCCAATTTTCATCCTTCTTGACTTCACTGAAATCTTTTATACTCTCAATCAGCCTCTTCTCCTTAATCTCTTCTTTTCTCTAGGTTTTTCTTGGCACTGCTCTCTCCTTATCTTCTTACCTGTCTCACTATTCCTTAGTCCCTTTCATTGGATCTTCATTCATATCACCATCACTAATGATGGGAATGCTCCAAAGCTTTGCCCTAGACACTCTTGTCTTATTTCTCAGTATTATTTCATTAGATAGTCTCATCTTCTCCCTGACTTTCAATTATGATCCCTATACAGTGACTGTTTTGTATAATCATCTATCCTGAATGTCTCTCCAGTTGCCTAGTAGATAATTATCTGGAGATCTCTTAGCTCAACATTTCCAAAACTGAATTATAAACTTTCAATCCCTGCTCCTTTCCAAACTTCTCATTAATGTCAAGGGTACCACTATCCTTCCAGTGATGCAGGTGTAACCTATGACTCCTTAATTTTCCTCACTGTTCATCTCCCTTATATTTATTTAGTTAAGACCTGTTATTTCTACTTTTGTGATAACTCTCTTACATGTCCCCTTCTTTCCTCTGATTCTGCTACAACTCTCATTGCCATTAGACTGTGAACTCCAGGAAAGAAGAGATTTTTAATCTATGCCTTTTTGTAATGTCTACAGCATTTTGCATAGAGTTCAGTCAAAAGTAGGTACTTAATAAATAATAATTGCTTGCTTGATTTAACTACTATGGACAAGGAAAATGAACTTATTCTTAAATTCAAGGAGTTAATTTTTAATGAGGAGATAACAGGCAAGCAACTAGTATAAACAAGTCAGAAAAAGGTAAATAGGAGATAGTCATTGAGGAAAGGCATTAGCATTAGGCAGAAACAGCTCCTTGCTGAAGGTTTAATTTTACCAGAGACTTGAAGGAAACCAAAATACACAGGAGGTGAATACTTAGGATGAGAGACAGCCAGTAAAAATTCACAAAATCGAGAGATGGAGTGTTTTGTGTGAGGAACAACAAGGAGGTCTGTGTCACTGAGTCACAGAATACATGGAGGACAGTGAGCTGTAAAAAGCATGAAAAAGTTTGAAAGAGGCAGCTTATGAAGATTTTAAAAGCCAAACAAGATCTTTAATTTGACCTTTTTCATTGCTGAGTGGAGGAGGAACTGGAGAGGGAAGATCTAGAGGCAAAGAAAGCAATTCGAAGGCTTATCCAGTGGTCCAGATTAAAAGAGATGAGGGCCTGAAGAGATGAGTGGTGGCCATATGAGTAAAAAGGACAAAGATATGACCTTCATCAGGCAAGAATCAGCAAGATAATAATTAATCTATTGATTATGACAAATAAAGAACAATCAAGAGTTGAGAATGACACCAAATTTGTGATGCTAGTTTGCTGGAAGGTTCTATCTTCCACACATAGGGAAGCTGGGAAGAGGGATAGCTATGGGAAGGTAAGATAATGAGTTCCACTGTAAACCTGTTGAGTCTGGAATGACTATGAGAGATGCAATTTGAGATGTCCAGGAGGTAGTTGGTAATGTAGGACTGGAATTTGAGAGAGAAATTGATGTGAGATATGTAGACTTGGGAATCATAGAAATAACAATTGCCCCAATGAGAGATAGTGAGAAAATAGAGACAACATAAAGAGAAAAGTGAAAAAGATCTAGGGTTGATAGACACATTCATAGGATGCAGGATATGGGTGATCCAGAAACAACAGAGCTTGAGAATGATTGCTCCAATTCTTAGAACCAGAGATGATCTAATATCCTGGAGGGAATAGAGGTGAATAGTGTCAAATGCTATTTAAAGGTCAAGAAGGGCTAACATTAAGTAAAAGCTGTTATATTAGGCCAGGGGTGGGAAACCTGCAACTTCAAGGCTACATGTGGCCCCTTAGATCCTCAAGTGTGGCCCTTTGACTGCATCAAACTTCACAGAACAAGTCTCCTTAATAAAAGGGGACTGTAAAATTTGTACTCTGTCAAAAGGCTGAGGACCTAGAAGGCCACATGTTCCCCACCCCTGTGTTATGCAATTAAGAGATTATCTGTGATTTTAAGGAGTTATTTCAGTCAAGTGGTGGGGTTTGAAGTCAGATTAGAGTGGATTAAGAAGTGAATAGGAGATGATGATATGTAGGCAATGAAAGTAAATTCTCCCCCCATTCTTTCCCCTCAGGAGTTTGAAAAAATAAGCTATCTTGAGGAAATGGTAATGTTAAGTGAAAGGTGGCTTTTTTTGTATGAGAATTTTTAACTGCCTTTAGGCTGTGAGGAAGGAACCAGTGGATAAAGAAAAACTGAAAATTAGAAGGGAGTAGAGATTACTTAATGAAAGCAAACTCCTGGAGGAAAAAATGGGTTGGTATCAAGTGCACAGGTACAGGAGTGACCTTGACAGAGATTGAATTTGAATTGGGACTTGAAAGATGGGTAGGAACTAAATTAGTGGAGCTATGGGTGGGTGGATAAAGAGAGGAATTACTGTGAGTAAAGGCACAGAGATCTTGAGCAGTCCAGCTTGTTTGGAGAATGAGGTGAATGAAGTAGAACTACCAAGGGACTAAGCTGAAGTGGGTAAATTGGGGCAAATTCTCAACTTTAATGTCATTCCTTGAATTCAAGAGGGTCAAATAGTAAGCACTTTCATTTTTGGAACTCTTCTTGATATCTTTTATTAGCAACATCATATTCATCCTAGTCTGGGGGCCCTTATTAAAAAAAAAGATGAAACAAGAAAGTGAAAAAAAGTTCAGCAAAAATATCTAATATGTTGACTGAGTTTGGCAGTATATGAAGTGTTTCATGCTGATAGTCCCTCACATCTACAAAGACTTTACTTTGCAAAAAATGGCAATGCTCTCCTGCATACATTTTCTAATTTAACTATCTGCAACAAACCTGTGAAGTTGTATGTGCAAGAGTTATTTCCATTGTATAGATAAGAATGTTAAGGCTGGGTGAGGATAATGCACTTGCCCAAGTTCAGAAAGAGGCAGAAGTGAGACTTGAACTCCCAGGTCATATGATTTCAGGTTCCATTATCTACAAGCTGCTTTATTAATGAACTATTTAAAATAATTGCTTCTATGAAAAGTATAGTACCTATATAATAGATAGTGAAGCCTTGGAATTACTCCATTAGTTGGGAGAAATTGAACATGATACACATGATTCTTGTTAAGTAAATTTCCCTAGTAACTGAATCAGGACTTTTACATTCAGCATATAAAAATCATATAACGTGGGCTTATAGTGAATTGTAACTTTCTCATTAACTTTTCTCAATTTACTTGTCCATGTCTGTTTATAGTCTATATCATAATCATTAACATTTATTGAACATCAACTGAGTAGATAATGAATACAGTACTTGAAATTAACAGAACCACATTTTCTTAAAAACTGCATTCAATTTAAATTTTCTACTAATTTGAAAAAAAAATCCACTTCCTGTTACAGTAATAGAAAGAAGACATGAAGGCTGATAATATGGCTTTATTTCTGTCTCATATAATCTTTGCAACCTTGAGCAGAAATCTCTCCAACTCTGTGCCTCGACTTTCTAGTGACAACCATTTGATGTCTTACAGTTTTGTGTGTATGTACTTGTGTATTGATGTCCATATATGTCCATACGCATGTGTACATGCCCACACATGCACACATACACACACATTCTACTCCTCTCAGTTTAAGGATAAGAAAATGAAATCCTAGAGAAGAAATGTGATTTGCTTATGGTCACACAAGTATAAAATTTGAACCAGGGTTTTACTGACCCCAGATCTTTTATTTTTGAAGATACAATACAAAATGCCTTGCCAAGTCAAATCTAAAGATGTCCCAATTAAGGAGGGTTGGCTCTATAATGTATTTTTCTCTCAACCTCTTGAACCTAAGGGATTACAGCATATTTCTGAATACATTTTTCTCTATAAATAGAATAACTTTAAAAAAAAAAGATCCTTCAAACATCCGTCAAATGCTCCTTTCTTCCTTTAAGGGATTAGTTAGTCCTAATGGCTAGTTTGATGTCTGATGTCCTTTTTTATGATGGCATTACTTAAAACCAAGCATTGTCTAAAAATATAGATTGCAGGATGGCACTCAGTGGCAGGTGTGCCCTCTGCAAACTCAAAACTGTAGGTGCTCTATCTCCTCCAAACAGTGACAGCCTCAAGCTGAGCCCTCATCTGCACTCTGACAGAAGCCCATTTTAATACTGACTGGAATATTTCCCCTTGTGCTTTAGAAGGTAGGTCCTAATTTCAAACATTAAAGAACAGTTTACAAATTGGCTTTTCTTTTCATTTTAGAAATCTATTGGTTTGGGGTGGATTTTTTTTTTTGTGCCTTTCAGGTTGCTATTGAGAGTTCTCTATTATTTATCCAAAGGTCAGTCAACTAGCAAATGGAAGGGAAAAAAAGAAAGCAGGAATAAAAGAAAAAAGAAAAGAGGGAAGGAAGAAAAGAAGGAAGCTAGGAAGGAAGGAAGGAAGGAAGGAAGGAAAGAAGGAAGGAAGGAAGGAAGGAAGGAGGAATATATTAAGTACCTCCTGTTTCAGGCATTGTACTAAGCAATTTATTAATCCTTTGTTACCTTCAAACACAGCCAAATCTTCTCCATGACAAATTAAGGACTTTATTATACCTTACTACCTTTTCAAACTATCATCTTATATCTCTTTTCCTTTTCTAAACTGGAGTCATAGGGTAAAAAAACATGGCTGCTTAAAATTATGGCTTCTATTTCTTCTCTTACTCTTCAATCCTTTGAAATTTGATTTCCAATTTCATCTTTCATTTGAAATTGTTCCTCTAAAGTTTCCAATTGCCAAATAGACTATCTTCTCTCTGTCTTAATTGTTCTTGATCTCTGTGTAACATTTGGTACTTTTCACTATCCTCTCCTTAAAACTTCCTCTTCTCTGGGTTTTTGTGATATTCTTCTCTCCTGGTAAGCCTCTGTGTGGGTAAAGAAGGTGAGGACTCATCCTCCCCCATCTTAGATCACAAGTCAGTTAGTACAACATCAAGTATTTATTAATTTCCTAATATGTACCATTCACTGTACTAAGCATTAGACATGCTAAGAAAGTCAAAAGCCAAAATGCAGTTCCTACTGTTAAGGAGCTTAAAGTCTAAAGGGAGAGATTACATTCAAACAACTGTTTCTCGAAGAAGACCAAGATATCTAGGAGGTGATGCCATGACTTGCAAGTGAATTGGAATTAAGTGAAGAAGGGCAGTGCAAAGTCACCAGCCCCACTTTCTCCTCCAGAACCATCTGAGTTCAGTGGCAAGATATAGATCAGGAAGACTGTGGATGGCCCCAGATGCTTATGGTTAGGTAAGAAATGAGGCAAAAAAAAGGCCTCTTTTATCTAGATGAGAAAAATCATCTAGAGGAAGATCCTCTAGGTTGCTGGCCAAAACAGAAATAATTGCTATTTACATTCACTCTGAGCCCAAAACATTTTCGGCTGGAGCTTGGACAGGACCTATTTTTAGTCAATTTATAAGAGACTGAGTGATTTCAGATACAAACCAGATACATGCAGGATAAATTGTAGATAATCAATAGAAGGAAGAGATTAACATTAAGGATTATCTGTAAATGCTTCCGGTAGGAGCTGAGATTTAAGCTAGGAAAAAAAGGAAGCCAGGGAAGCTAGGAGGAGAAAATGACAATTCCAGGCATGAAGGGACCAAAAATGTGGATTAAAAAAATCTATATTAAAACACAAGTATTCTCCTTGCTTTTTGGGGTAGAAAAGACTTATGATATTAGAAGAATCAGTTACACTTTCTATGTATGTGTATATGTACCCATTTATCATTTATCTGTAAAATTATGCTCTCTATATAGCTTGTAGCATAAATTCTACAGACTTACACAAAATTACTTGAAAATTTATTTAAATTTTACATTTATTTAATGTTATGAATTTTGAATTTAATAGTTTTATTTTAATTTAATATTCTGGATGATATTTTTCTCAGACAAGTAGATCAGGAGATGAGGTCCTGTTGCTTGACCACCTTAGAAACCTTATCTTTCTCCATTTAACTTTTTCTACAGAAGTCACAATAACACTATCATCGATGTATCAACTTTATTCTATGGATGATCTTAAGATTAGGGTCTTTGAGATCTAGAGGCACAGAGGCCCTGAAATTCAAGGGCAAGCAACACAGATACTGCCTTGAATGAATTTGACCCAAGCCTTCTTTCAGCCCGAGACAAGGTTTATTAGAACCCAGGTCAGATGGATAAGACTTTAAGACTGGACCATTGGTCAGATTTTAAAGAATCTGGTCTTTGTGACTCTTGTATGGACAAGCAGGCCAGATTGAATCTGAGCAGCTTACTGGAGGCAACATGGATCTTTTATACAGAAGACTGTGAACAGAGAAGGGGTCCAGATAGAATTAAGGAGAGACAGTTTAGGGTTGGGCCAGTGGCAGACAATGAGGACCATAATGAAAGAGCAGTTAATTAACTTAGGAGGGCCAGTTGCCCCAGGCAAAAGGCAAGGACCTGGGTCACAGCGGGGAAAGTCAAGGGATTTTCCTTTTTGAGATCCAGATCCGAAAGAAATGATTTATTTCCTTTTGGGTCTTCAGAGCCCATCCCTATCAGGGTTACAAATGCAATCTTTTCAGTCACTGAGCAGCAGCTAATAATTTTTTTACAGAATTCAAAATTCACTAGATCATTATATAGCTGACAGTGGTTATGTTGAATCAAAATAGGAAACCTATCAGTATTTTTAAAAACATAATTAATAAACATTTCAAATGTTTTTGTAAGCTTATAGCATTTATATTTCCAAAGATTTTTTAAAGGTTAAAATAGCACTAAGATTTTTAGGGCATCTATGTGCATGATATATATTTACATCTTTATATATGCATATTTGCATATCATATGTGTGTATACACACATATATCTTTTCGTTTGAGACTGGATCTCTTTATCTGGTCCTTTGACCTGTCAATTTCCAATGTTTCCTTGTTTGCCCTTTCTGTCAAATTCTGGAAGCCTACTACTCCCCAGAAATCACACTATTTATGTCTAATAGTGCAAACAATGAATTGGTTTTAGCCCTGTCACAGCTCCATAACTCCTGAACTCGAATGAGCCATCAGCCTTAATCTCTCCGGTAACAAAGATTACAGACATGTGTCATCACATCCTTCTTATACATACTTAAATACCTACGCACACATCACACACACTCACACACTCACAGGTATGTTTGTGTGTAGCTATGTAGGTCTGTATACACATGCAAAATTATATATACATGCATATATATTCACACATGTGTATATGTATACATATATAACACCTGTGATCCAAATGAAGGGGTGACTCATTCAATTGCATGTCATACTATAATATTTACAATCTGAATTTTTCATTCACTTTTTTCACCAATATGGACAGCCAGAATGATCTTACTTGGGAAAATATAGGTCTCATTGATAGCCCTTATACTGTTCTAGGGCTCAATATAATCATCATAAAGTTATCCATGAACAGGCAGAACTGGAGAATTTTGATACTTGCTCATATGTCCTTTAGATCCAACCCAGTAGTCCCTAGCTGCTCATACTGGCTGTTCTAGGCAGATCCTCTAACTTCCCACTTCCCTAACCCTTTTCTAAATATCTCATGACTTTTTTTTACTCTCTTCCATGTGGTTGCAATGCCTCTCAGTGCTTCCGTAGTCCATTGAATTGAGTATTGAATATATTCTGTAAAGAACAAATGGAAAATTATGCCCACAATGAAATTGCTCTGGATTTCATTGATCAGGAATAACTTTAACCTTTGATCTGATGTAGCACAGTACTTGGAATTGTTTTTTGTATATAAAATGATATACCATGACTTGATTAAAATGTTCATTTGGACTTTGCATAGGATATTATTTTCCACGACATTGGTGAAAACCTTTGACCATCATATATCTTCATATTTAATGTCTTACTTGATGATGATAATTTGCAAGTCATTAAACGAAACTGATTTCATGTCATAAAATTTTCATTATTTTGACATATGCATAAAAGATAATTTATTTAAGAATGACTAAGCATTTGCCTAGTGAATCAAATGTATTTTTTTAATCAAGCAACAAGAGGCACAATATATGACAGTCAGATCTTTTTTCTTTTCTGTCTCTCCATATGTTTTTTGACGGTGAAAATATGTACTCTTTTAGAAACTTGTCTGTGATTATCTACCTGTTTACAGTTAAATTCTTATTGTATGCATGTCCTATTCTTATAAAGATTTTATAGAAATGAGAATGTAAACATTTGGATAAGTAGGGACTGATGTTTCAGTCACCTTCATTAGGTGATATTAACATTTTTGTTGTTGTGTATAATGATTTTGAAATCTTCTCTTTAAGGTATCTTAGAAATCTGTCTTTTAGCACCTTTAAAATTGTGTTACTTTCTTTTTTCATTTTAATAAATTTTATTTGTTTCTTGTTTACATCATTCATTTTCATGAGACTTTTGAATTACAAATTTTCTCCCTGTCTTTCCCCTACCCCAACCCTAAAACAGCAATCCCATTGTAAAGCCCCTCCCCTGATCTGCTCTCTTACTTTCAGGTAGGGCATGGAGGATTTCCCTACCCCAGGCCCTGGGTATCTTAATTCCTAGTTGCAAGTATTGCAGACCTTTAAATTCTAGATTCTTCCGATTCCTCCCTTCTCACCCACACCCACTGGAAGGAGAAGCAATTCAATACACGCTGTGGATGTGTGATTATACAGGACATCTTCATAGTGGACATATTGTGACAGTGATCATATTTCCCTCCTTCCTATCCCTCCCCCCTTGTTCTATTCTCTACCCTGTCCCTGTCCCTTTCCTGAAGTGTGTGCTTCCAGCATCCCTCCCCCAGACCCAGCCCTCCCCTCCATTATCCTCCCTCTCCATTATTCCCATGCCCTCTACTCTCCTGTGTGTCATGATGCCCAGTTTAAACTTTATGCCATTTCTTCCCTAAGCCAAATTCAATTGAAAGTAAAGTTGTAACAGTTATCCCTTGCCTCTTCTATATGGGATGATTAACCCCATTTTGTCTCTCTCTGTCTCCTCTCATTCTAGTCCTCTCCCACCTCAAAATTTCACCTTTTAAAGTATCATCCCTTCATATTCAATTCATCCTATACCCTCTACATACACTTATACACACATGCTCAGATATGTATTCATACGCATACATAGCCTCCTAGACATGTGTAAGTATACTTATATATACATTTGTATTCCCTTTACCTATCCTCATAATAAAAAAAGTTTCATAAGATTCATAAGTTACTATTATCGTTTT
>CM053595.1:35454085-35469597 GCA_028646575.1 Pseudocheirus occidentalis | reverse complement strand
ACAGATGTGCTTTCTGTCTTTTGGAGAGTTTTGGAGCTTGAAAATCTGTTTAGAGTCGCATTTTATGAGTTTTTTAGCGTGTTTGTGTGGGAGCTGTGGTGCTTTGCTGCTTCTACACTGCCATCTTGGCTCCGCCCCCTGATTTCCAAGAATTCTTGGTGAAAAGACTAGAGCTGAACAGAAAATTTGACTTTCAAATTCAAGAAGCAATAAAATCATGAAAAGATAAACAGGAAAAAGAAATCATAAGGACCTTATTAAAGTTGAACTATTTACATTCCTATATGGAAAGATAATTATTTGTAACTCATGAGACTTTTCTGAGATTTAGGATAATTGAAGGAAATACATACACACACATGCACATACATATATGAATATATACACATATATGTGAGTTGAATATGAAGGGATACTATCTTAAAAATTAAATTAAGAGGTGAGAGAGGGATATATTAGGAGAAGGAGAAAGGGTTAGATAGAATAAGGAAAATTATCTCATGTAAATGGTGCAATAGAAAGCTGTTACAATGGAGGGAAGATCAGGAAGGTAAAAGGGAATGGGTCCACCTTACTCTCATTGAATTTGGCTTAAGGAGTGAATAACATACACACTCAATTGGATATCTTACTCTACAGCAAAGTACGAGGGAAGGGGATAAGAGGGGGAATGACAGAAGGGAGGACAGATTGGGGAGAAGTTAGTCAGAAGCAAACACTTTTGAAAAGGGAAAGGGTCAAAGGAAAAAATAGAATAAATGGGGGGCAGGATAAGATGGAAGGAAATAAAGTTAATCTTTCACAATATGACTATTGTAGAAATGTTTTGCCTAACTACACATGTGTAACCTATATTGAATTACTTGTCTTCCCATTTGGGGTGTATGAGGAGGGAAGTAGAGAGTGAAAATGGAATTCAAAGTTTTAAAGACAAATGTTAAAAAATTGTTTTTATATGCAACCAGGAATCAAGATATACAATGGTTATAGAAATCCATCCTGTCTTTAAAGAAAGTATGGAGGAAGGGGGGAAAGAGGGCGATGGTGGGAATATAAGAGAAGGCAGACTGGGGTAAGGGGTATTCATTATGCTTGCTTTCTTGCGTTGGGGGGAGGAGAGAGATGGGGAGAAAAATTGTAACTCAAAATCTTGTGAAAATGAATGTTGAAAACTAAAAATAAACAAACAAAATTTTAAAATTTAAATAAATAACATTAAAAAGAATTAACTTTAAAAAATATACTAACCCAAATGGCAAAAGAAGTTTAAAATGTTAATGAGGAGAGGAATGGATTAAAATGTAGAATTGACCAAATGGAAAAAGATGTCTAAAAGTTCCCCAAGGAACATAATTCCTTAAAAATTAGAATGGAGCAAATGGAAGCTAACAATTGTATGCAAAATTGCATACATACATACATACATACACACATACGTACATACACACATAATATACATATACATATACTCATACAATACACATACACATATAAAACAAAAACAAAAGAAAGAAAAAATAGTAGACAAAGTGAGATATCTCATTGGAAAAACAGATGACCTGGAAAAGAGATCCAGGAGAGATCATTTAAAAATTAATGGACTACCTGAAAGTCACAATCAAGCAAAGAGCCTGGACATCATCTTTCAAGAAATTATCAAGGAAAATTGCCCTGATATTCTAGAACAAAAGGGTAAAATAGAAATTGAAAGAATCCATCAATCACCTCCTGAAACAGATACAAAATGAAAACTCCTTTGAATATTGTAACCAAATTCCAGAGTTCTCAGTTCAAGGAGAAAATATTGCAAGCAGTCAGAATAAAACAATTCAAGCACTGCAGAACTGCAATGGGAATAACACAAGATTTAGCAGCTTCTATGTTAAGGGATATATTATTCTAGGGGTCAAAGGAACTAAGATTAAAACCAGGAATCACCTATCCGGCAAAACTGAGTAAAATCCTTTGGGGGGATAATAGACATTCAATGAAATAGGGAACTTTCAATCATTGTTGATAAAGAAGACCAGAGCTGAAAAGAAAATTTGACCTTCAAATATAAGACTCAAGAACGAAAACATAAACAGAAAAGAGAAATCATAAGGATTTGTTGAACTGTTTACATTCCTACATGGAATGATGAAATTTGTAACTCACAAGAACTTTCTCAATATTAGAGTAGTTGGAGATAATATGTGTGTATACCTACATACACATATCCATATAAAATACATATACATATACATACATGCACGTGTGTGTGTGTGTGTGTGTGTATCAACAGAGGGCACAGGATGATTTGAATATGAAGGAAGGAATGAAATCTAAAAAATAAAATTAAGGTGTGATAGAGAAGAATGTATTGGGAGAAGGAGAATTGGAAAGGTAGATTGGGGTAAATTATCTCCCATTAAAGAGGTAAGAGAAAGCTTTTATGGTGGAGGTTAAGAGGGGCTTTGGATTAAGGAGGGAATAACATAAACACTCAGTTGGACATGGAAGTCTATCTTACCCTATAGGAATGTAGGGAGGAAGGGGATAAGATGGGGGAGATGAAAGAAGGGACAGCAGATTAAAGGAGGGGGTAATCAGAAACACTTATGAGAATGAACAGGGTCAAAGGAGAGAATAGAATAAATGGATGGGGCAGTATACAATGGAGGTAAATACAATCTTTCACAACATGACTATTATGGAAGTGTTTTGTATGACTACATATGTATAACTTAGATCAAATCACTTGCTTTCTCTATGAGGGTGGGTGGGGAGGGAGAAAAGGAGAGAATTTGGAACTTAAAGTTTGAAAAACAAATGCTAAAAATTGTTTTTACAAGCAATTAGGAAATGTTTTCTAGGCAATAGGGTATAGAAATATATCTTGCCCTACAGGAAAATAAAAGGGAACAGGATAAGAGGAAGGGGAGGGAGTGATATATGAGAGGGCAAATTGGGGGAAGGGATAATCAGAATGGATGCTATCTTGGGGTGGGGAAAGGGGAAAGATGGTTAGAAAATTTGAAATTCAAAGTCTTGTGGAAATGATTGTTGAAAACTAAAAATAAATGAATTGATATTTTTTAAAAGAAAAAAATGTTCATTTTTGTTTTGAAGATGCTGTCAGAAAAAAATGGGAGTGGGGATACATTAAAAGAAAACTGGAGAAAAGATGGAGGAACTTGTTAAGTCATATAGTTAAATTGAATATGTAGAACTAAATGCAAATATATAAGGAGTGGGAAGAAAGGGAATCATACATGCCACTTTGCTACGGTTTTTGGGTCAGGATGTATAGGTCTCCCCTATACCCTTCCTCAACAGGCTTCGAGCATCCCCAGCTCCCGCTTTCTCTGGAGAAACAGCTGCACAGAAAACTCAGGACACAGGACTTGCTTCTAGCTACATTCTCTAAGCCTGGCATGGCTGGAACTCTCTCTGCCTCCGGGTAGCCTGTATTTAAGTCCTTTCTCCAGGGCCCCTTAGGGCTCATCCCCTGGCCATGCCCTCACCACAGAGAGCCAATGTGCATCACCCTGAAGGTGGAGAGATTATCCTGCTTATTGTAAACAGGTGCAGCCCTCGCATTCCGCCCCCAGGTGATCACGTGCACTCCTGTTAGCTGAGGACCGGTTCAACTCATTACCAACAAGAGACCCAATACCACTTGAATTTCATTTTCTTCTAAGCTGGTTAAAGAAGAGTAGACTTACACACACACACACACACACACACACACACACACACACACACAGAGAGAGAGAGAGAGAGAGAGAGAGAGAGAGAGAGAAAGAATACATTTAATTTAGAGCTACAGAAGGAAACATGAATAGAGGAAATGGGAATATTAGAGGGTAGACACAAGAGGAAGGGGTTAGTCATAAACAAAATAAACCTTAAAGTTGGAGAGGCAATTATTTTTTTTATTATAAACTTTTGTTTATTTTACTTTATATCATTCATTTCCATGAGATTTTGATTTGCAAATTTTCCCCCTGTCTTTCCCCTGCCCACCAACCCAAAACAGTATACCCCCTCCCCCAATCAGCTCTCTCCTATATCCTCCCCCATCACCCCTTTTTTCTTTCTGATAGGGCAAGATGGATCTCCCAACCCCAGTACCTGTATATTTCCCTCCTTTCTATTCCACCCCCTCTCATTCTATTTGGAGAGGGAATTATGAAGGAAAACTTAAATGGGTAAGAGGGGAAGGAGGAAGAAAGGACAAATATTTGAAATAAATAGGAAAATGATAGTATAGAGAAGAAGAAGTACAGGACAATAGAATTGAGGGAAACAATTAATTGACCTAGACATGCATGTGAATGGGAGGCATTTACCCATAAAAGAGAGGAGGAAAGCAAATTAGAAAGAAAAGTCTAGCAATATGTTGTTTACAAGAAATATTCTTAAAACACAGAGACTCACATAAAAAGTTAAAGTGTTGGAGCAAAATAGAATATGCCTCAATTGAACACAAAAAGCAAGGCTAAGAATTGTGGTTTCCAAGAAGGAAATATCAGGAATTTATGCAATTAAAAGAAAAAAAATGAGTGAATCTACATTTGGCTTAAAGGAAATGTTAGCAATAAATTTATTTCATACTTGACACATGGCATGTAATAACATAGCTTATAAATATTTAAAGAAAATTTTAATTAGAGGGAGAAATAGATAAGAAAACTATTAATGAAGGGGACCTTAAATTTTTCCATCAGTCCAAGATAATTCTAACCAAAAAATAAATAAGAAAGAAGTTAATGATATGAATATACTTTTAGAAAATAGTCATACTGGGCCTCTGACAATTGCTGAATGGAAATAGAAAAACAGTATACATCATTTTCAATTGTTGATGGCCCATTTACAAAAAAAGATCATGCCTTAAGACAAATACATGAAATCTATAACACCTTACACATCCTTTCTTGATAAAAATTATGAAAATCATATTAAAGAAAAATATCCTAAAATGTATTAAAATCAAATAGAGGGTAAGTAGCTCAGTCGTAAGATACTGTTGGGTCAAAGAATAAAAAAAATAAAAATGATCAAAAATGACATTAAATATGACAACAATGAGACAATATTTTAAAATTGTGAGCATGAATTCAAAGTGTTATCTATCTATCCATCTATGTATATTTCATTTCAAACACTCTTTTCTTTTTAAATTTGAATTCCAAATTTTATCCCTCCATTCTAACCCATCCACTGAGAAGACAAGCAAAATTGCATGAATTATACATGTGAAATCATGCATAGCATATTTTCATATTAGCTCTATCACCAAAAACATTTTTTAAATAAAGTGAGAAAGTTATCCTTCAGTTTGAACTCAGAGTTCACAATTTCTTTTTATGGAGGTGACTAGCATTTTTTCATCATAAATTCTTTGTCTTAGGGTTAAAACCTAATAGTGCTATTGCTGGATCAATGAGTGTGCACCGTTTAATAGCCCTTTGGGAATAGCCTAAATTTTTCTCAAGAATGGTCGGATCAGTTCACAACTCCACCATCAGTTTATTAGTATACCTATTTTTCCTCATCAGCTCTTGCACTCGTCATTTCTGATAGGTGTGAGGTGTATGATACCTCAGAGCTATTTAACTTTGCATTTCTCTAATCTAGTAGTGATTTAGAGCATTTTTCCTTTGGTTTCTTCTTCTAAAAACTGTCTGTTCATATCCTTTGGCCATTTATTAATTGCTGAATGGTTCTCATTTTTATAAATTTGACTCAGTTCCATATCTATTTCAGAAATCAGGCCTTTACCAGTAAAACTTGCTGTAATTTTTTTTTGCTTCATTGTCAATAGTGCCTTTTAGCAACATGTAGTTTCCCTGATTATCTTTTTTAGTTAAATCTATTTTTGTTTTTGCTTTGTCAGATGATTGCTACCCCTGCCTTTTTTACTTCAGCTAAAGTATAATGGATTCTGCTACAGTCCTTTATTTTAATTCTGTGTGTGTATCTTTCCATTTCTTCAGCATATGACACATATAACAACAAGTTAGAGAAATGGTATAAAAGATATCATTGAGGAAACACATGAACAAAAAGAGAACATGGTATGGTGGCATACTAAGAATGACAGATGACCAATGGATGATGGTCCAAGTGATATATTCTTACCAGCAAGCCAGCCAGTGAAAGATTGGAAAGCATCCAGTTGGTTAGGTGAGGCATCTGTTGGGAATATAATGACAGCCAATGAAAATAATAACTCAAGATGAGAAGGTATAAAGTTATCTGGTTCTGCATCACTGATGGAACTATGCACATCAGCCAAATCCCATAGTCATTAAAGTATAATGAAAAGAAATGCCTTGCAATTGTATTTGCACAGGACTGAACATAATTATGCTGAAGAAGTCAGAAAAAAATTTTATTGGCTGAATTATATGGCTAGTTGATTTGGGGAAGAAATTGGTGGCAACCTAGTCTTTCAGAAAGCACTCAGAATTGTTAGCAATTTATATCAGATTGTCAGCACAGCAAAATGTTAATACAGCACCATGTCCTACATTTCCCACAAATATATTTTAATAAACAAAAGCAAATTTCCCAAATGCACATCGAGCGTTCTATAATTTTCAGTGGAGAAAGCATAAGCATTTTGATGAAAATCTATTTTACTTATAGATACTGAAAAGGAAAAAGTTTAAAAGTGGAAAGCATGAGATAGAAGACATTAATTTTCAAAAGATGAATGGAAGAAAACATGCATTTGTGAGTATCTTGCTTTACATAGTCTCTTTGAGGGTAGGGTCAATGTTTTTTTAACTGAATGATTATTAACTGATAGTTCCCATTCAACAAAAGTGTATTGAGTTAATTTAGTAATGTGTTTTATATTATATAAATAAAAAAGAAGTTGTAATTGTAATGGAATTTGGAGATGCCCCTGAATTGGCTTGGTTTTTGGGTTGAGTATTAAAATCCAGAGCTTGTGAATCCCACTTGTGGAATGGACTTGTTGATGTGAAGAGAGAGGGCTGAATTGGGAGGAGCCATGATTTGAAAGGCTCAAGCCCAGAGAAGGCCAGAAGAAGGACTTTTGGGAAGAGCAGTATCCAGTATCTCAGAGCCTGAGTTGTTGAGAGCCCACTGGAGCTGCCCAGGACTTTTGAGAACTGCCACCCAGAGCTGCTGAGAACTGAGGAGGCATGGCTATGATGCCAGTATTTTGTCTGACTGTTTTGATGTTGTTTTTCCAGATATGCCTGATGGTGAAGGACAACGCTGATGTTGTAGAGGTCCTGGAACCTGGCTATTGTTTCAAAAGCCCTGAAGAAGGGTTTTCTAGTTGTATGTTCACAGAAATCCAGGAAGAGGGCCTTACTAATATTTTCAGGGGTTCTGGGACTGTTCTACAGGCAGAGAGTGACTTGATGAGGACACTGGCTATGGCTTTGTTGAGCTTTGTCTCCCCAGGAACTGAGATTGCTGAGGGTTTGACTTGAGTCAAGATGAAAGAACGACCTTTCCTTGGGTTTTCCATGCTGAGGATATCTTAACCTTGTTATGGCTTAAGGGTGGGTGGCCTTTTGTGCTCTCCTGCTCACTTTGGAGAAAGGGCTAGGTGTTAATGGATGGTACTGTAATTACTTTGAATCCAGGGGTGGGAAACCTTTGACCTTTCTGTGCTCTGTGATTGACCAAATGAATGTAGTTTGTTAATGATTGGAAACTGATCTCCATTTGAGAAGAGACTTTGACTGACTAAATGAATGTACTTTCTAAGGGTGGAGTAGTACCTGGATTGAATTGAGAACTTCCTTATGAAATTTATGAATTATGCTGTATTTTGACTTTCTCTGTTCTGTGAATGTTTGCTGAATAAATGGGGTTTATTATGTTGGTAATCCTAACCTTGAAAGTTGCCTTTGATTGCCATTACAGTAGTATAAGACATTATTGTCTTTTTGGAAGTTTACGTATTATTTGAGGAAAATGCAGGTAGTATGCGTGTAACAATTATGGAATTATATGACAGGAAATAATTAAATATAAAAGCATGTCAGCATTGGTTTTATCAAAAGACCATTGGTTGTAGAAATAGAGGATCTGAGTTCAAATCCTATGATACATATTAATTGTGTGACCTTGAAGAAATTACTTACCCTCCATGAGTCTCATTTTTCTTATCTATAAAATAAAGTAGTTAGAAGAAAATGGACTCTGAGGTCCCTTCTGATGAGGTGTAGCCTCTGGGACCCCCTTGAGCTCCTTGAATCTTTGAGGTACATGCTCTGGAAACCCCTTGAAGTCTGCTTGAATCTTCCCACTTGATGAGGGATTTGCAGAGGCCATAAGTATTTCATTGTGGCTGGGCCCAAATCTCAGTTACTAGCCTGGCCCTCCATTGTGCATCTGCTTCCCACCCTGGAGCCTATCAAAATATCAATCCATTCTTGGCATTTATTTCATTACCTCCTCCTGAAGACCTTCCCCAAACTCATTACTGAAGTCTGACCCCATTGGCTTCTCCTGAAAACTCTCCCCAAACTCCTCCTCTAGACCACCCCTAGATTCCTCTGTATATAAGAATCCCATCCTCCCTCCATGTGGTGTGAGAGCACTATAGAATGGCTTAGCACAGACTTACTGTGTGAGAGTGTCACAGAATGCTCTAACACAGACTTGCTCTGTGAGAGCTCCATAGAATGATCTAGCATAGACTGGCTCCGTAAGAGTCTACCCCCATATGGCAAGCTTTTAATGAACTTTTAATAAGTTTTACTTTTCTTTGGCTGAGAAGACTTGAGTTGAATTCTTTCAGCAGGACCCGGCCTGTTGGTATTTGGCGGTCTAAGGCAGCCCTAACCCTCTTTGGGTAACCTCTTCACTTTCCACTCTTAGATTAGTGATCTTAGTTTTTTCCCAAGATATCAATTTATATTCATAAAAATATTGACCTTGGAGTCAGAAGACCTCCACTTATTAACTATGAGATGCTAATAATTTAACTTAATATTGAACTTCAGTTTTCCATCTGAGGATAATAATGCATATACTACCCACCTTAGAGAGAGGTTTTGAGGAAAATATTTTGTAAACCTCAAAACATTATATAAACATCAATTATTGCTATTTCATGTGGAAAAGAAATAAGACTAATTTTCATTGATTCCAGAAAGAATCAATGGGCAAACCAAGGGTTGGTCTCAGGAAATGGTAGTTTTCTGACAATTAAAACTATGCAAAGGTTAAATGAACTGCCTTCTTGGGGAGTGAATTGCCAGTCACTTCAGATATTTAGTCAGAAAGATTTTGTGTACTTGTTGAGAAAGGTGTAGAGGACATTCCTCTTTCAATGAGGTGTTGGATTAAATGAACACTAAGACCCTTCTCAACCTTGAGATTTGGTTACTATATGACACCACAAGGGTTTAGAAATTTCCATTTACTTTCACTCACTAGATATTTATTAGACCTGCTCTATAGCAAGCATTGCTCGAGACACTGAATGGGGTCGGGCAAGAAGTATATGACATCTTCATCTTTTCAAGAAGCTTAAAGTTTTTTGGAGAAATGTTAGAAAGTGATTCTTGCGTTTAATTTTTCTTGTTAACTTTTGATCTCTATTCTATCTTTTGAGCATGTCTGAACAGAGTCACACATTTGCAGGATAAGAAAGAACAATTTTGCTTTTAAGTATAAAGCAGTGGTTCTCAATCTTCCTAATATTGCAACCCTTTAATACAGTTCCTCATGTTGTGGTGACCCCCCAATTATAAGATTATTTTCTTTTCTACTTCATAATTGTAATTTTGCTGCTGTTATGAATCATAATGTAAATATCTGATATCCAGGATGTATTTTCATTGTTACAAATGGAACATAACCCCCAGGTTGAGAACTGCTGGTGCAAAGTTTAATTTGTTGAAAAGAAGAGAAAGCAAAGATAATATTTTCCAGCATCATGGGAAGCTGTATTTTGAGTTGTATGTTCTTTCATGTTTGGCTCTAGATGAAATACACATTCAAAAATAATAAAAATAATGAGATTTAATTATGAGAATTAACACTAAACGGTTAAACAGTAGTAACAGCTTAATGTTTTAGCCTTTCCCAACATATTTGCATTTTGAAAAACCTTGATTCTAGGCATTAATTTAGAGTCATTTTTATTTTTTTGTGCAATATACATGAATACCTTTGCAAGCAAAGAGGAAAAAAAAATGATCCAGTTCTCCAAATTCCACCAAAGTCTTCCTCTAATGCTTAATTGTGGTATAAAGATTACCTTGATCACATTTAGTCACAAAATTTTGAGATTTAGGCCTAATGATTAATGTCATTTCTGTCTTTAGAAGACAAACTAGCTAAGAATGAAGAGGCTGATACCAAACCATGAGGTTGGATAGAAGCTGATACATTTTTTTTTCAGTTGGGATAACTTGTAAAGACAATTAGCAAAGTCAAAGCAAGATTGCTAACTAAACTAGTCACGGTAGTAGCCACACTAGCAATATTATACATCTTTCTAGTAGGGGTGTGAGTTTTAGTTATTTTCATATTATTAATAGTTCTTGGCTCATAGTCAGTGCTTAATAAATACTTGTTGATTAATTATATAACTGATCAAGAGAATGACATCATCAAACTCATCTATGATTTTTTAAAGCTTTGTCCATTTTAGAGGGTTGTGATATTCAAGTTCTGATTATTCTTCTTAAAAACACATGAACCTGGTCACTTGACTTCTCTGAGTTTCTGCTTTTTTTTGCGCAGAAAATAGTAAACATGCTTAGAATACATATCTCATAAGATTACTATCGCTTTGTAAAAGTCTAAGTGTATGTAACAGCTTTTTTGGCATAGCTGGACTAATTCTGGACTAAAACTTGACCTACTATAAAATTCCAGTAATTGCCACATTAGGTTTTATTCCATCAAAATTAACACAATCTCAGGAAGGTATGGCCGTACTTTCTTTTATTTTCTTCTTTCATTCCAGCCGAATTTCTCCTCTCCTTCATCAAGACACAAAACTCCCATAGTTGCCAACAAAAATCCATGAATACAGAATTTCAAGGGAAATGTGTAGTCCTAAATAAAGGTACAAAAAATGTCCATGCTCAGTCATGCTTCATAAAATTCTCTTCATGCAGCTGAATGGCCATATATTTTTGGATTCTGTGTAAATAGGACATAAAGGAGCCCTAGTTGAATAGTCTAACACACAAGGCACACCCATGACAAACAAAGCAGTAGCCAGTCAATATTACATCCCAGTGATTCATGAGAAAGAGATAAGTGCATTCCAATGTTTCACAATGTTGTATTATTTTAAGACTAACATAACTAAGTGTTTGCCACTTGATCAACTGTCCCTGAGAGACTAAACGTATGATCAGGAAGCAAAAACCTACCAATAATTGGCTGTCCTTGCTTGCTATATTCTTCCTCAGAACAAATTTACTAAATACTTCATTTAGGTAGTTGAATCAAGAATATATGTTGTATTTTGCAGGTTAATATTGAAATATTTTGTTATTCTAAATTTAACTTACAAGGTTGAAATTGTTAATATTCATTAGAAATCCATATGGCTTCTTAATTGCCTATGTTAATTGAAAGTCAAGTAGAACTATAAGAACTTCCTGGTCTGGCAGTTGTTTTCCATAGGGAAAATAAGAAAAATTACAATTTGATTAAAAAATATGTACACACATATGTATGTATGTATATGTATATATACACACATCATCGTCATGTGGAGAAATACAATTTCAGTGACTCATGAAGCTCCATGTAGTTAAACTGATAATTTTATAGATGAGAAAATTTTACCCAAAATGGAAATTACTTGCCCAATTATAAATGTTTATTTGAAGTAAGCACACATGACCAGTTAATGGTAGAGATGGGACTAGAAATTGGAACTCAAAGTTCCCAGTCTAATGTTTTTTGCATCATCACACTGCCAAAGCTAACAGAACAAACTGAATGGATGAAAGGGACCTGCAATATATGGTGTAGTAGAAAGAGTACATGACAAGAAGACAGAAGTACTAGGGTCAAACCTGGACTCCATCGCTATGAAGCTGGAGAGTCATTTCTGTTTCCCTTATGGAGCATGATGATATGAGATAATATATATGAAAGAAAATTTTTAAAAAAGGCTTTTTTGGGAAGAAGAGGTTGTTATAGGTGAACTATAGCTATGATTCCATTAGTGGAGACTTCTAGAATGGAGACAGTGCCTATCAGCAATTCATCTGTAATTCAAAGCTTTAGAGAGTTATTGTTGTGGGCAACCCTCATAGTTCAGGTTCTATGTTGTGGTGAAATAGGACACTTGAAAGACACTGAACAGCTTTAAAAAGGAGGTTTACATTGCTACAGTTCTGTAAGGATATGCAGCAAGGACATAATATCTTCCCTGAATGTGGGCTCCCTCTCTCCATCTGGAAAACCATATGGTCACTCAGTCATTAGGGAATAGGTATGGAGTCCAGCACCCAGCAAGTCATTGAGTCATGAAACTCATAGCTTGGGCTTTTTATTGGCTCTAGGCCAAGAATCAGAAAAAAACCAGAGCCAATTAGGATTTGTGGGGGAAAGAAACTTAGCCAGGAAAGTCGCTTAGGAAGCTGGAGTCAAGGAAGTTGTCTGAGGGGTCATGTTTCAGGAGGAAGCTGTGTGAGCGTGAGGAGGAAAACTGTATCAGGAAACTCCTGCACTACCAGAGTTGCCACATGACATCAGGTGTGTAAATGATTTGTCCATAGACACATAGCTAGTATGTGTCCAAAGGAGGAGTTAACATAGATCTTCCTTGATCTAAGACTAGACCTCCAATCACTAAGCAACACTGTTTTTCTCATGTATTAATATTTAGATATCTTTGTCCATAGTAACTTTCCTTACAAAGGCAACTTTTATTTTATCTTATTTTTGTAGGTCTTTCAAAATCCTTTTGATCTCTTTGCCATTCATTCCAACTATCTATTTAAATCCATTAGCATTTAAAATCCTCTGTTTCTCAAATTATCACATTAAGAAATCACTGAGATTTGTAAAATGGAAAAGAACATGTTAATGAAATACAACACTAATCCACTTTTATTTATAGTATTGTGAATTCATCACTAAAACAGAACAGAAAATGCTTACAATGATATTCTGCTATAGCAACAACAAAGATATTTCCCTTTATAGTAACATAGCTTTCTGGGTAGTAAAAAATGAAATAAGTAGAATTGCCCAGCCTAAGAGAGTAGTGCAGTAAAATGAGATAAAAAACCATTCAGAATGGAAAACATTTTTCAATGATCATATCTTTAGCTGGGTCTTATGAATGCATTCACTCACTTTGAAGTGATATGAAAATAAGGAAATTCTCAGAGAATGTTTGGAAGATAAGAAAGTAAGTATTTGGTTTTTTGTAAGTTTGTGAGAAACTTACTTGGAAAAAAGAAGTCCATAGGAAGAAAAAAATAGCCAATAGATAGATATAGATGTAATTGATAAAGATATGAATAATATATATTATTGATAATGATATAGTTTCTTTTACCATGTCACAGATAATTAATACACTTTTGAAAAATTAGTACTATAAATATTTGCTGAAAGCAATAGAGATTGTTCGTTGTTGAGTGAAAGATAAAGATTATGGTTGAATGCTGGGTACAAGGTCTCTCTGCTCATTATATCTTACAAGCAAAACCCATGGGATAATTCCTAGAATATAATGGGTGCTTAATGAATGATGGTTGATTAACTGATTTTTCAAACCTCACAAAAAATGAAACAAAGGGTTGTTAGTAAATGAGATATAAGTAGAACTGGTATAAAAAATAAGAAAAATGTCAGTTTCAACAGCTATAGTAATTAGAGTAAATCCTGTGCTCATCATAATTCTGAAAGTTATCACCTTATTAATTTTTGTATAGATAGATTTAGATGTAGAAAGGTTAACTAAGTTGCTCAAGATGGTTCAACGACCAGATATAAATGAAACCTCCAGTACCTTTCATTCTTTGTTAAGCACTCCCATCTCCTAATGTGTGATTTGTTTATGTAGAAGTACTTTTTAATCATCAGAGCTCCATTCAATTTAATTATACAAAAATTAAAGACTTGCTCTGGCAAAACACTATGTTAGGCACTAAGGTTATAAAGGCAAAAATCAATGGTCTCTGTCTTCAAGGAGTTTATGTACAATTCAAGAGGGAGAAAGTGCTAATAACCGGGCAGATCAAAAAAGGCCTCTTATAGGAAGGATGTGGCACCCAAATGATCCTTTAAAGGAAACCAATATGTGGTATGGAGGAACAGGTACAAAATAAGGAGTTGGTAAAATAATGATAATATCTGGCATTTATATAACCCTTTAAATTTTGCAAAATAATATATATATATATATCTTATTTCATTTTGTCTTTGCATTTCCAGAAGGTAGGTGCTATTACTATCAGTTAAGTGACTTACCCAGTATCATATAGCTAAAAACCATATGAGGCTTGATTTGCCTAGTCACAATGCACATATATGTGCATTCACATATGTACACATACACATACATATAAACAAACTATATATAGCATGTACCTATATGTGTGTATGTATATACACATGTGTGTGTCTGTGTTTGTATAATGGAGAAAAAGATTGAGAGAGAGAGAGAGAGCAGAGAGAGAGAACTAGAAGTTCTATATACAAGTATGTATATATAAATTATTATTTCCATGAACCAATTCAGATGAGAGTGAGAGTCAAACATTGTCTGCTCCCCTGGGCCAATATTCCCTTCCTTAATTACACTCTTCTTTGGGTACTTCATTTAAGTGAAATAATTTCCCCATTCTTCCTTTTTCTTCCATCCTTCTCCAAGTGCATCTTCCTTTCTCACCCTCCCATACTTTTGTTGAGATCATCCCATGTTGTTTTGAGCTCTACTCACCTGTTCAAAAAGATCCCCAAAAGAAAACTCCTAGAAATGTTATTGCCAGGTTCCAGAAACCCCATCTAAAGGAGAAAATATTACAGGCTTCCAAGAGAAAACCATTTGAATACTGTGGAAGCGTTATCAGGATAACCCAGGATCTGGCAGCTTCTACACCGAGGGATCACAGGGACTGGAATTTGATATTTTGAAGATTAAGGGAGCTGGGATTAAAACCAAGAATCGGCTACCCAGCAAAATTGAGCATATTATTCCAGGGGAAAATATGGTCATTCAATGAGGTGGAGGACTTTCAAGCATTCTTGCTGAAAAAAACCAGAACTGAACAGAAAATTTGACAATCAAACACAAGAAGCATGAGAAGAAAAACATGGAAAAGAAGCCATAAGAAACTTATCAAATTTGAATTATTTACATGCCAATATGGAAAAATGATAATAGTAACATATGAAACTTTTCTTAGCATGAGGAAAGGTGAAGGGAATACAAATGCATATATAAGTATACTTACACATATGTCCATATAGGAGGCTATATATGCATATGAATACATATCTGAGCATGAGTGTATATGTGTGTATAGAGGGTATAGGAT
>CM053595.1:35437031-35453585 GCA_028646575.1 Pseudocheirus occidentalis | reverse complement strand
GCTAAATTGGATACCTTACCCTACAGGAAAGTAGGGGGGAAGGGGAAAAGAAAGGGATGATAGAAGGGAGGGCAGATTGGGGGGGGGTAGGGCAATTAGAGGCACACACTTTTGAAAAGGGTCAGGGTCAAAGTAGAAAATAAATAAGTGGGGGGTAGGATAGGATGTAGGGAAATATAGTCATTTTTTTTTACAATATATCTACTATGGAAATGTTTTGTGTAACTACACATGTATAACATATATTGAATTGCTTTTTCTACCAGTCATTGGGGGTGGGTAATGAGGGAAGAAGAGAAAGAATCTGGAAATCAAAGTTTTAAAATGAAATGTTAAAGAAATGTGTGTGTTCATTAATTAATTAATTTATTTATTTTACATGCAACTGGGAAATAAGATATACAGGCACTGGGGCATAGAAATCCATCTTGCCCTACTAGAAAGTCAGAGGGAGAATGGGGGAGGATATAAGAGAGAGCAGATTGGGTAAAGGGGTAAAGGGATCCAACTGAATCCAATTCAGTAGGATCGCTATTTTGGGGTGGGAGGGTAAGGGAAAGATGGGGAGAAAATTTGTAACAAAATCTTGTGGATATGAATGTTGAAATCTAAAAATAAACAAATTAACAACAAAAAGAGGTTTTAGGAAAGCTGAAATGAAGTTGGTAACTTCTCACTATACTGTCTTGACTCTGTCCTATACATCTCTATTGATTATAAATTAGATCTCTCAAATTAAAAAAATAGTATAATATAGAATTTTCAACAAATGTTTTTCTCATATTAAGTGGTGAAGTAAAGAATGGTAACTTGCTTGATCTCTGAACAGTAGATCAATATTTAAATATATCTTTCTCCTCCAGATTCCTTTATTTTTTTTGAGGGATTGTTTTTTATGCAATATTTTACATCAAGATATATGGCTATTTTTTATTGTATTTTTTGTTCAACAAAATTGATGACAAGATAGAAGTTTGGGTCTCCCCGCTCCCCCCAATTTCCTTGATTTCTTAAAACTTTCAACATCAAAAATCAAGTTCAAGAAGTAAAATAAACCCACATGTGTAGCCTAAGATACCAAGAATTCTAATAAAGTAATGACATGATAAATTAACCCCAGAGAAGCCTACTCCCTAATGCCCAACATTAAGGACTTTTGCCATAGGACCCTATCTGCAATAACCTTGCTACTCCTTCGATCTTGTTCAAGCCACTCTGCTCCTGCACTCAGCTCACCATTCAGTGGTAACAAGAAACAGAACTCAACTCCTCTTACCTCACCTGCAGAGGGAAGGTAGAGGTATAGAGAACTGGAATTTTACCTCTCCCTGAAGCAGCAGCACATTGTACTGCACTCCCAGTTTGAAAGAGAACTACAAAATAGAGTAAAAGTGGGTAGGAGGAGAAAAAGGTGAGGAAAGGTATTTATTACATGCTTACTAGGTTCCAGGCACTGTGCAATGCACTTTTTCAATATTGTTTCATTTAATCCTAAGAATAACCATGTGAGGCAAATAGGTTCTAAGGCAGGACAATAGCACATGTATGTGTTGGGGATTGAGAGAGGATACCAGGAGGGAGAAAACTATACCAGACCCAAAAGAAAAGGAACTACCATCCAGGCTGAGCCAATTCTGTTCCTCAAAAGTCATTTGTGTAAAGAAAACCAACTTATAAAAAATGAAGTTTCTATCATGGGAGAAGGTTGAGAAAACTCTGAAGTTCAGCCCTCAGGAGAACTTCCATGAAAAGAGAAGGAATCAAAAAGTGAGGAATATAAGGGGAAAAGATTAACATTACTAAATATCTCAGGAGGAAGAATATTCAGTTAAATATCTAATGAACAAATCGATATACCAACAGAGAAGATTAATAACAGAAGGGAAGATGAAATCAAGAACATCTAAACAAGTCAAAACATTTTAAAATAAATGTCACAAGATGAAGAAAAATCAGTCAATATTTGATGAGGCAGAATCCCTGTGGATTCTCCAAAAATCGTAGAGTCAAAGGATGTTCTCCAAATATTCCAAAGATAGAAACAGAATTTATGGCCTGCACAAAAGAACCATTTTGTAGACTAGGAAAAACTGAAATTCACAGCACTGAAGCTCTCTAAAGAAATGAAAGAGAAAACAATTGATTGGGAATGCAAATATCAAGATATAATGGATGATTTGGAGGAAGGGAATAAAAAAGCAGTAACTTTAAAAAACACATGACCTGTATAAAAATAAAATATAACAATTTCAAAAACTGTATGTGTAGAGAAAACTTCAAGATCTTAACTCTCTAAGAACACAACAAGTTGACAAGCCTGAAAACTATAATGCAAGAAAACTGTCCAGAATTTCTTTTGAATACAGAAAACAAAGTGCTAATAGAAATAATCTGCAGATTGTCTCCATAAAATAGCAATGAAAAAATCTTGTGCTGTAAACTGCAGAATACAGAAGTTAAATTTTATATTTCCAATGACAACAAATTTAGCAAATAAATAGAAAACCTTCATATAAAGGAAAGAAAAATTTGAATAAAATAAGATTATTCTGTACTCACAGAGAAATCTCAGGATAGAGTAGAATATTGTTTTTCTGGAGAGCAAAGGAGCCTAAGATGCAACGCAGAGTCACATATCCAGAAAACTTAAGTTTAATCATCAACAAGGGGCCATTAAACCCCCCTAAAATAAAAATCAATGTAATCAGATTTCATTTGCAAAGATCCCAAACAAAAGAAAAACATGAAAATTAAATATATTTTTAAAAGCAGACATAACAAAATAAACCATAAAAAGTGTGTGTGTGTGTGTGTGTGTGTATGTAAGGTGGGGGGACATCTAGAATGATTTCTTTGGGTTTAAATAACAATAACAACAATATAGGAGCCATTAAAAATGTCTTTAAATAATACACATAAGGTTTAAAGTAGAATATCAATGGAAATGACCGTGATGGAAAAGCCTTTAATTCCATGTTCTAAAAAACCCAATACTATTTACAAGAATGGAAGGGTTATAAATTGAGAGAGGGAAAGAAGAGAATTTCTGAAATACCTTCATCATATCAGTGGTAAATGGTGAAGGTAAAATAAGTCCTTTCATATGTAAAAAAGGAGAGGAACTATTGGGAAATGAGTGAAATCTCAAAGAAAAGGATTGAAAGAGAGGGGAAAAGGAGAAAATTTCAATTCAGTGGTGAAAGAGTGTCCCAATGGAAAGCACTTCCTATTTTCTTTGATAAGAGATGGAGACCTTACAGGAAGTGTAATCTCTAGGGATTTGATGCTCATAGAGACCATGACATATGAGAGAGTGTTGTACCTCAATACAGAATATCCTATACCATAAGAAAGGGAGTCAGAACTCCTGGAGGAAACCAGAAAACAGAAAGTTTGGAGGACATAGATACAGAAAGGAAATTTCATGGGCAGTGGAGAAACACAAAAGATAATGGGAAGAGCAGGTGGTAGGAACAAAGCACACATTCTACATTCCCCAATCATTTAGATTATTTTCATCATGGCCTAATTTGTAGGTGGCATCTTAAAAGAATAATTTCTAAAAGAGAATGTTTCATCCTTCTTACCATTTTATAGTTTATATCATGTAAGTGATTTAAAACTTAATAAAAACTAATGACAGCTCATACGTTTAATGCCTTGTGCTCTGCTGTTTCTCATGAAATGCATGACTATTGTCATGATTTATGTTATTAAAATAAAGACTTTTATCTACATAGTCACTAGCTTTATGATATGATGGTGATAAATGTATTCTCAAGCAGGACATTGACAGAATAAAGAATGTGAATCACAGTATTCTGAGTTGAAAGTTTTGTCTAGAAAGCAGGAATTTACAATTTTGTTGGTTAATTTTCCAGTTCTACCAATGATTTTATTTGGGTAGCCAGGCAAAAGAAGAGAATACAGGGCATTTTGCTGCAGATCAAGTCAGATACGTATATTTCATTATGGTGTGTGTATGTCTGTGGGTGTATATGCATATATGTACATGTATGTATATTTATATCTAATTTATACTTTGATTCTTCAGAAGTTGTTCTATTGTCAGTGAGTCAATGAGTACTTACCATGGGCCAAGCACTGTTTCATGTGCTAGAGAAACAAAAGAAGACAAAATATGTTATCTGTCACCTCAAGCAGATCAAATTCTAATAAGGAAGAGAACATGAAAATTACTAAGTATTTACAAGATTAGATAGATATGTCTCAATCTTTCTATCTATCTATCTATTTTTATCACTAGTAAAGGGGAAAGGTCTTCTCCAGATGAACAATTTGAGCTGAGTCTTGAAAGAAGTCAGGCATGTTAAGAAATGAAAGTGAAGAAGGAGAATGTTCTGGTACAAAGACACAGGCATAGATTGTTGTAGGGTCATGTGTGAGGAATGGCAAGAAGAACAGAGCAACTAAATTGTAGAGGACATGGAAATGAATCAAGAATACTGGAAAGGTGGGAAGGGGACAGAAAGCTATAAATTACAACAAAGAACTTTACATTTGATGCTGATATAATGGGGAACCAAGGGAGTTTAACATGGAGGTGGCATGACAAAACCTGAGTTTTAGGGGAAAAACAAACACTTTGTCAATTGAGTGGAGCATGGAGTGTAACAGGGAGAGTCTTAAGGCAAGTATAAAAATGGAAGAATCCTCCATTAGCCCAATTATGAAATGATGAAGTACTGTCCTATGTAATAACTTAGTGAGAGGAGAGAAGAGAATTTTTATAAGATACCTTGAAGATACAAAAAGACAAGATTTGACGACTGATGGGGTATGTGGAATGACTGTGAGAAAGAAGTCAAGCGTAACACCAAAGTTTTGTACCTAAGTGACTGGTGCCCTTGATAATAACATAGATCAGAAGAAGGAAGGGTTTGGAAGGGAAGAAAATGGGTTCTGTTTTTTTAATTAAATTTTATATTTATTTTTAATTTACATCATTCATTTTCACAAGATTTTGAGTTACAAAATTTCCCCCCATCTTTCCCCTTTCCACCAACCCAAAACAGTGAACCCATTGTATACCCCTCCACCAAACTACTCTCTATGTATCCTTCCCCATACCCCCTCCAATTTTCCAGTATGGCAAGGTGGATCTTCTTACCCCAGTGCCTGTAGACCTTATTTCCCAGTTGCATATAAAAAAATAATTACACACACACACACACACACACACACAAGGTTTTAAAACTTTGAATTTCAGGTTCTTTCCCTTTCTCCCTCATCACCCAATATTACAGGGGAGATAAGCGATTCAATATACCCTGTACTCCTGTAGCTACACAAAACATTTCCATAGTGGATGCGTTGTGAAAGACCAACTATATTTCTCTCCATTCTATCCTGCCACCCACTTGTTCAATTTTCTACTTTACCCATGTCATTTTTCAAAAGTATGTGCTTCTAACTACCCTCCTCCCCAACCTGCCCTCCCCTCCATCATCCCTCCTCTCATCCTCTTTCTCCTACTCTCCTATAGGGCAAGATACCAAATTTAGTGTGTATGTTATTCCCTCCCTAAGCTAAATTGAATGAAAGTAAATTGACCCATTCCCTTTTGCCTTCCTGTTATTCCCCTCCATTGTAAAAGTTTTCCCTTGCCTGTTCTATGAGATAATGTACCCCATTCTGCCTCTCCCTGTCTCCTCTCATTATATTCCTCTCTCTTATGTCAATTACACCTTTTAAGTATCATCTCTTCCTATTCAATTGATCCTGTGCCCTCTGTCTATGTATACCTGTACACATACATGCACACACAAGTATACACACACACTCACATATGTATTCATACACCCATATACCCTCCTATATAGCCATAAATATGTATGTATACATATACATATATGCATACACATACACATATACACACATATATGCATACACACATTTATATTCCCTTCACCTATCTTCATACTGATAAAAGTTTCATAAGTTACCATTATTGTTTTTCCATTTAGGCATGTAAATAGTTCAACTTTGATAAGTTCCTCATGACTTCTTTTCCCTCTTTACCTTCTCATGCTGCTCTTGCTTCTTGTATCCGAATGTCAAATTTTCTACTCAACTCTTGTTTTTTCATCAAGAAAGCTTGAAAGTCCTCTATTTCACTGAATGACCATATTTTTCCCTGAAACATTATACTCAGTTTTGCTGGGTAGGTGATTCTTGGCTTTAATCTCAACTCCTTTGACCTCCAGAATACCATATTCCAGGCCCTTCAGTCCCTTAAAGTAGAAGCTGCTAGATCCTGTGTTATCCTGATTGTGTTCCCACAATATTCAAATTGCTTCTTCTTGGCTACTTGTAATATTTTCTCCTTGATCTGGGAACTCTGGAACCTGGCTATAATATTCTTAGGAGTTTTCTTTTGGGGATTTTTTTCAAGAGGTGACTGGTGAATTCTTTCAATTTCTATTTTGCTCTCTGGTTCTAAAACATCTGGGCAATTTCCTTGAGAATTTCTTGAAGGATGATTTCTAGGTTCTTTTTTTTATCATGGCTTTCAGGTAGTCCAATAATTTTAAAATGATCTCTCCTGCATCTATTTTCCAGGTCAGCGGTTTTTCCAAGGAGATGTTTCACATTGCCTTCTATTTTTTCAGTTGTTTGGATCTGTTTAATAGTATCTTGATTTCTCATAAAGTCATTAGTTTCCATTTGCTCCAATCTAATTCTGAAGGAATTATTCTCTTCAGTGAGCTTTTGAAATTCTGTTTCCATCTGGCAAATTTGGCTTTTTAATGCATTCTTTTCCTCATTGGATTTTTGAGCCTCTTTTGCCATTTGAGTTACTCTATTTTTAAGGTGTTATTTTCTTCAGTTAGGTGTTGACTCTCTTCATGATTTTCTTGCATCATTCACATTTTTCTTCACTATTTTTCCTCCACTTCTCTTATTTGGTTTTCAAAATCCTCCTTAACTCCTCTATGGCTTGTAACCAGTTCATGTTTTTTCTTGGAAGCTTTTGGCACAGGAGTTCTGAATTTGTTGTCTTCCTGCCATTCCATGTTTTGATCTTTTTTGTCCCCATAATAGGAATCTAAAGTTGTATTGCTGTGCTTCCTTTGCATCCTTTGCTTGCTCATGCTGCTAGTCAATTACTTAACTTTTGAGCTTTTTGCTCCAGTAGAATTCTGCTTCCAGAGCTTTGTCCCAAATCTCTGGGTTTTTTGCAGCTACCAGATATATTAGTTGGGTGCTGTTTGAAGCCTCCACAGACTCTGACACCTGATCACACACTCCAGCATCTCCACCGAAGACAGTGATCCAGATCCAAGCAGGTAAAAGCAAAAGCTATTACCCCTCAGAATGCTTGCTTGGTCCCCCTACAATCTGCATGCCAGGAGCTCTGAAGAAGCTATGTGGAGGCAGCTGCATTACAGATGTGCCTGAGGTGCTTCAGAGGCAGAGTCCAGACTGCAGTTTCAGTCCCCCTGCTCCCAAAGTTTACACTGACCTTTTGCTTTGCCTTTGGCATTTATGGGTTGATAATTTAGGAAAACAGTCACAGCTGCTAGTGATCCACTCTCCTGAAGTCCTTCCAGCCATGGCTGATCTAGGCCACCCTGGGGCTAAAACTGCAGGCTCCACTCTCAATATGCTGTGATAGACCCTTCCTGCCAGTCTGCGGGGCTGCCTTCAGCTGGAGATTTGTTTATCTCTGTCACTTTGTGGGTTCTGTAGCTCTAAAATTTGTTTAGAGTCATATTTTATAGGTATTTGAGGTGGTTATGAGGGGAGCTCATGGAGCTTTCCTGCTTCTTTGCTGCCATCTTGGCTCCCACATGATTTCTGGTTTTGACAATACATAATGTGATGCAGAAACTCAGTAGAGAACCCCATGGATTACATTTACGACTGGAGATCTGTTCTGGGCCACTATTTCATGAAGAGCATACAACATGTTTATTCTACTCTCAGTTCCACTCTTCATTCTGTAGACATTTCCACTTCTCCCTTATTAGCCTTACCACAATGGATATCCATCTTCCCACTTCCCTTTCAAATGTTTTTTCCTCTCATGTTAAAATGTAAGCTCCTCCAGGTTATATACTATCTTTTTTTCACTTCCGTTTGTGTCTGTAGGCCTTAACACAGTTCCTGGAATTAGGTAAGCATTTAACAAATGTTCTAGGCAATTAGCTAGCTAATGATAATGGGAATTTGAAGATCCTCCCTGCCCCTTACTAGACCTAAGGGAATCTGGAAATCTTCATTGCCACTTAATAAGTCAAATGCAATCATATGGAACCTGTGGTAGGAGGAGTTTGCTGAATGGGTGTAGCAAGGATAAGAGGAAGCTGGGAGTCAGAGCAGTTAGAACTGAGGGAGGAGAGAAGATGCAGATAAGCAGACAATTAGTATTGTTTGTTTCTGGGAAGACTTTGGTATTGTGTTGCTTTTTGCAGTGATAATATGTATTAATTCTTTTGTTGCTATGTTGGATTCAGTTTTCTGGTGTTGGGAAAATTTGGCTTTCTGGACTCTAAAATAAGTGTTTTGATTTTGTCTTCTATAAAGAGAGACTGTTATATTTTTCTGTTCAGAACTATGCCAGCACATTCATAGCTACTCTCAGTGCTGTGAATATCACCTTGCAATCTTCTACATAAAAATGATAATTGTATCCACAGAAGTGGATTGGATCATAAAGTAAGAGAATATAGAGAGAAAAGAGCTCAGGACAGAACCATTTTTCCCTCTTACCTTAATATTTTATTTTTTCTCAGTTACATGTAAAAACACTTTTAACATTCTTTTTCCTTCAAATTTTAAGTTCTAAATTCCCTCCCTCCCCTCCTCCTCCTCGTTGAGAAGGCAAGTAATTTGACATTGATTATATATGTGTAGTCACACAAAACATATTTCCATGTAAGTTATTCTGTGAAAGAAAGTACAGATTAAAAAATATAAAGTAAAGAAAAAACATCTGATCTGCATTCAGGCTCTAACAGTTGTTTGGTTTTTTCCCTCTGGATTTAAAAATCACCTTTCATCATAATTTCTGTAGAACTGTCTTGGATCATTGTATTGTTGAAAATAGCAGGGCTATTAATAGAAGGTCATCATTCAATATTGCTGTTACTGTGTACACTGTTTTCCTGGTTCTGATCATTTCATTTTGTATCAGTTCATGTAAGTCCTTCTAGGTTTTTATGAGAACATCTTGCTCACCATTTCTTAAAGCATAATAAAATTTGATCACAATCATATACACCTTCTTCACAGAGGCCCTTTCATTTCTTTTTATCTCTTTGGGATACAGACTTAATACTGATATTATTTGGTCAAAAGGTATGTATAGTTTTGTATTCCTTTGTACATAGTTCCAAATTGTTCTCCAGAATAGTTGCATCAGTATACAACTTGATCAATAGTATATTAGTATTTTAATTTTCCCACGTCCCCTCCAAGATTTGGAGTTTTTGTTTTTCTGTCATATTAGTCAATTAGAAAGGTATGAAGTAGTAACTCAGGGAGTTACTACTTTTTAATTTTAATTTGCATTTCTCTCATCAATAGTGATTTAGAATATTTTTATATGCTTATAGTTAGCTTTGATTACTTTGTTTGAAAACTGCCTGTTCATATTCTTTGAACATTTATCAACTGAAGAATGGCTCTTGTTTATATAAATTTGACTCAGTTTTTATATGTTTGTGAAATGAAGTCTTTATTGAAGAAACTCACTGTAAATTTTTTTGAACAGTAATGATTATCAAATATGTATTTCCCTCCATCTTATTTTCCCTGTTTCTTCTCTCTTTCTACTTTTACCCTTCTTACTCTCAAAAGTGTTTCACATCTGACTTTTAGCTCCTCTGAACTGTCCTCCCTTCTATCAGCTACCCTCTCTTTCCCTTCCTACTTTACTGTATGGTAAGACAGATTTCTCCATCCAATTGAGCACATACATTATTCCCTCTTTGAGCCAATTCAAATTCGAGTAAGGTCCATGTGGTGATCTCCCCACTTGCTTAATTTTCCCCTCCACTGTAAAGTCTCTTTCAGACCTCTTTTATATCAAATAATTTATCCCTTTCTACCTCTCCCTTTATTCTTCTCCAAGTACATTCTTCTTTCTCATATTTTAATTTTATTCTTTTTAGATAATCATGCCATCACATTCAATTTATGTCTGCTCCTTATGTATATTCCTTCTAATTGCCTTAGTAATGAGAACATTTTTAGGAGTTATAAATATGATTTTCCCATGTACAAATATAAACATTTTATTAATCTCTTGTGGCTTCTCTTTCCTGTTTTCTTTTTTATTCTTCTTTTGCTTCTTGTATTTGAAAGTCAAATTTTCTCTTCATCTCTGTTTTTTTTTTCAGGATGCCTGAAAGTCCTCTATTTCACTGAATTCCCATTTCCCCCTGAAGAATTATATTCAGTTTTGCAGGGTAGGCTATTCTTGGTTGTAATCCTAGCTTTTCTGCCCCATGAAATGTCATATTCCAAGACTTCTGATCCTTTAGTGTAGAAGCTGCTACATCTTCTGCTATGCTAACTGTGGCTATATGATATTTAAATGGTTTCTTTTTGGCTACTTGTTGTATTTTCTCTTTCATCTGAAAAGTCTGGAATTTGGCTGTATTATTTCTGGGAGTTTTCTTCTTGGGATCTCTTTCAGTAGGTGGCTGGTGGATAATTTCAATTTCTATTTTACCCTCTGGTTCTAGAAAATCAGAGTGGTTTTCCATCATAGTTTCTTGAAAGATGATGTCTAAACTCTTTCTTTGATTGTGACTTTCAGCTAGTCCAATAATCCTTAAATTATTTCTGCTGAATCTTTTTTTCAGGTTAGCTGTTTTTCCAATAAGATATTTTATACATTTCCTTCTATTTTTTCCATTCTTTTTATTTCACTTTTATTGTTTCTTGATTTTCATAGTCATTAGCTTCCAATTGCCTAATTATATCTTTTAAGGGTTGTTTTTTTCAGTGAACTTTTGTACCTCCTTTTCCCTTTGGCCAGTTCTACTTTTAAGGAGTTCTCTTCAGTGATTTTTTGTATGTCTTTTCCCATTTGGTCAACTTTGCTTTTCAAGACATTCTTTTCTTCATTACATTTTTGTGTCTCTTTTATAGTTTAGTCTATTCTCCTTTTTAAGGTGCTGTTTTCTTCAGTATTTTTTGTGTCTCTTTTACCAAACTGTTGACTTGTTTTTCACAATTTTACTGCTTCATTATCATTTCTCTTCTCAGTTTTTCCTCTCCCTCTCTTTGCTGATTTAAAAAAAATTATTTCTGAGCTTTTTCATGTCCTGAGACCAATTCATATTTTTCTTTGAGGCTTTGGATGCAGGAATTTTAACTTTGTTGTCTTCTGAGTGTGTGTTTTGATATCCCTTGTCACCATAGCACCTTTCTATGGTCAAAATTTTCTGTTGTTTGCTCATTTTCCAGGATAGCTCTTGACTTTTAACTCTTTCCTAAAGTAGGGTTCCATTTTCAAAGTGGAGGGGGCACTGTTCCAAGCTTCAGTCTTTTTTGTGCAGCTATTTTCAGAGGTAATTCTGGGGACATGTAAGTTTTTGGCTTTTTGAAGGTGGTGTGATCTAGGGAGAGACATGTTTATCACTCCCCCTGTACTGTGCACTGGTTTATGAGCTACCATAAACTCTCTTTTTCAACCCTGGAACTGTGACCATGGTCCCTGCTCACCTGCTGCCACAAACTCTGCTGTTCTAGTGCTCCTTCTTGTGCTTGGATTGAGACTCAAGCTTGTGACCCAGATCTAAGTATAGGCAATGCAATAGAGTCCTGCTTATGATGTCAGCAAAGGGACCCCTGTAAATCTTCCTTCTGACCCATTGTCTGAACCCCTTACTATTTTTTGATTGAGAGGTCTGGGAACTGCCCCTACTGATACTGATTCAGCAATCCTGAGATGACTGGTTTGCTAGGCCTATGTCGGACTACTCTCCTCTCTCACCTTGGTGGATCAGACCTTTCATATCAAACTTCTAAGTTGTCTTGAACTGGAAAATTGTTTCGTTCCATCTTTTGGGGGGTTCTTTTACTCTATAATTAGTCTAGTGTCTTTATTTAAAGGCATTTGGAGGGATCTGGGGGAAAGCTCATTTGAGTCCCTGGTTTTACTCCGCCTTCTTGCCTCACCTCCCTAGGACAGAACCTTGAAAAAATCTATAGTTAGTGGGTATTATATAGATGAAGATCTGACAAAGAAAACTAAGAAGCTATTAGGAAGATAGGAAGATATAAAGCTATCCAATAGAAAAAAAGTTTCACAAAAATCTAGAGAATAAAGAGTATACAGGAGGATATAGTACTTAAAAATGCCAAAGCTTGAAGAGAGATCAAGAAGGGTTAGGATGGAGAAAGTCTTTATATTTGACAACTAAAAGATAACCAGTAATTCTAGAGTGAGCAGTTTCAATTTAATTATGAAGCTGAGAGGAAGCTAGATTTCAAAGGTTTTAAGTATGATTGAAAAAAAAGTCTTCTATGACTCATATTCATACAGAATCACAGAATGGGTTATTACTTCTACCCCTGGATGTATCATGAGGCCATAGATCCATCAAATCACCAACATAAAATTTATATAAAACATATAGATATTTTTTCTGGTTTAGACCACATTCCAATTTGAAAGAGCCATTGGACAATTGCATCTCCCAATAACAGTGATTGCAACCTTTTTTTACGCTACCTCTGTGGGGAAGTCCAAACAGCTGTAAGAGTGAAATGAAAGCAGATATAGCGAGAGGGGGGCACTAATTTCTCAAAGGCATGGGGAGAATATAATGTGTGTGTGTGTGTGGGGGGGGGTTCAGAACTGAATTACTCTCAGAAAGAAGTGCCCCCAAAGGGCCCTAGAATTTTGATTCTTTATACTAAGCAGGTGAATGTAGGCCTCCGAACTGCATCAAGGCTACTTGGGGGAACTCGGAAAAGCCTAAGAATTTTTTTTCCCCTTAATCATGAATAAGGTAATTTTTTTTGTTTGGATGTTTCAGAGATCGGGAGATCACTAAGGAGTCAATGTTAACTGGGGGTAGAGGGGTTAGGGAGGTTTTATACTTGAACTATTTTCTAGGAGTTTCTACTATCTTTGTCTTCAGAACCATGTATATTATATTTACTTGGTGTGTGTGTATGAGTGTGTAATATGTATATGATTTTTTTCTACTGTATGAGATTCCTTGAAAAAGAGTTCTTCTCTAATAGAGTATTTAGAGATCATTTTCTTCCTTACAAACAATATTTAACAGTGTTTTGCTCGAATGGTTTTCATGCCTCCAAGTTGAAATATTACTTCTGTCTTCTGTTCCATTTACCCACTATTGTGAAATTTTGTATTCTACTTTATTATTAAAGTCTAAACATCCCTGCAAAGTGCATGGTTTCAAATGAATGAATGGCACTTGTCAGATTAGAACATTCTTCCTGCTACTGACTCCAACATTAAGTGCAAAACCTATCCCCCAGGGCTTAGAATGTTGAAGGGCATTCTTGAGATGTGTTACAATGTGATGATTGTAATATCTGAGAAAACTAAGCCGATAATGCACTAGCATACAAAGTTTATAACTACTCCTGCTTCAATGAAAAATTGAATTGAAAGCAAAGAAGGCACGATGAATAGACACAGTTGGTTTGGCAGGGAGGTGACTGCTGTTTCTGCAATTTCTCCAAACCCTATTTCACGCTAAACCTCACAACAACTCTAAGGACATTTAATCTCAGTCTAAACAAGGTATCTGCTCCCAGAAGTAATGGCTGTGTCACACCAGGGGAGGGTGTGACAGAGTGAAAATTGGAAAGTGTAAAAGAGTGAAAAAAAAGATAATCCTGGAATCATTTCCCACTATTTTTCCATTCACCCAGAGGGAGCATTGAAGCTCTGCTTTTGATTTGGTCTGGCCTAAAGAATCTCTACGTTTCTGATCTAATAATAAGAAATTGCTACTGGGCTCTTAAGTCTATAATACATCCAGTCCCTCTAACTAATGTGCACCTTTACCTTGGCCCCAGGCATCTAGAAGAGAATTGGTTGATTCCTTGATGAAGCTGTCATCTTATGAGAGGACTCACTCCCATTTCTCACATCTTTTGGCTTGTTAAACACTCTCCTCAGCCTCCCTCAACAAAGTATTTAAAGCTTAGTTTCTGGATCATGTCTAGTTCTCACCAAAGGGAGGAAGTTAAAGGGTGTTCAGTGTACAGAATGAATCAAAAATTGGACAAGAATTTGTTTTGCATTTCACCTCAGATATGCATTGCCTTCCTCAATGTCCATGTCTTCTGATAAGCAAGATCAAGTAATTGGTCTTATCCTATTGCTGGTGATTATTTTCTCTGATCTAGAAGCTTTCCTTGCCACCAGTTGGCTTCATTCTTTGAAACTAGAGGCTCTGGATATACTGAATGCACAAGGTCATCTCCAAGTTTGGGCATATATAATCTGACTACATCATTCATTCACCTACTCAGAAAGGAAAACAAAGGAGAAACACAGACAGGGCGTTTGGTGCATGCTCATCTAATTAAGCCTGCGATCCACATAGGATTAGCTTTCCAGTGGAAGTAAACAATACCACTGAACCCTCCCCCCCCCCCCACTCTCCATTACTCGTAGGAAGAAGAGAAGCGGAGAAAGAGAAAGGAAGGGAAACATGACTTGCCACACTGCAGATTAAAAAGAGGAGAGGGTCAAAAGTTTTCTCTCCTTTTAACCAATACAACAGTCCACACCACTGCCACTATAAGCAGCCACAAAGGGCCAGTGTTTTCCATGTCATGCCAAACACTTTCAGTAATGAAATGTCATATAGCCAGAAAAATCCAGGAAGGTGGTTATCCCCAAAGGACCCAAGTAGTGAGTGATATATGTGGTCAACAAGAAGCCGCAGAATACCTGTACATGCTCTGTTTAACCTGCATGACACTTCACAGGGGATACTTATATCTTGTGATCACAGACTGATGGATAAAAATGGTTCAAGGGTAGATTGATTCAAATACATGACTGCTTTCAAAACAATTTTTTTCTACCAAAAATCACATCCATAATGCTCTGCAGTGTTGTCTAGTGATTTTCAACTACGCAGCAGTCTGTCTCCAAAGTGATGATGTTTGGAATATTTCGGCGCTATCCAAGTTCTTCCTCATATAGGAACTTGCAAATTGCAAAATTTGTCTAAGATACCCCAAATGGCAGTATACTTCATGTTCCCCAAAATGTCATCTTTACATTGGAGAACCAATCTGTTAAATCAGAAAATTGTCACCCTGCTTCACTTATACCCAAGAATATGTTTGGGATTTTTCCATGAATCAACTTTAATGCTGGACATATGTTCAAAATTTTTAGGAAACCTGGTGTCTTAGAAGTTTGGAAGGAGGCTAGAAGGTCCAACAAAGTAAGACTAACATAAGGTTTTAGAAAATTTTGTCGTCATAGCTCTGATTTTGCTTTTTCACCTCAAGTCCCATTTACTGCTTATGAATAGCTATTATAATAATATAATATAATATAACTCAACAAATACTTATTAAGCTTACTGAGAAGGGAGCATCAGAGGATAGGGAATAGAAGAACAGTCAGGAAGACTTGGTATTGTAGGCCATGTCTGAATCAATATTGCTCTCTTGCTTCCAGCAAAATGATCAAAATGAGTCACATATACACTATCTAATAGTTAAGATAAGGAAGTTAATGTGTCGATCACATGGAAAAGATACTAAGCAAGAGTATACCGTTGATTCAGTTGAATACTATTCCCCCTCCTATGTGTTAACTCTTGTTTTTACATCATTTATTTCTGACTATTCTCTCCACCAACACCTTTGCACTGAGTCAATTCATATAAGAAACAGTCAAACTGAAAGAGAAAAAAAAATAAACCAACCCAACAGCCTAGTTATGTATGTATGTATGTATGTATGTATAGTACTATTTACCTATAGTACCCTACCTCACCAGCTTCAGTAAAGAAGGCAGGAAGACAGATTTTTCTCAACTCTTCTCCAAGACTGACATTAGTCATTTTAATAATATAGTATTTGGTTTCAATTTTTTATTTATGTTTCTATTTTGGAGCAATTCAGTATATTGTTTTTTCTTATTCTATTTACTCAAGAAACATTTATTAAGCACCTACTATGAGTCAATCATTGTAGGAAACAAATAAGGGAAAAAAAGGCAATCCCTGCCCTTAAGGTGCTTACAGTATAATAGGGGGAGATAATACACACAAAGATGAAGAAAGAGGGGGAAGCTCTCAGCATGGTGGTAATGGGGCATGATGTTTGAAACCAAATATAGCAGCCAATGGTAAATGAAATCATATGGAAAAATTTGAACCCTCTCAGTTTTTCCATGCTTCTTTGAATTCCTCATATTCCTCATTTTTATGACACAACAATATTCAATTACATTTACGTAAGATGATTTGCTTAACTATTCCTTAATTTATTTAACCATTATTTCTTTACCCTGTAAAAATTGTGAAAATTGTGGAAGCAGATTGGTTAATGAATTTCCTAATT
>CM053595.1:35359862-35436531 GCA_028646575.1 Pseudocheirus occidentalis | reverse complement strand
ATTTTCTTGCATCATTCTCATTTCTCTTTCCAATTTTTCCTCCACTCCTCTTATTTGGTTTTCAAAATCCTTTTTCAGTTGATGTATAGCTTCTAAGCATTCTTCAAGTGTCTTTGAAGCATTTGGTGTGGGAGTTCTGACTGGGTTGTCTTCCTCTCATTCCATGCTTTGATCCTTTTTGTCCACAAAAAAGGATTTTAGAGTTTTATTGCTGTTCTTATTTTGCTTCCTTTTCCTCATGTTGGCCAGTCAGTTAATTGGTTGGTTTTTTTTAGCTCTGAGAAACTCTCCTTCAGGGGGAAAGCTCTGTTCCAAATTGCTGGGGTTTTCCCAGCTGCAAGTCCCCCCATCTTTGGCTTGCTGACAACACACCGCAGGACCACCACCCAAAGCCACGTTCCATATCCAGGCCACTCAATGCAAGATCACTTGACCATGATCAATCAATTCAGCCTCCCTGCAGAGTCTTCAGGCCAGGGGCTCTGAAGCAACCCAGTGGGGGCCGCTGCCAGTTCCAGCAGTTCCCCTCCTCCACTGCTTCCTTCCCCTGGGGGCAGATTGGCTGAACTGCTTTTCCTCCCCCAAATTAAGCTTCAGTGTTTCACTTTCCCTTTCACTGACTGTCTTTAATCCTGGTTTGGTAGATGTGAAGATTCCCTAAGGTGCAATAGATCTTCTCTGAAGTAGACTCAAGCTGCAGCTTGGAAGGCTAGGCTCCTCCTGACTGCCCTGGGGCCTGGCCTGGCCTCAACTGCGGTTTTGGTCTGGGCTGGTCTCTGTTCCAGGCATGAGCTGCCCCTCTCCCATCCCCGTTCCTCATGCCTTGGCAGATGTGGAGGTGCTGGAGGCTGTAGATCCTCTCCTCTGCAGACTGGCTGCGGCTCGGCTCTGCTCAGCTCAGTGTGGCTCCTTCCCAGCGCCCTGGGCCTGGCAGCGGTCTTGGCTTCACGCTGGGCCAGCTTACGCTCCCAGACGCCCCAATGAGCCCCTGCTGCTGAGCTGCCTTTGGTGAGAGATGTGTTTTCTGTATTTTTGTGAGTCTGAGAGTCCTAGACTTTGTCTGGGCTCATATTTTATGGGTGTTTAGGGTGGTGGTGTGGGAGCTGTGGGACCTTGCTGCTTCTATGCCGCCATGTTGGCTCTGCCCTGACTTCCTCCATCAGTTCTTTAATGTGGGGATGGATAGCATTTTTTATCATAAATAATTCAGAGTTGTCTTGGATCATTGCATTGCTGAGAATAGCTAAGTCATTCACAGTTGATCATCTTCTTACAATATTGCTGTTACTGAGTACAATGTTCTTCTGGTTCTACTCATTTCACTTTGCATCAGTTCATATAAGTCTTCTCAGTTTTGTTTGTTTGTTTTTGAGAGCATATAACTCAACATTTCTTATAGAACAGTAGTATTCATCACCATCATATACCACAACTTGTCTAGCTATTCCTCAATTGATGGGCATCCCCTTAATTTCAAATTTTTTTATTCTTGGTGTAATGGCAAGCAAGGGAGTAGTCAACACCTTGTTTCCATTCATGATTCTAACAAGTACTAAGGTCCAGAAATTGTTGTGAACCCTAGAACTTGTGAACTCCCGCAACAGGAAGGGGAGGAGCTAATGACCAGATATAAGGAAAGGGCCAGGTTGGAGAAGGCAGAACAGAGAAGGGAGCTCTTATGGTGGAGAAGGAGAAAACTTGTGGTATTCTGGCACTCTGTGTTTGTCTGTTCTGTCTGTGTTGATGTTTGTTTGTGATAACTTTGTACAGAAGCCCCGGGACCTTACTGGAAGCACTGAAAGAGGGTTTTCTAGTTATCTGTTTGCGGATGTCCTGGAGGAGGGTTTTGGAGATCCTGGGACTTTACAGATGATTTGTATTGACCTCTTGGACTTTGTGTGTCTGTGTTGATTTCTATACTAATGATTTGTGTTGGGTTCTCAGAGCTTGTTGGTGGGTCTGAGTTGATTTCACAGGCAGATAGTAAATTGATGATGGTGCTGGCAGTGTGTATGAATATTATTGTGGCTCTGTTAAGATTTTTCTTCCCAGAAACAGAAACTGTGAAGGACTTGAGGTGTACCAAACAGTGTGAACTTCAGTGTGGAATGGGAATTGGATAAGGAACTGCACAAGAAGCTGGACAAAGAACTGAGTGCTGTCTGCCTTTGAACTCAGGTGACAGTTTGATAGATTTGGGCAGGAGCTGGGACCATGGAAAAAGAACCATGGAAGCTGAAAGCCTTCCTCAAGTCAAGATGAAAAGACCTCTCCTAGGTTATATAATGGAAACTGAGAAGATCATGATTTACTAGGGGTGGAGCACTTTTGTCCTTTGTACTTTGATGGTTGAGTTAAAGACTTACTAATTAAGGATGATTGGAAACTAATCTCCAATTAAGAAGAAAGAAGACTTTTTGATTGAAGAGATTAAGACAATGTGACCTAGGGGTGGAAAACTTTTGACTTTGTACTTAGTGATTGACTAAATGAATTTTTTTGTTTAAGAAAGAAGACTTTTTGATTGAAGAGATTAAAACAATGTGAACTAGGAGCAGTCTTTGTGATTGACTAAATGAATTGTATTTTGTTGAAAACTATATGACCACTTTGGTGAAATCTATGTGGCCACTTTAGTGATAAGTTGTGAAGTTATAGCATTGTGAATGCTGTACTTTGATTTTCTGTAAATGTTTTGCCTTAATTTGTTACTGAATAAATGGAGAGTTCACTATACTGTGTAATCAGAACCTTGAAATCTGTTCACAGCAGCAGTTGTCTGGACAGCTGCTAATGCTTGGCTTTGCAATTTGGAAACTGCCTTTTTTATTTTTATCTCTTTTGTGATATAGACTTAGTAGTATTATTGCTTGGTCAAAGTGTTTATGCATGGTTTATAGGCCTTTAAGCATCCTTTCAAATTGTCATGACTGAATTAGTTCACAACTCCACCAACAATGCATTGGTGTCTTGATTTTCCCACACCTTGTCCATTATTCTCCTTTTCTGTCCTATTAATCAATTCATTAGGTGTGACGTAGTACCACAGAACTCATTTAATTTGCATTTCTCCAATCAATAGTGATTTACAGCATTTTTTCTTAAGACTTCAGATAGCCTTGGTTACTTGATCTGAAAATTAACTTATATATATGTGATGTTTAGGATTTGTCTGGGGGTTTTGTTGTTGTTGTTGTTGTTTTGGGGGGTGTTTCTGGGGCTTTTTTGCTTTGTTTTGTTTTGTTTTGTTTTGTTTTCATCGTGGCTTTCAGGAAGTCCAGTAATTTTAACATTACCTCTTCTGGATTTTCCAGGTCAGTTGTTTTTCCAATGAGATATTTGACATTGTCTTCTGTTTGTTTGTTTTTTCATTCTTTTGGTTTTGTTTATTATTTCTTGAAGTCTCATAAAGTCTTCAGCTTTTCTTTTGTCTGTTCCAATTTTTAAGAAATCATTTTCTTCAATGAACTCTTGTACCTCATTTTTCATTTTGCCAATTCTACTTTCTAAGGAGTTCTTTTCTTAAATGGGTTTTTGTGCCTCTTTTACTATTTGGCCTGTTCTGTTTAAGGTGTCATTTACTTCAATATTTTTTATGCCTCTTTTACCAAATTGTTGGCAATTTTCCATGATTTTCTTGTACCACTCTCATTTCTTTTCCCAATTTTTTACTCTTTACTTATTTTTTTTAAAGCTTTTTGATCTCTTCCAGGAATTCTTCTTTTTTTTTTAACCTGAGACCAATTTACACTTTTTCTTTGAGACTTAAATGTTGCAGTTTTGACTTATGAGTTTGTGTTTTCACCATATGTCAGAGATGAAATATCTGTCACCATAGTAAGTTTCTACACTCAAATTCTTTTATTGTGGTTTGCCCATTTTCCCATCATAGTTCTTGGTTTTTAACTCTATGTTATAGTGGTTCTCTGCTCCCAAGATTGAGGTGGTGCGACCCCAAACCTCAGATCTTTCTTGCTGCTTCTCTTAGAGCTATTTTGGTGGTTCTTTAAGTTTTTAGTTCTTCCAAAGCAGTATGATTTAAGGAGAGGTGTGATCACTGCTCCTGTGGCTTGAGCCCTGGTCACACACACACTCTTCTCTACCCCCAAACTATGTCAGAGCCCCCACTGCTGTGCAACCATATTTTTTCTGTGCTAGCAGCTCCTCTTCACCCTGGGACTGCCACCCAGAACAGAGAACCAGGTCTTTATATGGTCAATACAACAAAGGTCTGCACATAGTGCCAGCAAAGGGACTCCTGTAATCTTCTAGCCAGTTGTCAGACTTCCTTACCATCTGTGGGCTAAGAATGCTGAAAGATGCTGTTGCATTCACTGATTCAGTTGCCTCAAGACCTGTTGCTGATTTGCTGGGGTCCAGCCTGTGCTGGACTGCATTCCACGCACACTCTGCTGTGACAGACCTTTCCTGCTGACTTTCTAAGTTACCTTGGGCTGGAAAATTGCTTCTCCACATTCTTTTGTGAGTTCTGCCATTCCAGAATTCATTTCTGAGACATTGTTTAAAGTTTTTGGATGGGAATGTGGAAGAGTTCAGGTGAGACCTTGCCTTTGTGCTGGTTAGTTCTAGCCAACTATTCAATTTTCCTGTTTTTTAATCCTCTGTTACAGGAGATGTCCCACTGGATAGCAATGAAGAGAGACAGATTAAGAAAATAATCTGACGCTAAAAATATATTAATAACAATAAGAAAAAATATAGATAGATAACTGAAATAGGATAAGAATCTCAGTCATCCTTTCCTGAAGTTTTGCACTCAATACATTACCAATCTCTGTTTAAGTACTCTTATACTCTACTTACAGTCAGGAATATGCTGGAGCTTTCCCTAACCAGCTTATAAGAACTAATTATTAACTCTTGTATGAATATTTATGTATCAGAAACTGGCAAGAGCTACAAATTCGGACTTGATTTATTATTTTGTTGCTTTTCTAGATTTATGAAAGTGTCTGTAATGTAGATTAAACTTAAAAGAATGTGGTATACATTTTTGTCTGGACATTCTAACTGTGAAACATTCACCAGCACACCACTGTACTGTGCTATAAGTGTTTCTTGAGCTCATTAGGAGTGTAGTATTAGGTTCTCAAAATAAAGTCATCACCATCCAATTAATAATAATAATTAATAACAATAATAATAAACAGTAAGCATTTATATAAAACTTGAAGTTTTGCAAAGTGCTATGAATCTATTACATTTGAGACTCGTAGCTCTTCTCCTTAATAGTTTTCTTACAACTCACTCGGATTAACTTGTGCTTGTTTGTATGGTTTATGCCATGAAACAATTTCTCACCTTTATATTCTTATACTCTATAGTCTATCCCAAAAGAAATTCTTTGTGTTCTTCTTCTGGGCACTGTACTTTCCTATCTCTCTATTCCTAGGATACCTGACCAAGCATTGCACGTGCCCTATGTACTTATTTTATATTATAGTTTTATATACACAAGCCTTATCCTCCCTACTACCACAAGATCTTTAAGGACAGGGTTTATTTTTTATACAGTGTTGTATGCCATAAGGTACCTAACACAGGTACTTGGGGAAAAAATGGCTTCTCAACAAATAGATGTGAGATTGAATTACATTATAATGACTTTTGAGAAGCCAATGAATAAATACTCCCTAGAGGGAGGTCTAGTTGGGCCTGCCTTACATTAAATATTTCTATTTTTTAAAGTGGAATTCCAGTACTCTCTAGGACTTCTAGTGATCCTCTTTGGGAGGAAACTATTTAGGGGGACTATTTAGTAAACAAGAACAGTGCTTTTTTAGAAGGAACACAGATCTTATTGGTCAGAAAACTTGGTCTCTCATTTTGAGCTGTGGCATTAATTAGCTATTGACTTTTATTTGGCCTCTCTGTGGTGCTTCCTCATCATCCCTCAAATAAGGATAACAATTCCTTCTCCAAACTACCCTGAAGGATTGTTCCGAGGAAAAGCAAGATGATAGATTTAAATGTGAAGGACTGTTCATTTTTCTCTATCACAATTAGCCTTTATATATATTTTAGAACTCTCTTTAAAACCTTTTCTTATATCTTCATGGTCAGTTACTTGGTAAAATATTTTCTAAATTATATATGTATATGTATACATATATGTGTATGAGTATATTTATGTGTGTGTGTATGTATGTATGTATGTATGTATGTTTGAAAGGAGTTGAAGCACTAACTTTTATAGAGAAATTGTTTCAATATAAATGAGTTTGCATTTATAGTAAAGCCTTTAATTGTGGACCAACATATGCTATTCATGAAAACCTCACAAATGTTTATGATTAAATAAAACTTAAACAATAAATATTGTCTAATTGTCATCTGTGAATTTTTATTATCACTTTATTCAGTAAACATAATCCAATTATAAACCAATAAAAATATTGCTAGCGTAAAAGAGTGTTGAAATAATTTTCCTTTTTGATACTAATATGGGGAAAATTATTTTCAGGCAAGTAAATTATAATAAAAATCAGCATTAATAATTCAGTTTTACTGTATACCCCTCAAACAGTTGTATTTGTCATGTAATGGAAAATCATCTTAAAGTTTAGTAATGCTAAAAAATTACAATAGGCTCAAGAGTAAAAATCAATTTGTAATTTTCCATAAATGTTCACCAGTAATACACACATGACATCTTTATTAATGTGCAATATTATATTTTTATAGTACCTTCCATCTAAACAGCTGTCAAAAAGTCCCATTTTGCATTCAAATGATACTTTCATAATTTTGAGATGGCTTAAAAGTATCTATGTCCTAGGAATCACTAGAATAAATAATAGTTGGAGCCCTGTAACTTTATAGACAATAGAGAAAATGAGGTCACAGAATCACAGACTCCCAGAGTTGGAAGCAGACTGGAGTTATCTAAACTATACCAGAAACTAGCAGTTGACCTTGTAACAAAAATCTTATCTATAATATAGCTGAAAAGAAGCAGCCAAGACTTTGCTTGAAGAAATAACTCAGTATCTCCCCTTACAATCCATTCCATTTCAGAATAGCTCTAATTTTAAAGGAGTTTTGCTTTGCTTTGTTTTTTCACCCATACAGTTAAATTTGATTCTTTGTAACTTCAGCCCCATTTCTCCTAGATCACTCCCTGGAGCCAACAAAATCCTTCTTCTACATGACATCTCTTCAAATATTTGTAGATAGTAATCATATCCTCCATTATATACTCTCTTTTCTAGGCTAAATATCTCATTATTTTACAGACCAAGTAGTGTGAACTCTGACTCTTTACCATCTTGATTACTTTACTCTGTATACTCTCCAATTTCTCAAGAACATTCCTGAAATGTGGCCCTAGAATTAAAAATACTGCACTGGATATCATCTGGCCAAGGAAAATGCAATACAACTTACATTGCCTAATTCTGGATGCTCTTACCTTTTTATATTCACTACCTTGACTGCCCTGACAGACTATTGGCTAATATTGGACTTGTAGTCTGTGAAAATCTCCAGATTGTTTTTTTCTCTGATAAAAAGAGATAATTCTCTAATCTTGAACTTGGAAAGTAAACATTTTGAAGAAAAATATGAGAACTACATTTATTAAATCTGCCCCAATTTTCTAACCTGTAAATATCATTTTGGTTCATTTTTATGTCACCCAATATGTTACCTTTTTATTCCAAATTTATATCACCCACAAATTGAATAAATATACCAACTTTTCTTCATTCAAGTTATTAGGAAAATATTAAAGAGCCCAAGGCCACGCTGAGAATCCTCCAATGATTTAATAGATTTCCTTCCAAATTAACATCAAACCATGGTGGACAATCAAAGTAGAAAGAAAGAAAGATGAATTTGGAATAAAAAGGACCTTGGCTTGAATTTTTTACTCTTCCTTCTACTCTCCCTGTGAGATTAGGCAAGTTTTATTTTACCTTCCTAGGTCTCAGTTCTCTAATTGTAAAGTGAGGAGTTTGGACTAGGTTGCTTCCAGAATCCTTTCTAGTTCTGTATTTTTTTTAATGATTATTCTTTGGGTTTTGCCATTTGCCTATTTTGAAATCTATTTATCATTAATATTTCTTTTTTTCCTCCATGGAATAGTATGAGAAACATTTTCATATGCTTAGCTAAAAATCTAGTTTATGAGTATCATCTGCCAGTTCTTTTCATGATCCTGAGACTTAGTTCACTGAACTCATGAAGGGCAGCTAAATTTTGCTTTGCTACTTCTTATCTATCTATCTATCTATCTATCTATCTATCTATCTATCTATCTATCTATCTATCACATCCTTATTATCCAGTTTTATTCTGCCCTTGACAGTCCCAAATCATTCTCCTTGGGAGAGAAAACACAACAAAACTAAACAGCTCTGGTTCTTTCCATGTTTGGTAAAGTTGTTTTATGCACCCTAAGCAAATATCTTATCTATTCTTTGATCCTCCTCTTTTCTTCACTCTAACAAGAAAAAGATAATCTTTTTGTTATATTCAGCTATTCTCAATAGCTTTAAATTATCCTAAGACATAGTGATTTCTTTTTAAAATGCTTTATTGATGCTTCTGAACACACTGTCCCTTTGCAATAACTCTCCACCATAGAATATTCCCTTGTAAAAATAACAACATTAAACAAAGTAGACTATCCCAGCTAATGTATCCAACAGTGTATGCAAAATTATGCATCTGTATTCTACCACCTCCCTACAAAGAGGGAGGACTTGTGTGTGTACCATCATCATCTTGATACCACTTTTATGTAGATTTATATATATTGGCTGGCTGTAAATATTGTTGGAGTATGTTGATTTCCAGAAGCTAAATAGTAACACACAGTTCCATAATGTTCCCCCTCCCTGCCCTGCCCAAGAATTTCTGGGACTATGAGGCCATTCCATATGTACTATTTGTCTATGACAGAAATGTGGGTTTGATGTTTCTCAATCTAAGTTAAAGAGGAGTCAATATATATTAGGTCATGTTTTGTGATGCCTCATTCAGTAATTATAGAAGAGAGTATGGAAAATGCCAATTATTAACATACAAATGAGAATCCAAGAAGTTCTTTTAGAAACTGAGATTTTGGAATCCAGAAAATAGAACACAAAAACATGGAGCAAAAAAGCTGACAGAACTGAGAAGATGACAGAAATTGAGTCCAGCTAATAGACAGTATCTGTAGCTGTTGTTGGGAGCTAATTTGATTAAAGAAAAACTCAGCTGCTCAAAATGGCTATTTAGTACATGGTCAAACCTCTACTCTAGGTAGAGAGCTGCTTTGCTCTCTGTCACCATTTACAGCTCAAGAGTGGGAAAACCACCCACTAGTTAGCCTATATTGTCCTTTATTGCCCTCAGTGGTTCAAGAAAGGGAGTTTCTTCAAAGCCCTGATGGATCTCAGGATTAAGAGAATTACTTTTTAATGAAAGCATGCCAGGATGCTCCAGAGCACTATGAAGGTAGCAGACCTATTAAGTTCTTCAGATCCCAGTCTCAAGGCTGCTCTTCACCAACAGAATATTACATTACTTAAGCCTCTGGAGAATATCAAAGAAGAGTAGCTGTTCCAACCAGCAGGTGCCTCATGCAGTATATTGTTTCCCAAAGAGATCAAGGACAGAGTTTTGAGTTGCCCGGGCACATGGGTTTACCTATTCATGTCCTTTTTTGTAAGGTTTCTGTTTGTGTGTTACCTCTCTGTGCATTGCTGGGAGAGAATGACCAAGGTTTATGGGTGAACTGTCATGTTTTCATAATTATTGCATGTCACCTTTTACTTAGTAAATGCTATGTTATGATCATTTTTGCATGTGCTTTCTCATTTTTCAGAAACTCTTGTTTTTTTACATTTATTTATTTTATTTTACATTTATGGAATAAAACAAGTATTTTCATAACAGCATAATAAAATATGGTTGTATATAAAATTGAAAATCTATTATTATGTACAACTTGCTATTCCTTTTAAGCATATAATAAATTATCATGTAATTTTTTTTTACTACTAGACACTAATATTATGTATATTTCTGAGATTTCAGAATCCAGAAGACAGAACACCTGAAGCTGTAATGCAATGCATGAGCAGCTTCCCAAAAGAATGCTAATGTGAACAGCTTTCAAGGTTTGGATTACGCAGTATAGTGAACATTTCATTTATTCCATTACAAATCAAGGAAACATTCACAACAAATGACAATATAATATTCACAACATTACATCTTATCACAGAAAAATCACAATATAGTGTTCATAACAGCTTAACATTAGAATGGTCACGTAGTTTTCACTATAGTGGTCACAATATTTAGAACAAAGAACAAAAGAATAATCATCTGGTTTCCCTAAGGGGGGAAACCCTCCTTACTTAATCATTCATTCATTTCACAATACAGTAATCAATCTTCCACTCATGGGGCAATCATAGATTAAATTGATCAGTCACTTAGCTAGCAATCAGTCACTAAGTCTGACTGTTCATTAAGTGATCATTAATCACTAAATACAGTCATTAAAAAATTATGCAAACCCTCCACCCCTTGATGTCTAATACACTTCAATTTCATCATGGGTCCAAAGGGAGGCCTTTGCTTCATCTTGTCTCGGGTTGCTCTCTCAGATTCCCTGGATTCCCTTCCATGGTTCCAGATCCTACCTGAATCTATCAAACAACCACCTGGATTCAGTGGCAGACAGCTCCCAGCTCCTTGTCCAGTCCTTCAGGAAGTTCTTGTTACACACTGAAGTTCACAGGTTCCAGCATATCTCAAACCCTTCACAACTTCTGTTGCTGGGAACTCAAGGATCAACCAAGCCACAAACAAATAAAGACTTATCTGGGTCATGCTTCTTCGGTCCTCCAGCAGTTCGGCTGGGCCTAGGACCCAGAAGGAATCTCAGCCTTCCAGGAGGCAGCAACCAGATTCTGGTCTCAAGAAAAACTCCAACTCAGTTCTCAGTCAGCCTCCAGATGTTAGGAGAGAAATTCTCTCTCTAAGGCAGCAGCAACTTCAGCCTCCACTCTTCTTCCTCTGCCAGGAGCCACCAGGAGGAATATTTCTGATTCTGATTCTCTGTCTCTGGAATTCTTCTTATATACATACACTGACCTCCTGTCTCAGCCAACTCCCTCCTGCCACATCAGCAACAGGAGACAGAGTTCACATACTCTGTTCACACAGGAGACAGAGTTCATCCTTTCTGCCTCTTTCACAGAAGTATTTAGCCCTTAGTTACTAAGGACCAAGTACCTGCTAAATTAATTACTACAGGAGCAAAGGACCAGACAGAACTGAGAAGCTGACAGAAACTGAGTCCAGCTTACAGTGTCTGATGTATACACACACATATTTTTATATGTATGTATATATGTAAATTCATTCCATTCAAACTTTGATTTATCTGTTCTTTCTTTTTATACAGGTAGCATCTTTCTTCATATGTTCTTCATTGTTAATTTGGATATTCATAATAGCCCAAATGAATTATTCACTCACAATGTCATTCTTAAAACAATATTGCTGTATACAATGATCTTTTGGTTCTGCTCATTTCACTCTTCATTATTTCATGAAAGCCTTTCCATGTATTTCTAAGATCATTCCTATCCCATTTTTAAGAGTTTATTTAAATAATGTTTAAGACTTAATGGTGTTATTATAATTAACTCATATAAATGTCAAGCCTATTGGTGGGGGCTCAGGAGCTACAGTTGTTTGTGTAGCCATTTATTTCCCCATACTTATTTTACTCCAGGACTTGAGAAAGAATTATATTATGGACACCCATGACTGGGCTTCTCTCTGGAAAACTTCAGATCTATGAGAGTGAGGAAAACCTGGGATAAGTGATCCAACCCAGAAAGAAGACAAGGAAAGTCAGGGTTATGTCAAGCAACACGTCCCTCACTACATCTACAAGACACTGACATGCTTTTCTATTCATCGTGACCCTATATGTACCTTAGAATAGAAGCCATTAATCATTTATGTTTGTTTTATTGACTAACTTGCAAAGCCTATAAGCCTCATCTCAAAATAATGATTTAAATGTGTACAATAAAGTACATAAGCATACAAATAAAATCAATTAATATTGTTATTCTAAATACATATATGTATATGTCTATATGGATATATTTGTATATGTCTGTATACATATACAAATACATGTATATATCATAGCCCCAGATTGAGAACCACTGTTTTAGAATAATTTTTAAATCTTTAAATGCATTAAACATATTATAAGTCCCTGAAGTTATAAGTCCAATACTTTATTGGACATAATGAGCAATCATTCCAATGGAGAAATCTGTTGACATGAAAACTCAATTATTTCTTTAACTATTAGATTTGAAATCATTTTCCTGTGTCTAGGAACAGATTGACCTTCCTTAATATACTGCTCCACCTAAAAATAATGGTCCACTTAGCCCAGTATTTTGTCTCTGATAATGGCAATCAGTGTTGTTTGTAGTTGAAATGTCCACATCAAATTTCTTTCAAAAGTAAAGTATGGGTTGGGTTCGGGGGTGGGGGGGACTCAGACCTTAGTAATATAAACAAACAAAAATTAAATGAGACCTCAGAAACTGTGCATCTATATACTTATTTATACAAAATCATTGTGAGTCATATATACATTAATCTAGAATATTAGTACAGATCATCTATCCCCACATGCTTAATTCTCCAGATATAGAACTCTTGGGCAGTTAGGTGTTTCATTGGCTTGAGCACTGGGCCTAGAATCAGGAAGACTCATTTTCCTCAGTTCAAATTAGGCAAAAGCCTCTTACTTGCTGGGATAGTCAGTTAACCCTGTTTGCCTTAGTTCCCTCTTCTGATAGATGTGCTAGAGAAGAAAATGGCAAACTACTCCAGTTTAAATGAATTTCCCAAATGAGGAACTGAAGAGTCAGACACTGCTGGAAAACAACTTAACAATAGAACTCTTATGCTGGTGCCTTAGTATCTTGATTGGGGAATACCTAAAAATTCTCATATCTATATAATTTCATCTATGTATCACCTTACACCCTGCATATTTTGTTTTCTCATCAACCCCACAACCAACCCCCATACCAATATCTCACCAACTCCCCAAACCAATATCTAAAATTCCACACAGAATTTTCCAGTTTTGGAAACAAATTCAAATCAATACACTTATTACTACTAGAAAGGGTACATCAATTATATCCATATGGTGCCATTAACCATCACTGTAACTTCCCAAACCAATATACTCCTCCCTGTTTGCAACATAAATGATGGCTACTCCAATTAGAATACAACCTCCTTGAGGAAAGGCGCTATCTCATCATTTGCATTTTTATAGAATTTAGTGTAGTGCTGGGCACATAATAAATATTTAATGAATACTCTTTAAGCTCATTTGTATCAACAGGGGCACAGGTTTTTACCAGCAATATTTATTAGATAGCCTCTTTTTAATTTTTGATTTACTAAAATATGTAGAGATTACAAAATTAGCTATCATTTGTTCATTATGAAAACAAAAAGAAAAACCATTTGATTTGGTTCTGCAAAATACTTCCTCAGCTTTGTTTCTTCCACCAATTTATCAAAATCACTGAAAATTACTTTGAAGAAATAAATTTGTCCAATGATCCTCTAATCATAAACATACATCATAAATTTCAAGCTGGAAGGGACCTTAGAGGCCATTTGTTTAAATCCCCTCATATTTACAAATGATGGAACTAAGGTCCAGAGGTACTATGTAACTTCTTCAGGGTCATACAGGCAGTAAATAGCAAAGTGAGAATATGGACCCAGATGACAGATCAGAAGCTAGCTCTCTCTCTTTTTATTATTATCTACCTATCATCTATCTATACCTTTAGCTTTCTATATCCACAGTCACACACACACACACACAGAGATAGGTAACAGTATTCCATCCCAATTATATACCACAACCTGCTCAGTAATTCCACAATTAATATGCATCCTGTCAATATCCATTTTTAGCTATCACAAAGAGAGCTATCAACATTTTTGTACAAATAGATCCCTATCCTTTTTCTTTTAAATCTCTTTGGAATACAGGCCTAGCAGTTGTATGACTGTGTCAAAGGCATAGTTCCAAATTTTTCTTCAAAATGATTGACTCAGTTCACAATTCCATTAATGTACAATTTTCACATCCCTTCCAGAATTTGTCATTTTATTTCTCTGTCATATTAGTCAATCTGAGAAGTGTGAGCCTCTCTATCTCTTGTTTAGTCATAAATACTTTCCTAATCCATAGATCTAACAAATATTTTTATCATGATTACATAATTTGTTTATGACTTTATCCTTTGTTTTTAAGTCATTTATCCATTTTGACCTTCTTTGGTATATGGTGAGAGACTATGCCTAGTTTCTGATAAAGAGCTTTCTAGCTTACCCAGAAATTTTTCACAATGTTGAGTCCTTGCCCTAAAAGCTTGGATCATCAGTTCTCTCTCTGGAGGTGGGTAGTATTTTTCATCATGGGTCATTTGAAATTATTTTGTATATGATATTGATCAGAGTAGTTAAATCTTTTACAGTTAATCATCATTACAATATTGCTGTTGCTGTATGCAATGTTCATCTGGTTATGTTCAATCCAGTTAACTTCAGCATCAGTTCATATAAGTCTTCCCAGTTATCCCACAAATTTTGGAATACTGTTTCATTTTTGCCCTCTTTAATGAATTATTGTTTTTGTTATTTGTTTTTTGACCTTCTTATTCTTTGGATTAAATTATTCACTTCCAATAATTTTAAGATATGCTCATTACTGAATGTAATTTTTGTTACATTTTTGTCTGAAAAGGCCTGTTTAATATTTTTGATATGCTGCATTTTCTTGTGAGGTTGTTATGCTCTAATACATCATCAGTTTTTGTGAAGGTGCCATGTAAAGTGACAAAAAATGTTTACTCCTTTCTATTGCCATTTAATTTTCCTTAGAGGTCTATAATATCTAAATTTTCTGAAATTCTATTCATTTCCTTATTTTTTTTCTTATTTCTTTAATGGTTAAATTTATCTGGCTCAGAGAAGGGAAAGTTGAGGTCCACCACTAGTATAACTCTATTGTCTATTTCCTCCTATAACTCATTTTTTCCTTTAAGAATTTTGAAGTTATGATCAGTATATATGTTTAGTATTACTATTATTTCATTGTCTTACCACCTTTCAGAAAGATAAAGATTCCCTGGCTCTCTCTCTTTTAATTAGAATTATTTGATTTTTGCTTTGTATGAGATCATGATTGCTACCTGGTCTTTTTTACTTCAGCTGAAGCAAAATAGATTCTATTTCAATCTCTTATTATAACTCTGTGTGTGTCTATCTGTTTCAAATCTTTTTCATGTAAGAAGCATATTGCTGGGTTCTGGTTTCTAATCCATTCTGCTATCCATTACCATTTTCTGAAAATTCCGTTAACACTCACAGTTATGATTACTGATGATATTTTCCTTTATCCTATTTTCTTCTTTTTATCCTTATCTTTCTTCTATTACCCTGTCCTTTTTCAAAAGTCTATTTTGCTTCTGATCACTGCTACCCTTAATTCACCCACCTTTTTATCACCTCCCTTTCTTTTATTACTTCCCTTCCTACTTCCCTGTTGGATAAGATATATTTCTATATCCAACTGAGTAGGTATTTGTGTGTGTGTGTGTGTGTGTGTATGTGTGTGTGTTCCCTCTTTGAACCAAAGTTGATGGAAGTGAAGTTCAAACATTACCTGCCCCACCTCATTTTCCTTTCCATTGTAAAAGGCCTTCCTTGAATGCCTCTTATAATTTTCCCCATTCTTTATTTACCTTCGCTGCTTCTCCTAGTTGTAACAGCAATCAGTTTAGCAAATACTTAGCATTTAGTAACTTAGGGCTAAGTATGGAATGCATGAGCCCTGTCCACTGTTGAGAAGGTATGAATTCCCCTGTTGATGTGGAAGAAGGGGATTGGTTGAGACAAGAGGCCAGTGTGTGTATATAAAGAAGGATGCCAGAGACAGAGAGACAGAATTGGAATTTTCCTGTTGGAGGAAGCAGGATTGTCTCAGCATCTGGGAGCTGGGCTTTTGTACTGAAGAAGTGAGTTGGAGTTTTCTTGAGATAAAGAGAGAGAGAGAGAGAGAGAGAGAGAGAGAGAGAGAGAGAGAGAGAGAGAGAGAGAGAGAGAGAGTTTGTGTCTCCCAGAATTTGGAAGCTGACTGAGAATCTAGATGGGGTTTTCCTGAGAGCAGAATCTGGTGAAAGCCAGATAGGCCGATATTCCTTCTGGGTCCTAGGGTCAGCTGAACTGTTGGAGGACTGAAGAAGCATGACCAGGATAAGACTTTGTTCATGGCCTGGCTGATCCTTGAAGTGGTGAAGAGTTTGAGATGTGCTGGACCCTGTGAACTTCAGTGTGTGCCAGGGATTGCCCCAAGGACTGGACAAGGACCTGAAAGCTGTCTACTTGTGAGGACTGGAAGAGAACCTGGCAGCTGTCTGCTTCTGAATCCAGGTGACTGTTTCATGGATTCAGGAGGGAGCTGGGACCATGGAAGGGGATAGAGGGAATCAGAGAGACCACCCAGAGTCAAGAAGAAGAAAAGGCCTCCCCTTGGAGGAAATTGAGGTTTGCTGGACACTGAGGGGTGGAAGGTTTGTGTGGTTTTCTAATGATGTATTTGTGATTAATGATATTTAGTAATCGTGAATCTAGATTAGTGACTGATTGAGTTAATGGTTGTCCCATGAGTGGAAATTTGATTATTGTATTGTGAATTGACTGAATGATTAAGTTTCCCCTTAGGGAAACCAGATGGTTATTCTTTTGTTCTTTGTTCTACATATTGTGGCCACTGTAGTGAAAACTGTGTGGCCATTCTAAAGTTAAGCTGTTACGAACATTATATTGTGATTTTCTGTGATAAGATGTAATGTTGTGAATATTGTGATATATTTTGAATGTTTGCCTTGATTTGTAATGGAATAAAAAGAGTGTTCACTATACTGTGTAATCCAAACCTAAAAAGCTGGTTCACAGTAGCATTCTTTGGGGAATCTGCTTGTGCATGGCATTACACCAGTGCTTTCCTCTTTCTTACCTATCCCTACTTTTTAAAAATCTTCCCAAGATCTTCAACTCATTCCCATGCCTTTGGTCTATGTAGAGTCCTTCTGATGACTTAGTCTTTTTCAGTCATGTCTTCTTACTCTTAATGACTCAATTTGAGATTTCTCAGAAGAGACACTAGAATGATTTGCCCTTTCTTTCTCCATCTTATTTTACAGAAGAGAAAACTGAGACAAATAGTATCAAGTGACTTGTCTGGGGTCACATAGCTAGTGTATAAAATCATCTTTTAACTCAGGTCTTCCTGATTCCAGGCCTGGTGCTCTATCCACTGTGCCACCTAGCTGCACAGCATCTTTTTAATGACTCTAATGATAAAATGTGTAGGAGTTACATGTATCATCTTTTCACATAGGAATTTAAGCAGTTTAACCTTATTGAGTATTGAGTCTTTTATGATTTCTAATTCATGTTTACCTTTTTATAATTCTCTTGAGTCATATTTGAAAGTCAAATTTGCTGTTCATTTCTGGTCTTTTCATCATGAATGCCTGAAAAGTCCTAGAGGACTTTGATCAAATGCCAATTTTTTCCCTGGAAGGATTATACTGTTTTGCTGCGTAGGATATTCTTGTTTATAATCTAGTGTCTTCTGGAAATAGCATATTGCAAGCTACTTTAATGTTGTATCTACTAAATATTGTGTGAGCCTAGCTGTTACTCTACAGCATCTGAATGAATGATCTCTTTCTGATTGCTAAAAGTATTTTCTCTTTGATCAGAGATTATCAAAATTTGGCTGTAATATTTCTGGGAGTTTTCATTTTGAGATCTCTATCAGGAGTTGATCAGTGGATATTTTTTTCCCACATCTATTTTATCTGCTGGTTTTAAAATGTTTGACTCATTTTTCTTTATAATTTCTTGAAACATAATGTCTAGCCTCTTTATTCGAACATGGCTTTCTGGTAGCCCAATAATTCTTAAATTTTTTCTCCTAGCTCTATTTTCCAGGTTGATTGTTCTTTCCAATGAGATATTTCATGTTTTCTTCTATTTTTTTCATTCTTTTGAATTTCTTATATTTCTTGATGTCTTACATTAGTGTCCACTTGCCCAAATCTAATTTTTAAGGAATTATTTTCTTCAGTGAGAGTATTAAACATCGACCAATTCATGTTATTTTATAAATTATTTTTACTTTATACTCATATACATTTTCTGCCATCAGTGTGTTATCATTCACATATCTGAGATTATGGATATTTCTCATAGAATCCTTAACTCTGGCTTTTGATTCATGTTTCTGAAATAAATTGATGCAGAGTAAAGTGAATAGAGCCAGAATAATATACTTTTTAAAATAATTTAAAAGACATCTTGTATATGAGTAAAAACTAGAAAATAATTTGTAAAATAACATTTCTAATTTCAAATTATGCTGAAAGTTATAAGAACTATGATCCACACAATGATAATCTATGATTTGAGAAGACAAATGATATTGACATACTATCCACTTACTGACAAAGAGGTGATAGATTTAGGGACTTGCACACACATACACACACACACACATACACACACACACACAAACTATACCTCAGTATGAGAGAATAAGGCTCCAGAACCTCACCCAGATAACTGAATAAAGACCCTTCTTATTTTTTGTTCTAGCTCCCTAACTTTCATAGATTTGGTATGAACCACATTAGCTTGTGTAAAAATGGGAAAGAGGATGGTGGTAGCATGATAGAAAGTGGTATCAGATTGGAACACTCCATGATTAACTCAAAGGAGGACTTTAAGGGATAGGACTGAGATTTCCCACTATCCCCACTTCTTATTTTTTGAACCCTTCATGGGAAAGGAGAGGAAGTCAAACTGAGAGAGTTGGTGGGCAGCTCAAATATGCCTCATGGCCAGATACTATTGGGCTGATCATACAGAAAGAGGGTAAGAAAATAGAAAAAGTCCATGTCAGAAGGTAGTTCATGGAAGATAGGCCTACTGATTTACTGCTGGTGGAACTATGTTGTTGATTTTTAGTTATTTTCGGTTGTGTCCAACTCTTTGTGACCACATTTGGGGTTTTCTTGGCAAAGATACTAAAGCGGTTTGCCATTTCCTTTTTCTAGCTCATTTTACAGATGGGGAAACTGAGATAAATTGGAGATAAATCACTTTTCCAGGGTTACACAGCTAGTATGTGTGTGAAGCTAGAGCTGAACTCAAGAAGATGAGTCTTCCTGACTCCAGGCTCAGTACTCTGTCCTCTGCACCACATAGTTGCCTCCAGTGGAGCTATACATTGGTCCAAATATTCTGAGAAAATAATTTAGGATAATACAAAAAGAATTATTCAAATGTAAAGATTCTGTACCATTTCACCCAGTGATCCCACTTCTGGATTTATATCCCAAAGAAGTCAATGACAGAAAGGTAACATATATACCAAAATATTCAAAGCAAGATTATTTGTCATAGTAGAAAATTATAAATAAATTGCCGTCTTACACAAACTTTGTCATATGGACATTTCTAGGTGTTTTATGTGTATTTTTTATGATTAAATCTAAGAAGCAAATGGAATCTACCAAAGCAGTTATTGAGTGACATATAAATATTATATGTATTATGTATACAATATTATTGTGTTATGCAGCATAAGGAAATAACAAAGTATTATTTATCTGGGAGAGGAGGGAACTGGAAAGGGAGAAATTGTGTCTTGATTTGTTTCTGCATGCTCTGTGAAATCCTAGCTTATATACACATGCTCATGTGTGTCCAGTCAGGTGCTGAAAGTCAAGCGTAATAAACTGCTTTACCAGATGTCTCTAAACAATGAGCTTATTCTGGAACAGATAGGTGGCACACTGAATAGAGCACCATGTTTGATGCTGTAGATTGGTAATGGCAGCTGCCAGCTCAGGAATTCCTATCTAATAATCAAGAATTACATCTTCTCTATAATTATTAGTCTTGAAGAATCTTAGGTTACCATTTTTTTTTTGCTTTTTTTGGAGGGCAATTGGGGTTAAGTGACTTGCCCAAAGTCACATGGCTAGTTTTTGTGTCAAGTGTCTCAGGTCACATTTGAACTCAGGTCCTCCTGACTCCAGGTCTGGTGCTCTAATCACTGGGCCATCTAGCCACCCCTTAGGTTACCATTCTTTATAGCAATCTCATAAATTGAGAATTGTTAAAGAAAAAGTGTTCATATCTCTTGGGAGAGTATAGGTTCCCCAAGACAGAATTGGCTCTGCATGAATATGGACTCCCTTATGGAGGAGCCTACATTCCTTTTCTTTCCCCTCCAACATAAAAGTTCATGCAGATCTGCTAGATCTCAAACCAGCTTGGAGGAGCTGGTTGTACAATTTCTAGTATGAATTTTCAGAAATCTTCAAATGCTACAAATCAAGGCTTGATTTGTTGTTTTGTTGATTATCTAGATTTAAGAAAGCGATAAAGAAAATGTTAATAATGGAGATTAAATTTGAGTGTCTTGTGTACATTTTAAAAAAAAAGTCAATTGTTAAACATTTACCATAATAGTCCTGCTGGAACCAATATCTTGTAACTGGAACTGCCTCTACTATGCCCCAAACAGCATGCCATCTATTAAGCAGCAAAGTCTTGACTTATTCTTGCACCAAGATCCAGTGAATTTTTTCATGCAGCTAAGACTATTACTAGGGCAGTAACTTTCTTTGCTGGGCAGTTCTAGAAAGAATTTGACAATTCATCTTATTGCTCTAACATTATCATTCCTCCCTGACTCCCAAATAGGCCTTATTTTTCCTCGTTCATTATGCAAAGATGTAAAATCAGAGGTAATTTTATTAGAACCAGTCTAGACACCAAGATTTGAAACTTTTTGTTGTTTTGTTTTATTTTTAATAGAAGGAAAATTAAAGTTAGCCCAATCACAAGTAAAGTCTTAAAAGACTACAGCTGAGCAAAACTGATTACAATAAAAAAAATCAGGAACTATAAAAATAGAAATTACTGATTCAGCTAACACTGCCTGAATTTGCCTCACCTGTGGCAATTTTCTTGCCCAAATTTAACTTTGATTTTCAATTTAAAAGAGCTAAGTCAGGTGCTTGAAATGAGCCTATTTATACACTTCAAGGTGAAAAGTGGTAGTTTTAAGAGCAGGATGCTTAGACAAGACAACTTGGAATTGTAGCACAACAGAAGATGGTTTGATAAAATGTGAGAATTCATCATGAAAATAAATGCTTCCAAAAAGCATTGATGGAATACTAAGACCATAAAGGGGACATCAAAGGAGAAAATGACTGTGGCCCTTGATAGAATTAAAGAATTGAAAAGCATTTCATAGCTCTACTCAGAGAAACAGATTTAGAATTGTAGAATTAAATGATTCTTAATTATTTAATTATTAATGAAATAATTCTTAAATACTATTATTTATTTAAGTATATTTTACTTCAATCCTCTCATTTTATAGATGAGGAAACTGGCATCCCAACACCATAAGTTAATTACTCAAGGCCACAGAGAAAATACATAATAGAGTCAGGGTTCATGTGTCATTTTTCTGGTTCTAAATCCAGAGCTATCTCTACTATAATAGGTTGCCTCAAAGAGGACTTGTCAGAAGTGAGAATAGAACTACATGCAGCTGATTTTTGCCTGGTAACGGTTTGAAAAGAGTACTCAAGGCATACCACCATGAACAATTTAACTTAGTGAGAAGGTAGCATAAGGATCTGTCTGTCATCCTCTGTGGCAGGCAATATACCTTGTAAGTTCAAGAGTGAAATGATAACGCCGTTTTAAAAATGAGGAGTCAGTCTCTAAGAAATAAAGCAATTTATTTTTGTTCACATAATCAGTATACAAGTGGAATTTGTACACAGTTTCTTTGACTCAAAGTTTGTATAAAGAAAGAGTAAAAGCTAAGAATTAAGGAGGCATCTAGCTGCTACAGTAGAGGGCTGGGACTGAAAGATCTGAGTTAAAATTCTGCCTTAGATGCTTACTAGCTTTATGACTCAGAACAAGTTAATGAAATTATCTCAGTTCTAATTTTCTTATTTGTAAATTGAGGATAAAAATAGTATTTACTTCATATGGCTATTTCAAGAATCAAAGGGAATAAGCACTTTGCAAATCTTAAAATATTGTATAAATAATATTAGTAGTACTATTAATATCCTTATTTCAGATTAGTACCATATTTGCAGGGGCCTTGAGTGCTGAGATGAAAGTTTTACTCAATTTAATAGTTAATGGGGAGCCACTGACAAATTTTGAGTGGAGGGAATGGGGTGTTGATGATTAATTAGGTTCATCTAGAAAATTAATCTGGCAATAGCGTATAATATAAAATGAAAATAATAAATGAAATATAACATAATTAATAAATATAATGTAAAATGAAAATAAATAATAAATAAAATGAATGAGAGGCAAAAAGACCAATTGGCAGGTTTGATTTTATTATTTTTTTACTACTAAGTATCACTTTTAAAATATCTTTTTAATTTTTCCTATTTTCCAGTAAAAAGTATTTTAACTGAGCTATCCCTTCTTCTACATTGTCCATTCAATAAATTAAAACTAACATATATAATCTACATACTGTAGAGAAACAAGTTACCACATTAGACGTGTCCAAAAATATATCTCTTCCTGCATTTTAAATTCATTAATTGTCTGGAGGTGAATGGAGTGTTTTTTCTTCACTCTTTTGGACTTGTGTTTTATCATTGTATTGATCAGAGTCCTAAAGCTTATCATAGTTTATTTTTTCACTGTAATGGAGTTATCAATGTATTAAAAAAATGTTCTAACGGCATCTTGTTAGGTAAGTCCTGGTAAGAAGAAACGAGACTTTGAACTAAGTTTATGACAGTATGAATGTAAAAGAAGGAATTGGGTATTAGTCCATAATCCCCTTTCTGCCTCTTTCCTATTCCAGTTTCAGCAATTAGCTTATTATTGTCTATAAATAGAAATGGATATATTGCAAGAGTGAAGCAATTTCTCCCTTCCCTAAGTGTAAGATAGAATAGAATTGCAAATAGGAGATCTTTCATTAGATCAAACATAAAACTCATTATCAGTTAAGTGGAGAGTGGATTGCAAGAAGATCAATTTACCCCCTCTGATATCTTCCTATTTTAATTCATTATTCTTGTTATTTAGGTTTTATTTATGTTGTTTCTTTCCTATGGGAGTATTAAGGCACAAGAAATCATCCTGGATCCCTAAATTCAAAGCCTTCTAAAATTTTATGCCCTTTAAATCTGACCTCTAGGGCAAACCCTCTCCTCCCTCCTCCCCACCCCCGCCCCGTCAATTCCTAATTGGTTAATTGATGATATCATCTCCCAGAACACTATTTTCAGGAAAGACTTAACCATGTTTCACTCAATTCACTTCTCCCTGGTCTCAGGAGCAACTTTGCCAACCACAGCAACTTCATCAACTCCTTTATGACTATGAGCATATCTTTTCCTTCTCCTATCTCTCCAAACTCTCCTTCCCATCCCCACCTCCTCATTTATGTAACTGAGAATCTTGATCAAATCAATACTGCCCTTGCTCCTGAAGGCAATGTATCAGTCTACTTACCCATTGCTTCACTCATCATCTCTGTCACCTTTCGGGGAGAAAAGTACCTCCTTGACCACTGCTTCCCTATTTAGTTTGTTTTCCCTATTTGAATACAAAGTTCTCAAGGGCAGGAACTGTGCTTTTTTATTTGTATTCCACAGGGCTTGGTATGGAGCAATAACTTAATAAACTTTTTTAAAATTATTCATTAATCCTATTGTTATTATGACTGTCATAAAAGCACTCAAGTTCTCAGCCCTAAGATCCACTTTCTTTCATCAAGCTTTTTATTTTTTTAAATTAATTTACTATTTTTAACTTTCAACATTTACTTCCCCTTTCTCTACTCCCCCTCCAAAAGATGGTGTGCAATCTGATAAAGACTCTACATATACATTCATATTAAACATATTTTTACATTAGACATGTTGCAAAGAATTAGAACCATGAAAGAATTAAAATTGTAAAGAGCAGTTAGAGCAAAGAAAAAAAAACATGACAAAGAAAAAACAAAACAAAACAACAAAAAAGAGAGCAAATAGTATGCTTTGATCTGCATTCAAACTCCATAATTCTTTTTCTGGATGAGGATAGCATTTTCCATGATGAGTATTTTGGAATTGTCTTAGATCCATGCATGCCTGAAAAGAACTAAGTCTATCAAAGTTAGTCATTACACAATGTAGCTATTACTATGTACAATATTCTCCTGGTTCTGCTCACTTCACTCATCATCAGTTCATGTAAGTCTTTCCAGATTTTCCTGAAGTCCACCTGTTTTTCATCAAAATAGTATTCCATCACAATCATATACCACAACTTGTTCAGCCATTCCTCAATTGTTAAGAATTCCCTTAATTCCTAATTATTTGCCACCACAAAAAGCTGCTACAAATATTTTTGTACATATATGTCTTTTTCTTTGTTGTATTGCTAAAAGCTAAGTTATTCACAGTTACTCATCAAACAATGTTGCTAGTACTGTGTACAATGTTCTCCTGGTTCTGCTCCCCTCACTCAGCATCAGTTCATGTAAATTTTTTCAGGTTTTTCTGAAATCTGCCTGCCCATCATTTCTTATAGCACACTAGTATTCCATTGCATTCATATACCACAACTTGGTAAGTCATTCCTCAATTGAGTAGCATTCTCTCAATTTCCAATTATTTTCTACCACAAAAAAATAGCTGCTATAAATATTTTTGTACACGTGGGTCCTTTTCTAATTGTTATGATCTCTTTGAGATACAGACCTAGAAGTAGTATTGCTGGGTCAAAGAAAACCTTCTTGTTTATTAATGCTTATCAAACTTAAAATTTTCACTATTCTGAATATACATACAATTGTGTATAAGAAACAAAGTCCCTACCTCTCCTCAGTATCAACTTCCATCATGTCATTCACTCTGTAATTGTGCTTCATATTACCCATTGAGTTCCTCAATCCCATCTATGATGTAGAATGTAGAAAAGACTGCCAAAAAATAGACGGCATGGGGAAATAATATGCATAGATACAGGCACATATACTTACACATGCACGCAAACACACATACATTTTTATATGAATGCACATGTTCATATATAATTTCATATAATGTCATATCATGTATTATTAATATAATATTTAAGTTATTATTGATTAACTTTATAACACCTAAAGTAGGCCTAGAGGCATTTGAAAGATATCTAAGAACATTAAAATGATTAAGTATCATTTATAAAGATCTTTACATGTAAATCATCATATGACATTCTGCCCATTCTGCATCAGATGGAAATTTATGGCATATGGCAATCAGAGTACATTGCCATTCAGGATGTCCAGTCCAGAGTCCAAAACCAAGATAGATTCCCTGAAGATAAAGAAGTCCTCAATGTATTCCTGTTTGCAAATAACATTATGCTCATTTCATCAAGTCCTGAAAAACTACAGAACCCTCAAAAAGCAATATAAGCTCATAGATTTAGAGGTATAAGGAACACTGGGTTAAGTAATGAGAATATATAAATGTCTGCTTCCATAGTGTGTGTGTGTGTGTGTGTGTGTGTGTGTGTGTGTGTGTGTGTGTGTGTGTGTGTGTATATATATATATATATATATATATATATATAATCACTTGACTAGTTCAGCTACATTCCACTATCAATATAGGGAAAATCAAATGGAAAAAATTTGTGTTTTATCTAGATTGTTGTATGCAGTTGAGAGTTCAGCCCATAAGGTTGGTCTGTATATACATTAGATAAACATGGCAAGATGGACAGTGAAATGGAGTGAGAGTTAAATAAGAGGAAGAGGGAACTAGACTGTCTTTGGGAAACAGTGCAGTGTTTTTAATGACACCAAGTTTTTCTCTGAAGCAAAGTTTTCTCTGTTAATATCAATATCCTTTTTGAGATACTCCATAGCTAGTAAGTCATAGAGTTTCACTGTATTTGAAAAATTCAGTTGTAGGTCAGTCGAGGGCAATAGAGTGGGTATGATTAGGTAGTGATTTTTTGAGAAAAATTTTATAAAGGATAACTGGCATAATCTATGATCAGAATAGGATGTGTATTTTCATATAGTAAAAGAGAAAGATTACTGATAGACTCTGTTGCTATGCTGAATTAGGATTTTTGTTCATTTCTTTTATTCTTTAAAAATAGTATACTATCTCCAATTATTTTTGCCTACTTTAGGTAATCATTCCACAGGCCTATTCCCTTCCTCCTCAAGTACCTCCCCCATTTGTCACGCTACATCCTAGCTTTGAAATATTATTTATCAGTTCTTTTTCCTCTCTTCCTTTTATATAGTGATGAAATTCTCTTCTACCCTCCTTTTCCCCCTTAGTTAAGTAAAATCCACATTTCTCTCTTTCTATTCAGCTTCTTTTGTTTAGCTTTTTTAAAAAAATCTGCTCTTATAATAAAATAATGTCTTTTCTTCCTCTTCATTATTTCTCTTTCCTTCTCTCTATTCTAATTTTTATTCTTTAATTCATGGTGCTTGTTTTTATTTATTCCTTCTTTGGTCTTGGATTTTCCTCATGGAATTAAAGCTTCTTCTGCGCCTATTGTGAGTTCCTGATTCTAAACAGTTTTCAGGTCATTGTCTTTTAGATCTTGGTCCTTCTCCATTTTTTTCCTGCTGTACCATACTCTTATCTATTCCTATAAAAGAGAAAAGAAATATTGCCCTATGGAAGAAATTTCTATGTGTTCTTAATCATGTGGCCCATTCCTACCCCATATTCCCTATGATCGTTTTTCCTTCCCATTTGCTAAGAAAATCTCCTCTCTGTGCCTATACCCTTTCACTTTTATTCATGCTGGTTTCCTTCATGAATTCTGATTTCCCCTTCTCCTGAGGCAGTATGCTGTACATTGAAGCACCACCCTATCTTTGATGTAGTGGCTTCTGTAAATAAGATTCCAACAGATCAGACCCATTTTAGGGTCCTCATTGCTCATCACAAAATATATCCCTTCCCTTCACATGAATATTCTTAAGAAGGACCCTTCCCACCATTAAATCAAGATTTTCCCCTTCCTTCCTCTCTGATTCAATTCTTCTCTTAGAAACCTTATCCATTCTTCTGCATACTCTCTTCACATAAGACTTTAGGAGACATTTTCCCTTCATTGTTTTGGATTAGAGTACACTACACATTTCTTTCTATCTTTTTCTTCCCTTCTCTCCTTTTAGGCTTTCTCCAATTCTACAAAAATCACTGATTAACCTGAATGCAATTTTTTTTAACATTTTGCCTTTGCTTTTTCAGATCTGTTCATCCACCATCACTTCTACTTATGTACTACTCTCATTTTAATTTCCTTGTGTACTTAGAGATAAAAATGTTTTAATGATCCCTGTGTGATTATTTTGTTATTGTTGCTGTTTTAAACTCCATATGTATATTTCTCTTTCTAGTTCTTTTTTTCTGGGGGTAATTTATTCCTTTATATGTACTTTGGTAGCTCTATGTATTCACCTTGTATTTCTGTTATTTTTTGGAGTGTTCCCAAAGTGAATAATATGCTCACATCTTTATTTCTTTTTTTTTTGAGGGGGAGTTTTTCTTCTTCTTAGGAATGTTTTTTATGTCCTTATTTTATTGAACCACTATTTTTTATTGATGATTAGATTTAGGTTTATTAGATGTATCATATTGGGATGCATATTGTACTCCTTTGCTTTTTGAAATGCATTAATGATTCTCTTCTATGATTTTTGTTAGTTACAAAAATAGCCTTACATTATCCAAATTTCTTTTCTTTTATATGTGAAGGTCTTTCTCCAGGTCATTGTGGTGTTCCGGTGATTTGACTGGATGCATTCTTTTGGAAGTCCTAGCACCATTGAGTTATCTCTACACATCCAGTCTTTGAGACAAATGATGGATTTTTTGTTTGTATAAAGATCATGTGTCATTTTAATGTCATTGCTTTTGTTCCTCTTCTTCCAGATTATTCTTTACTTCAGTATATTTGTATTCCTGATTAGTTCTTTGCTTCTTTCACTTTGCTGTGTCAAGAGACTCACTGACCACAATGAAATCAAAGTTTGTTGTTATTGTTGTTGTTCTATTCTGCCTATTATTGATGCTGTGCATACTATACTTTCTGACTTAATTCTTCTTCTTTTCTCTAAAACCATTCAGGAACATTTGTTCTCTCTTGAAAATACAGAGTCAACTGCCTCATCGGATGATAGTTTAATATTCTTTTTCTTGCATTATTTATTTAGTGATGAGATGTTTAGATTAATTTAGATGCCTTTATGACCATCTTCCCTTGTATTTTTAATAACTTCCCTAGTGATTAATCCTATTGAATTCTAAGTTTAACTGAATTTTATTCCTCCTCAGTCCTTTGGTAATTCATCTTTTCCCCCCCTCATATTCACCTATCATTTACTTCATGACTCTATCCCCTTTCATCACAGATCACCCAAGGTCTAGATCTCCAAAAAAACTCTCACTCTCCTCCTGTGTATGGGAATTCAATTTCCACTGGCCTCACTTTCTGCTCCAAGTGAATTCTGAGGGACAGAACTAATTCCAAGTGCAAACCAATTCCATTTCTTTCAGAACTGATGCAGCTCCCCATTACATACACACCCATTTTGTGCATATGCACACATGTATCCAGTGAGCTTCTCACCCAGGAAGAGCATGTTTCCCTTTTCTCTCTTTCCTCTGCAAGAACGTTAGTCAATTCTATTGTTTATTGTCACAGAATGCTAGGGTAAGGGCAGGACTCAGATGTATTTGCAGAAACTTCAGCAGCAGCAGCAAAAAAAAAAAGGAAAATTGATACCACTGCACAACAAGTCCATGGATATGATTGTGTCATTCTGCCAGCTTGTTGGGGCTCTTGATGGACATGCTTTTGAATGAGTTTGTTAGAGTTTAGAGATTAGCCTTTTCTATTGCTAAATCATTACATTGCTGCTTTGTTGGGTTTCTTGTTTTTTAGTCTGAAAACAACTTTAATTATTTTCATTATTTTTGCAAAATTCTTATTTTTATGAGTTTTGAGAATCCATGAGGACTGAAAAAAATAAGTCTACTACTCCATCTTGTTTCACATTTGACCTAAAGTTCTTGCCCATTATTATACATGCAATGTCAAGAGATTCAGGATAAAGGCTTATTTAAATGCCAGTCCACCCCTCCCCCCATCCCCTTGGCCCCACCTCGACTCAGCTGGCAGGATTCATAAGAGGCCATAGTTACACAGATTTAGAATGAATAAAGACTCATTGGTCCTCTATTCCAACCATTTTATTTTATATAAATAAATGTAGACCCAAAGAAGGTAAATAATTTAGTATAGACTACATAGGGAGAGCCAGAATTTGAAACCAGTTCCCTTGACCTGTATCATTCTTTCCCCTGAAACAAACAGACAGGACATATACATGATTAGGCTTGGATTCATAAGCTATATCATAATAGAATATCTAAATTGATAAGGTCACAGACCCATTAAAATCTGAAAGAATTATCTACCACATATCCCATTCATGATTGTTTTTTGTTGTTGTTCATTTGTTTCAATCGTTTTCAATTCTTCAGTGACAACATCTGGGGTTTTCTTGACAAAGATACTTGAGTGATTTGTCATTTCCTTCTCTAGCTCAATTTACAAATGAGGAACTGAGGCAAATGGGTCCAAATGACTGTGAAGCCAAGCACTAGCAGCTTTTCAGAAGAATGCTACTGTGAATAGCTTTTAAGGTTCTGATTACACAATATAGTAAACACTCTAATTAATCCATAGCAAATCAAAGCAAAACATTCACAGTAAATCAAGGTACAGCATTCACAATGTTACAACTTATCACAGAAAATCAAAATATAGCATTCACAACAACTTATCACAGAAAATGGCCCCATAGTTTCCACTAAAATGGTCACAAAGTTTTGAACAAAGAACAATCATTTAGTAACTCAAGCATTCACAAAATCCTTAATTCAATCACAAAGAACAATAGTCAAAGTTTTCCACTCATGGGGCATACTGGGTTACAAATCAATTACTTATTCAGTCATCAATCACTAAGTATAATTATTTAGTCAATCAATCATCCTTCATTATTCACTTATCCAAATCATTAGAAACTACACAGACCTTCTACCCCTGTCACTAGTAAACTTGCAATTTCTCAGTCAGCACACAGTATCCAAGTAAAGTCTTTCAGCTTGACATGGGGGGTTTCTTGGATTCCCTGGGTCCCCTTCCATGGTCCCAGATCCTCCTGGATTCACCAAACTGTCATCTGGGTTCAAAGGCAGATAGTTCCCAGGTCCTTGTCCTGCTCTCTGTGCAGTTCCTGCTCCACATTGGAGCTCACAGTGTCCAGTTCACCTCAAATCCTTCCCAGTCTCCACTCCTGGGAAGTCAAGGCTTAACAAAGCCAAAAACAAGTTTAGACAATGTACCAGCATCACAGTCATGCTTCCTCAGTCTTTGGCAGCTCTGACTGGCTCTTGGAAATTCTCAACAACCTTAACAGCTCCAGCTGGCCTTTGGATTCATCAGAATTTTCAGCTGGTTCCCAAAATCTAATTCACTCCATCCAGTTTTTCAAAATCCAATCATTCTCTCAAACCTGAGAAGGGGCTTTCCTCTTCATCCTCCTTGCCTCCTCTTGAGCCTCCACTGAGCTTGCTCCGAGAAAATCTCTCTCTCCCTGTCCGGCGCTTTTCTTATATACACACAGCATTAGCTTCCTGTTTCAGCCAACCCCTTCCTGTTATGTCAGCAACAGAAGACAAGAGTTCATACCTTCTGTTTCCCCAACAGAGGCTTGATCAGTTACTAAGTGCTAAGTATCTGCTACCTTTGCCAACACAAAGGGATCTTCAAATTCAAATTATGCTACCATTACAATGACTTGCCCAGGGTCACACAGCTAGTAAGTGTCTTAGGCCAGATTTGAGCTAATGAAGATGAGTCTTCCTGATTCCAAGCCCAGGTCTAGCCTCTGTGTCACTCTGTTGCTCTATCCATACATATCCATACCATATCCAGGATACCCTTTTTATTGTTTTTGTAACATAAGAGCCTGTTGTTTAGACTAGGAAAATTTGACAAAATATTGACAAAATAATATGCTAAATTAAAAAATATATATATATTACCATTATGACAGATCACTTCATATTTCATTCACTATTTTTGTATTAAAAAGGCAGCAAAGCTTATCTTTATTGTTCATATTGAAGTGAAATAAATTTCATTATGTTTTCACAAGTTTGTTTTGTTTTGTTTGAAAAATCATTACAGCCCTTAGATATAATGGGTTAAGTCCTATCTCATCCCCAAATAAAAGCCATGAATTAGGCTTAGGGGATTTAACTTTTTGGAGTGACAGGAGGTAATTTAAAGTAAAATATGTATCTCCTCTGCTGAATATATAAACACTAATAACTTATAGTTTGTTGGTAGCATAAGGATCATAGAGTCATTGATTTTAAGCAAGAAAAGACCTTACTGTCTAGTCCAATCCCTTAATTTTACAAATGAAAAACAAAGTTACAGGGAGGTTTAATGATTTGTCCAAAGCAGGGGTGAAAAACCTGAGGCCTCAAGGCCACATGTGGCCCTCTAGGTCCTCAAGTGCAGCTCTTTAACTGAATCCAAATTTTACAGAAAAAAAAATCAATAAGATGATTTGTTCTGTAAAACCCAGACTCAGTAAAAAAAAAGGCATCAGCAGGCACCTAGAAAACCACATATGGCCTTGAGGCCACAGATTTCCACCCCTGGCCCAAGGTAATCCAAGTAACAAACATCAGAGGTGAGATGTGAACCCTAGTGCTCTAAATCCAGAGCTCTTTTGACTCAGTACCCTTCCACTTCTGTGTCTTCATATGTTTACAGTGATATTTTTCCCCTCAATATATCCTTTGAAAATGTGAATGAAGGCAAAAAAAATCATTCTGACATAGTTCATTAACAAGTACAGGAATCATTGAGCAACAGAACTGATGCAGAGGATGTAGAAAAGTCTAGGAAAATAGTATAGCACATGAGTTTAACATAGTTACTAAAATCATTTTGCTCCAGACAGAGAGGTGTTATGATCCAAATTAGCACGGTGTCTGACACCTGAAATTCGGATACACACTTTCTTTCCTGAATGAATTATCAAATTTGTCCTTCAGAGACGTGCTTTTGTCTCCCTCATTCTCTATGACCAACGTCAAACTGATTGTTTTAGATTCATCCATGCTTCAAAAGGATAAAATTGTATAGTGACAAGTGCAGAGAATTCAAAATCCAAAGACAAAGGTTTAAATCCAGGCTCTGCTATATACTAATTATCTTCTCAAATTCCTCATCTCTACAAAGAAAGATTTGGATGAGGTTATGTTACTGTTCTCTAATAATATTAACCTTGGTGCTTTCTACCTGTGTGACCTTGGGTAAGTCACTTAACCAACTTGAGACTCATTTTCCTCATCTATAAAATGAGGGAAGTTGAAGCAGATGGCCTCTCAGGTCACTTCCACATTTTGATGCAGGAATCTTTTCTCTAAGCTATTACTATAAGTTCTGATATTGGAAGTACTGAAGCTTAAATAAAAAGATATAAGAAAAAATGAATGTAAACAGGGAGTATAGAAGAGTGGAAGGAAAACAGAGGTAGGAATCAAAAGACCCAGCTCATAATCTGACTCTGATAGTGACTGAGTGACCAGCACTCAGCATAATGCCAAACACACTATAAGCACTTAATAAATGCAAGTTGACTGACTGATTGATTGTAATGGTAATGGGATTTAAAGATCTTCCATGTCCCTTGTATTGGCAAGCAAACAGGCATTTAGCACTTTTTTCAATTTTATGACTGTGTCAAGTATTAACATCCAGAACTTGTGATTCCCACCGTGGGATGAAATTGCTGATGTAAAAGGAAGGGGCAGAACAGGGAGGAGCTAATAACGTATATAAGGAAAAGCCCAAGGTAGAAAGCCAGAACTTCTTCTGAGAATTGAATTGCAAAATTCTGAGAGCCAGCCAGAATTGCTGAGAACTTCTGAGAGCCATCCAGAGCTGCTGAGAACTTCTGAGAGCCAGCCAGAACTGCCAGGAATGAGAACTGTTGGGAGCTGGAACTGCTAGGAGCAAACAGCATGGAGGCTGAGGAGATACCATGAGTGAGGAGAGAAAGATCCTTGCTTGAGGAAATGAGTGAGATAGGAGGATCTTTGCCTGAGGGAGCCTGTTTTGTTCTGAAGGCTTGATAATGTGGGTTTTTGCTACATTGATTATGTATGTCAACTTATTGGTTACTATAAAGACTTTGGTTTTCTTGTTTGGGGATTCAGAGTTCTTGTATTTGAATAAATGCTTTAGTTGTGTCCTCCATGTGGAGAGCCTGTTATATTTTATGACTCACAACTACACCAGCATATTCATAGCCACTGCGGACACTATGGTTATCATGTTGCTGATACGCTGATATTGGGGAAGTCATTTCTCAGGACCTCAGTGTCTATTGCTTTCAGCTCTCAAGAAACAAGTTTAAATTCAAATATTATCATGTCCATATTAAACATATTTGCTTGCATGCATATTTTCTCAAAATTACTCATTATATTGAATTAAGGGCAAAAGTACCAGTTACTATCCCTGAAAATTTGGGGGAAAAAATAGAAAAAAAACCCACAATAAATCTGGAAAGATTTTGGTTATTGAAAATAACTCTCACGAAAAGAGAACTAACAATTATTACCAATGACCTTGGGAATATTCCATTTAACATAGACAAAATTTAAATGACTTTTCTAGCGATAATTGTATCTTGCCAAAGTGATGTTATTTTGAACATGAGACTAGGGGAAAGAACGCCAGTATTAAACACCAAACGACCTGGTTCTGAGAGTATTCCACTCAGATGCAGGAAAGTTACTTTAAATGCTTCAACCTCCATTTTCTCACCTGTTAAATGAGAATAATAATGCTTGAATTATCTGTCCTATACAATCAAAATGAAGGTACTATACATTATACAATATTGAGAAAATGTGGCCTTTTATTGTGAGTTCCCTTCTCTTTTCTCCCTGTCACAAACCCTCTTGACACCATCCCTATCCTCTTTTATCTGTTTCTGACAACTACATTGAATCTATGTATAAATCAATCACCTCCTACCTTCTCTAGCACTTTGCTTCTTTACTGATACCCTTTCCGTCTTCAAGTTCTCCTCTTTATTGGTTCCTTTCTGCTTGCCTATAAACATATCTAAATCTTCTCAATTAAAAAAAATCTCATTATACATTACCATCTCTTCAAAGTATCATCCTGTATTTTTTCAACCCTTTCATAGTCAAATTCCTATAAAAAGCTGTTTTCTTTCACTGGCTTCCTTTTCTCTTCCTTGCTCACTTCCTGATCTGGTTTCTGACTTCACTAAATTGAAAATTCTCGTTCCAAAACTATAAATCTAAAATGCTTTTCCCAATTTCTAACCTCCACCATATCTTCATTATTTGACATCATTAATTATCCTCTACTCTATCCCTCATTCCTCTGGATATGACACGATTTCTTTAACCACTTCTTCTCAAACCCCTTTGTTGGTTCATTATTAATATCAAGCTTCTTAATGATGGGCACACTATGGTTTGCCTTACTCTTTGCTCTCTAAAACCTCTCAGGGATGTCATCAATTCTAGCAGCTTTAATTATCATATCTCTGTAGATGAATTCTAGTCCATACATGGAACTATAATTTCTCTCTTGAGTTCCAGCTTTCATTACCAACTACCTTTTGGACATTTAGAATTTGGATGTCCCATATTCATTTCAAACTCGACATGTCCAAAATAAAACATTACCTCTGTCCTCCAACTCATCACTTTTTTGAATTTCCTTATTTTAGAAGAGAGTACCAATATCTTTTTTGTCTTCCTCAGTTTACAATCTCAGAAACTGTCAAGCACTTACTAGGTCTTCAGTACCTATTTGTTGATATAAGAAACTAAGAGTATAGACTATGTAAAACATTCATAAATTATAAACTTTTATATGAATGGAATATATTTATCATAAGTTTAAGCATAATATTGATGATGGTGATGATGGTGATGTTAAGAATGATAATAAATAACTTGAATATGAATATATGTTGATCAGCTCAATTTCTTTGTTACATGAAAATCTACCTCTGTTAAAAATGTTCCATAAGATTCAAAAAGTCTATAAAAAACAAGATCAGCATGCCAATTATTTTCATTTTATTTTATGAAAAATGTTTAAGTTAGCTTTGCACTAACCTCTTCTACCAAAAAAGAAATCCTACCCTCTTCTGACCATGCTATTTCTTAACTTAGTCAATCCTTATATTTCCCATGTCAAATCTAACTATATAAGGGTTAGGATGAAGGAAACTTTTTCAATGATTAAGTTTATGCCTATTTATCATGTAGGCGATTTTACTTTGATTAGATGTAATTTGCCTCTTCTTTTTGACAAAATAGTACTTTTATATTTTATATTGTTGACCAATCTATATGGTCCATAATAATCTGCCACTTCAGAAAATGTTCCATAATTTTCAATCAGTTTCTTTAAAATAGTTACAAATATGTGTTATTTTAAATCTTATATTCTGGGACCAGGTTTGAGTTATTTTCTTACCTGCTGAGATCTTACAATCTAAGCTTGAAAGAGGCTGCTTTTTATGTTAATGTTAATCAATTCTATTTTTGGCTTAGACAATTACAATGACTAGTGATGTGGAAAAATTATCAATGCTCCTGATTGCAAAACGGAATTTCAAATGCTGTGAAGGGATGATTTTTAAACAAATCGACATACCTCTTGTGCTACAGACCACGCCTGACTTTGTGGGTCTGAATTACGTGGCTATCATTCTTATGGGGGAACTATTTTTTTTTTGGTCTGATTTAGCTTTAGATGGACATCCAAAACAAAAATCACTTCAAAAATCTTATGCTGTAGTTACATAGTCCAAACTTGATCATTTAACAGAGAGGAGAATCAGTAGAAAGAAGTGGAATAATGTGAACAAAATACAGCATGATCTAGCAAGCGTTCACATCCTGTATACAAGATTATACTTATTTTTTCTTTACCATAAAGAAAAATTCTGACAATTAATATCATTATTATGATATATTGTATCATAAATTAATGAATTGTATAGATTGTAAATATAGTAAGCTTTTAAATATATTAATAAGAGGGAGTTATAGGAATAATTAATGCAAAAAGGAAAGTGGCAATACCAAGAACCAATATTAGTTCATCGGGAACAGGTCATATCAGATCAACTTCAATACTGTTTCTTGACAGTGTTACTTTGGGGATCAAAAAGATGCTATGGAAATAGTATAGCAAGGTTTCAAAAGACATTTGGCAAAGTCCCTCATGATGTTCTGGTCAGTGGGTTGTAGAATGGTTGATTTTATGCTAGTACAACTAAGTGGATTCATAACTGTTTAAAGTGCGCAGGGTACACATAAGTAGATTAATAGAAACTTGGTGGGAAGTCTCAAGTGGAATATAGCAGGATCAAGTAGATACTGCTATCAATGACTTAAATCCACAGAGATGATCAAATGACAGAATGAGAATTCAGAAAGGTTTGAACAACAAACTAGGCCTAAGAAAATGCAATTGAATAATGAGAAATATAAAGCCAAATTGTACAAAAGCATTTTTAAAATGCACAAATGTATGTATCTATATATTTGTATATGTGTATGCTCATATAGTGCATACATATATATATATATAATCTGAAATTCACATATATTTGTTATATGCTTACATATGTGCCATGTAACTTATTTTAAAATTTTAATTTAATTTTCTATTTATGGAATAAAACAAGCATTTCTATAACATAGTACAATAAAAAAGGGTTACACATGAAACTGTAAATCTACTATGCACAATTTACTATTCCTTTTAAATATACAACAAAATTACCATGTAAATTTCTCTCCCCATCCCCTCATCCCAAGATGGCTACAATTAGACACAAACAGAGGTGTAGGTATATTAATTATTCTATATATACTTCTCTTTATCAGTGCCTTCTCTGGATGCATATAATGCTTTTCTTCATATGTTCTTTTTAGTTAATTTAGGTGTTTATAATAGTCAAAAATACTTATTTGCTCAAAGATGTTTTTAAAACATTATTGTTGTAACTGTATACAACATTCTCTTATATTTATACCATACATATTAGGGGCATCTAGATGGCACAGTGAATAGAGTGCTGAGCCTGGAATGAAGAAGACCTGACTTCAAATCCAGCCTCAGACTCTTACTAGCTGTGTGACACCAGGTAAGACACTTAACCCTGTTTACCTCAGTTTTCTCATCTGTAAAATAGTCTAGAGAAGGAAATGGCAAACTACTCCAGTATCTTTGCCAAGAAAATCCCAAATGGAGTCACACAGAGTTGTGCATAACTGAAACAACTGAACAGTATATATATGTGCATATGTGTGTATACATATACATACATGTATATATGTATATATAAATATATGTATGTATATATTTAAATTTTATATATCTGTATCTATATCTATATCTATCTATCTATCTATCTATCTGTCTGTCTGTCTGTCTGTCTATCTATCTTCTGAAGATTACCTGGCAGGATGAGATGCCAGACACTGAGGTCATTTCTTGACTAAATTGCCAAGCATTCAAACTCTACTTCAGAGAATGCAACTTCAGTGGGTTGGCCACGTTCAAATGCAAAACACATGCTTGCCAAAAAAACTATTTCATGGAGAATTCACATAAGGCAAGCAAGCATTCACATGGTGGTTAGAAGTGATGCGAGGAGACTCTCAAAGTCTCTCTTAAGCACTTTGGAACTGATTGTGTGACATGAGAGACAGTGGAACAGGACTGCTTGGCATGGCATGCCCCCATCAGAAAAGGTACTATGCTCTATAAGCAAAGCAGAATTGAAATAGCTCAAGAGAAACACAACATGCACAAACTTAGAGAATGCACCTCAAATGTTCACACTGACTATTTATGCCTAACCTATGGGAGAGCATTCCAAACTCACATTGGTCTGATCAGCCACAGCTGGACACACTGAAATCTGACTCTAACACCGTGATGTCATTTTGTTCTTATTTAAGAACAAAGGACAACAAGCAATAACCAATGTATACAGACACATATACATATACACATGTGTATAAATGTATGGATATATAAACACATACACATGTATCCACATATGCATGCATGTATGCTACATATATGGAAGGTGGAAGAGGAGGTAGAAGCAAGGTAGCCATTGCATAGGAAAGTGACATTGAGGTTTCAATAGAATTTGAGCTCCACATGAATGACAAGTGTGGCACAGCAAACAAATATCTGGTGCAATCACAGGTTACCTTAACAAAAGCATGGCTTCCAGGATGAGGGAAATGAGGATTTCACTGTACTTTTATCAAATCCTCTTAACTAGCATGTGGAATATTTTGTTCAGTCCTGGTTGCCACCATTCAGGAATGATACTGATAACTTGGAATCCATCCTGAGGAAAGTGTCAATGATGGTGAAGGGAACCTTATCATTTCATAGGAAGTGTGAAAGAATTAGTAATGTATAGTTTTGAAAAGCAGTTAATGAAGAGGGTCATGTTATATACAGCAGCTGAAAATTTATTAAGTGAAAGAGGGATTAGACTTCTTTTGTTCAGCTTTGTGTTCCTAGTCTAGTAGTTTGTCCTGTTTGGGTCATAACCTCTCTCTATTTCAGTTTTCTCATCTGTAAAATAGGTATAATAAAAGAACTTATCACATAAGAATAAAAATAAATCTCCACAAAGTAGTTTTCAGTTCTTAAAATCCTCTTCAAGTCCCACCCATTATTATCCCACTTGGGTAAGATATGCATGATCAAAGACAACTTTGTCTTTCAATTTTTCTTAACTTTGTGACTTTGTCTGAATTTGTGTAACTGATGCTACTAAAATAAGTTAAAGATGAGAATAACCAAGAGTGCTTTGAAGGCTATCATTGTCTTCTTAAACTTAATATTTTTCATTCCATTGGTAGGAAAGACAAGTCTCTTATCATTTTAACTTTTGAAATGACTAAGGAAAGACTGTTGAGTCCTGTTGACTTCAGATACCTCCTCTAAACCTGTTTTCATTTCTAAAAATTGGGTAGAAGGAAAGAGGTCTATTTTAATGATCTCAAAGGTACATTCAAGCTCTAATGATCTTAGTCTTTCCAAGGTTATTAATTTCATAACCATCTAACCAAATGTCCATTTAAACCAAATGCATTCCTTTAAAGGATTAAGATTACCAGTTGTTCTCAAAGGCATACTGTTTGAGGGCCAGATTTCTAATTAGAAATCCCATTTTTTTTGCAGGTGTAGAATCTCTGGCAGATTTTTTGAAAAGAGCTATTTGTGGCTAGAATGACATTTGGGCCCAGAGAACCTTAGCATTTGTCGGTGAGAAAAATGTGGGTTGGAGGAAAGGATGTTAGAATCACTTTTATCTGAGTAAACGGAGCCTGACTCCTGCTGGCTAGACTGGTGGGATGTGGATCTCCACTCCCCAGCTGGCAAGATATACACATCGCAGTTGATTTTAGAGTCTGTGCAATGATGTAAAACTAAGATTCAAAAAGCATGATCAAGCTCCCCAATTATCTGCACACTAATTAATCCCGGTGATTACCTACCTGAGAGAATTATCTAAGAATAGCCTTGTTGGGGTGGTGCTTCTTTTTCTTTCTCATTATTATCTGTCCAGGGGAATGAGAAAATAAAGTGTATATGAAATCTGACACATTCTCACTGCAAAGTCATTGTCACAAACAGCATTTGGGTGTGAGAGGTGACTATATCTGTCTAAAAATATATACTATTCCTATTTTTTTTCTTTGCAATCTTTTTCCCCCAGGACATTTTATTTTGAAACATTTTGGATAAAGATTTAATGTTTAAATAATACCTAATAGTAGCATTTATATAGTAACATTAGCATTTGCAAAACACTTTACATATATTAATTCATTTGATTCGTACAACAGCCTTGTGAAGCAGGTTTTATTTTTATACCCATTTAACAGGTTAGGAAACTGAGGCAGAGAAGTTAAGGGACTTTTCCAGGATCACATAGTCAATGTCTTAGTTGAATTAAAATTCAGGTCTTCTGTGCTCCACACAATGCACCACCTCACTGTCTGATTAAAACTCCAGGTGATTGCATGTAGATAGTTCAGTCAGACTTAGTAAGTATGCTTATTTGCTGATAAACATTTGGATCAATATTCTACTGCATAAATTCATGATCAATATTTTCCTTTTAGTCAATTAATCTCAAGTAGTTATACATTAGTAATCTACTGCAGGAGAAAGGGACTAGAAAAGTGGTTTCATTAGTATAGGGAGTTCCCAGGTAAGGAAAGAAACCCCTACCAATGCAGAACAGAACCTTCTCTGCAATTTACAATCTTAGAGAGTTATCTAGAGTACTTATGGACTAAATGACTTGCCTAGAGTCACACAGCCAGTATGTGTCAGAGGCAGGATTTGAATATAGATCTTCTTGGTTTCAAGGCCAACCATGTATCCACCATATCTCAATCTCCAGTGTATAATTGCTTTTTCAGTTAAACAATTTGTTGATAGAATGAGGATTTTTAAAAGTTGGTATCTTTGACCTAACTAAAAATCTGCTGTTAAAATTATAATAGAATAAATTCTAATGTATGAGAGTTCCAGAAATGCCTTATATAATGTAAACATCCAGTGACATTTTCAAATTTGGAGGGGGGGCTAAGTGATGTCACATTCCAATTTTCTACATTTTTTGAGAACTGATATAATTAATTTTGGGAATTATTAGTGGCCTTCTAGAGTGAGTTCAGATGTATTGCCTTCTTAAGGCTCTACAAATTTCTTGGGGAGAGGTCAGCATGTGTTTTCTCTTTATCCATTAGCTGGAATTAGGGATTCCCCATTCTAATGGAGTTTTTCCATTAGTGACTAACACCCCATTTCCATCTAACCATTTTTAAAAAATTAATTGAAAATGTATTAAGTGAGAGAGAGATTAACTTTGTTTTATTTAGCTACATGTTCCTGGCCAACAAGTTTAACCTGTTGGAGCAAAACCTCTCTCTGAGTCTTCTCATCAGTAAAAGAGATATAATAAAAGGAACATTTTGGACAAAGACTTTATTATCTTTTATAATTATCTTTTACAAAACCTATAGCAAAAACAGATGTATAGACATTCTGCCTAGCCCTATCACCCTGGAGGGGGCACACTTTCCCCTATACCACTTCAGTCCTTAGGAGGATGGGCTCAGACTTCACAGTTTCTGCATTAGCATTGGTTTCATCAAGTTTAAATCTAACTACGGTATTGCTACTGGAGGAGCACTCTTCACAGCTACCGAAATCGTATAGCTGGTCTGGGTCCAGGAAGTCATTTTTCAGTCTTAGGGCCTCAAAGCTGGACTTTCTGATTGCAATCCCCAGCACATACTCCAGACTTTCTTACAACACCCTTTTCTTATCCTAGAAAAAAACCAAGATTGTATCCACTAAACTATTTGACTTGAAAACAAAGAGACAAATGCCAATTCAAAGATTTGAGACCAGTATTCATGGGCTATGTCAACCTTGAGTAAGGAGGGCCCCCAACCTCTCCTCATATAGCATTGACTCTTTTTTTCTCTCCCCAGAATACAGACAGGAAGAAATCACTAGAGTGGAAGGGATAGACTAGGGGTTACTAATGCTTTTGGAATTCACACTCAGTTCCATCTACAGTAGCTAATTAAAAAGCTCCTTTTCACCTGTTGGTTAACAAATCAGAACTAGTGATAGACTATTTACACATGCTCCAGATTCCGCATGGAAACTGCAATAGTTGCACTCTCTACACACGCTTGTTAATACTTCACTCAGTGACTGAGTCCCCTCTCCCTCCAGTTGATAAGCCCCTGAATGCATTCTGACTCAAAGTGAGAGAGATCCTGTTCCTGGTTATACTAAGAGAAATCATCTGATAGCCATGCTTATCTTAGAATGAGTTATATATCTTTATTGTTTAAATATTATTTTTATCTATTTTATTTTTTCCACAGTCACATGCAAAAACAAGTTTTAAGATTCATTTTTTAAAATTTTGACTTCCAAACTCTCTCCCTCCCTCCCTAGTCTCCCCACTCACTGAGAAAAGAAACAATTTGATATAGGTTATGTGTAGCTACATAAGACGTATTTCCATATTAGTCATTTTGTGGAAGAAAATACAGACAAAAAGTCCCACAAGAAAAATAAAGTATATAAAAAAGTGTACTTTGATCTGCATTCAAAAGTGATAGAGATACTTCTAGAACCCCAAATGCAAGGAAAAGAATATGATGTAAATGTTTAATTCTGGTTATCATTATTTAAGAGGAGTGTTAAGATGGAAAACATTCAAAAGAAGACACCCAGGGTAATGAAGGACCTAGAATTTATCTACTGGCAGTAAGGTGGTATACTGAGTCTGGAGTTGGAAAGACCTGAGTTCAAACTCTGCCTCAGGCATTTACTTGCTGTGTGACTCTGGGCAAGTCACTTAACTTTTGTTTACCTCATTTTCCTCACCTATAAAATGGAGATAACAACAAAATTTTTCTCACACTGTTATTGTGAGGATAGAGTGAGGTGACATTTTGAAAGTGCTTTTTAAGTCTGAAAGTGCTATCAAAATCTAGTTATTATTAAAATCTCATATGAAGCTCTGATGAAGAAACTAGAGATGTTCAGCTTGAAGAAGGGAAGGCCTGAGGTGGACACCATAGTTGTCTTCTGTTACTTGAAGCATCATCCTGTAAAAATGAGCCATCTTGCAGAAAACTTGCTCTGCTTCATCCCAGAAGGTAGAAGCACCAAGAGCAACATATGGTAAAGAGTTTCCGACTGTAAAGATTTAAATTGTGCTTCGACGACAGAAAGAAAACAAACAAAAAACTTTAACAATTAGAGTTGTCCAATATTGTAATAGTTTTCTTGAGATGTGATGGATCTTTACTCTTTAGAGATCTTCAAACAAAGTTGGATGACTACTTGCTAAGGAGTGGGTTAAATGACCTCAAAGGTTATTTTCTACTGTAAACTGAGTTATTCTATAGTTTCCCCCCCCAATTTTCCCCTTAGTATTAGCTCTATTATTCTATGTTACATGCTTTCTAACAGGTATCAGGAGTTCTCATATCAAAGAATGTGTGATAACATGACTGGAGATGCCTGAGGCAATTGTTAGCCAAAGTGGCTGATTTATTTTGAGAGCCATTTAAAGTTTGGATAACTAGGGATAGTGCTTTGCCCTTGCCTCCACCTGACTTCATGAGCTATATTGGGAGGTGGGGGTTATATTCACAGTAAATCACATAACACTGCAACAAACATCAGAGCTTTAGAAACATTGGATAGAACATCCCAAATTAGCACAAAGAGAATGACCAACTATTTTGATGTTTCAAGCTTTTATAGGTATTTATAACAAATGTGAAGAGAGCACATCTAGTTCTAGAGTGATTTTTTTTCTCTCTCTCTCTCTCTGGCTTCTATAGTTACATGTTTCCTAATATTCAACCCACTTTGCTGCCTTCATAGTGCAATGCTACTTTTGACCAACTTGGAAAAAAAAACTCATGACCTTGAAAAGAAACTGATGATAGAGTTGTTCTGGGGAACCTGGAAATAATTCCCAGGAAATTATAATTACTTTCTCCAGCTTTGGTACTCAGGTTACATATATAGATCAACATATAATTATATAAACATATTTATATGCATATATGAGTTAATATATGTACACATTAGCACATGTACATATATTATATGCATATATGAATTAATATATATATGTAAACCACACATATAACACCATATTCCAGGAGCCATTTATGATTTTCTTTTTGTTCTCATACCAATTATGTGTTTGCATAATTCTTTCTATTTTATTATAAAAGTTAAATTGAATATATTTACCCAGACATTATAAATGTAAGCATAATTTGTTTCTGCATCAACCAATTGTATTTTAGTCAAATTGTTAAATTATTTAACAACCTCTTTGATTTCCACAAAGATTATGCAGAAACTTATCAAACTAAAGAGACAGAATGTAATAAAAAAAAAAGAACTGGTTTGAGGATCAGTTGATTTAAGTTTTATTTCTAGTTTTGCTAAATATATGCATGAAGTTACACATTTCTCTTACCTTACCTGGGACCCAATTTCATTTAAAAAGCAAATTTTCCAAATTCTCATCTTAAATTAACAAATAAATAACAGATAGATTCTATGGAACCAAAAGGGCCTACCTTTTTATCTTTTCAGGGTGTTAAGGATCCCAATAACAGACAACAGCTAGGTACAACAAGTATCATTTCAGAATATGCCCTAACCTCTGACTGTATACTTCTCTTGATGATAAAATTCAAACATTTACTATTTCCTTAATATGCATGGCTCATCTGTTCCTTCAACAAAGGCTAGGAAAAATTGTTTTTTTGCAAGTAGATGAGAGACAGAAATGGGTCTCAGTTTCAAAGTCCCTCACTGGTGTCTTCACAAATTTCCTTGTTTTTGACTTCCTAGCTTGCCTTGTCTTTTGATAGCTATGTACTAGGGTAGTCCCTGGTGCCTGATTCTTTATCCCACATCTGATCCCTGACTCTGTTCTAACCACCACCTTTTAGAAACTTCTCAGGCCAAAGTATCACCTATCTTTTATATCTATCCCTACTTTGCCTCTGCCAGGCTTGACTTCCTGACCCACTTGCAATATCCCTTGCTCCAAATTTTTCTGATGAGACACAATAATAGTTATTACAAAGATACCATGTTGGTTTGGTTTCCATGCAAATACAGAATTCCCAGAACCAGAAAGGAACCATAGGGGTCACTTAATGTTACCCTATATATGAATCCCTTCAATTGTTTCCCTTATAATCATCCAGAATCTACTTGAATACCTCCAGAGATAATAGCTAAAGGAAGACTATAGAAAGTAGCCTATTCCAGTGTTAAACATTTGTAGCTGTAAAATTATTTCTTTTATTGACCAACAATTGCTTTCTTGTGACATTCACACACTAGCTTTGCTCTGATCAGAGTATCCAGATTGATGTTATAAGCTTACTAATCACCCTGTAGTTTCCAAATACATCATATCTTTCAGAGATCTGTGGTGAAATACTTGTGTTTCTATGGCAAGCAAACATGACAACAGTAGAAAATCACAGGACTAATAGAAGAAGCATATGTTGTTGTAAAAAGTACTCAATGTTCCAAAAGGTACCATCTTAAATTTTCAGTTATATTCAACTATCTCAAATAGGTAAACAGGTACCAGGGCTAGAGGATGTAGATAGAGGAGGAACCGTGGATCTTGAAATATTTTACCCTAAAGAGCAAACTGCAATTGATTAGATATTTTTTTTCTGAGAATCAAGGAATTAGAAGTACATGCTCAGATAATAGCATTCCCAGAACTGTTTTTAACACTTCAGAATGGGAGAGTGGATTTGTCAGGAATGAAAAAGAAGGGGTTTTTTAGGAACCCCAGAAAATATCTTTTTTTTTAAATTCCAAACTAGGATTTCCTCTCCCATCAAACACAAAGATTAAATTGACAACAAGTTAAAGGACCACTCCAAAGATGAAAAGGCCCAGAGCAGAATCAAGAAAGAAAGGACTCAGATCACAGAAGTGGGAAAAGGACCCATATGTACAAAAAATATTTATTGCATCTCTCTTTGTGGTGGCAAAAAACTGGAAACTTAGGGGATGCCCATAAGTTGTACAGAAATTTGTATTAAATGAACCTCCAGGGTTGAACCACAGCCAAAAAATGAATAATTGCAGAATAAACGAAACCAGATAAATATTGTACAAATAACCTTGCTTGTTTATAAAATACAAAGTAGAATATCCTATAACTGATAAGTAGAAACCCATCTTTTAGCCTACCCACCCTGAATAGCTGAAATTAATTCATTTATTTTCCTTATTATGATCATTCATTTGTTCACTCATGTTCACCTATTTATTTATTTGGTCATTTGTTTAGTTGCACTTTTAGAATAAAAAATGATAATAAAAGTACTTGATACAAGAAAGTGAAGCAAAAGAGCAACTTCCAAAGGGCATAATTTAAGCTTCACACATTTCCAGTCCAATTTCCTATGGATTTTAGATTTACTCCTATCCTAGTGATGACCCCTGGAAATGTTTCTGGCACTGATTATTCTGAGATATTACAAGATATTAAATTTTCATTAAAGATTGCAAGTCTGTAATTACATAAGGCATTAAAGTCAACTTTATATTATATTTTAGAGAGACATTTAATTAAAACAAAAGAGTTTCTCTTTAGCCCTTAATATAGACATGCACAAAGGATGTCTAATTTCTTTGGGATAGGAAATTCTAAGTCTAAGAAGGAGAACTACCTCTGCCAAGGCAAACATATATCTTCAATTCAGCCCTAGAAAATTTTCTGACTTGCCAAGGATCACACAGCTAGTAAATTTCAGAGAGAAGATTTGACCTTGAGTATACATGAAGCCATGTTCAGAATTATATTCCCTATCTGACACTGTGATTTTTAGTTAACCATGAATTAACCAGAAATTGTTATCCAAATATGCAAATATCCAAGTATAATCTATCTCCCTGCATTTTAGTTGAGATTTATATTGTTGACAGTCAACTTGTACCTTACTTTATTTATCTCCAAAATTGTGTTTCCTAAATGCTATACTTTGTAACTGAGTTATAGTTCAATGCAAAGAATATTTTAGAAAAATGAAGACTAAAACATTTAAATTATCAATATGGAATTATCAAGGTGCTATAATTTGTGCTTTTGCTCCATAGTCAGTATGTATTAGTAGATATCACTCATTTTATTCAAGGAAGATCTCTGAGATCAGATAAAATGCTCATAAAGCCTTAGGGAAGAAAAACAATATGGTTTAGTAGGAAGAATACGGTATCTGTTTGGTGAGAACACAGAAAGCCTGAATTTGTACTCAAACTCTTAAATTTACTATCACTTAATTTCTCTGGTCCTCATTTTCCTGGTCATCAAAATGATGGAGCTGGAATAAATTGTATTTTAAATCTTTTTCAGTTGGAAATCCATAATCCTATGATGAGACTCCACTTAAAATCTGGAACTCATACAGAGAAACTTAAAAACATATTTTCTTAAGGGGCAGCTAGGAGGTGCAGAGGATAGAGGGCTGGGCCTAGAGATAGGGAAACTCATCTTCCTGAATTCAAATTTGGCCTTAGACACTTACAAGTTGTGAGAAGTAAGTTTTCCTCAGTTTCCTCATCTGTAAAAAGAACTGGAAAGGAAATTGCAAACTATTCCAGTATCTTTGCCAAGACAACCTCAAATGGGATCACAAAGAATCAGAAACAATTGAACAAAAACAAATATTTTCTTGAGAGAATATTTTTTTGTCCTATCAGTTGAAGTACAAGAAACATTAGGTCTCATAAAATATTTGCATTGTAAATATTGTAAATTATCTTCCTCTTTATTTAAGCATATATTTATATCTTGTGTATTTATATTTTGAATAAATTATTTACCTTAAATTAGAAGCAGTGTGTTCTATTAAACAGAATACTAGACTTCAAGTTATTAAGCTAGGGTTCAAATCCTGCCTATGACACTTAGGAGCTGTATAACCATAGACAAATCACTTAATCTCTTCAAGACTCAAAATCTCTTCAGGTCAAAATCTTCCTTTTATCTAGTCCTTCTCAGAATCTAAAGATAATTTACATGTTTACAAAAACGAAAGAGTGTAGATATGTTGAGGAAACTGAGGGAAACGCATATTAGGTGACATACCCATAGCCACGAGCTAGAAATTGACTGAGGTCAGATTTGGACTCAGGTCTTCCTGGCTCCAGGCCCAGGACTCTAACCACTCTTCAACCTAGCTGTTTTCCTATATGGACAGCCATATAGGACAGGCATATGGTCCAGCCTTTTGTCCCCCATATATGGACAAAAATGGCATTGGCAGTCACAGTGAAACGACTAGCTTAGATGAAGCAGAAGCCCTCAATTTACTTTTATATATCTTATTGATACATTGTCATAAATTTAGAGCAGCTGAATTAGTAATCCTGTTTTTTCCCCCTTTTTAATAGGTTCCTTTTGTACTTTGAAGAGAAACTCATCAACCAATTTCTAATCCACTTCAAGATTAGATGTCTACTAAATGTTGGAAGTAATAGGAGACATGTGTCTCTGGAAAGCAACTGAGAACCAATGCAAATCACAATAATTTCCTGCAGGGTTGGGGAACCTGTGGCCTTGAGGACTCATGTGACCTTTCAGGTCCTTGGGTGCTGCCTTTTGACTGAGTTCAAGTTTTACAGAACATTTAAAAAATTTTTATTACAGAATTTTATTAAGAGGATTTGTTCTCTGAAGTTTGGATTCAGACAAAGGGCCACACTTGAGGACCTAGAGGACAAGATATGACCTTGAGACCATGGGTTCCCCACCCTGACTTAGAGAAAAGAAAATGGAAAATAAAATTATATTTTGAATACAGGGATTTATAACAATACTAGATTATTTTAACTTGAAATAATGATCTCAAAGTCAATTTTATGGATGGGTTTGGTTTAGATAAATTATTGAATATGTTGGTTAATTTAAATATTGTTCAATGAGCCTATATTTTAATTTCCAACTAATCCATATTAATGGATATGGAATGAGTATGCTATTAGCCAGAAAACAATGTGAAAATTGTCTTAGGTGGAAGAGAGGATGCCAACTTTTCTATATACCTTACAATAACAGATCTGGAGCATCTTATGTAGGAAACATCAGCTAATTTTTTCCCTAAAATATCCCATTATACTCTGAACAGAAATTCTTCAATCAATTTCTAACCCAAACAATGGTTTTCTTCTTTTTCCTATACTTAGTCAAGTTTCCTTTAGTAGTCAAATTTCCTCAGTAAAAAACCTTTTGGAAAATAATCTGATATTTCAAAATCAATTAATCCCTCCTGGCTTCCATTTATCCAAAAAGATAACTTTTCTCATCAAAATTATAAAAGGTTTAGGAGGTACAATGTAGGCTTTCAAAAGCCAGGGTGTTTTGACCTTTTTTTTTATCAAACTGCTTTATAATTTTATCCTTTAATGATTTTCTCAACAATTTTCTTGTATCAGAAGCAAACCTCATTATGTATAATTTTTAGAATCAATCTAGGCAATTTTGGAGCAACCTAGAAAGCATTGCAAAGTATTAACTGTCTTGGAAAATGAACTAAAGCACTTAGATTGATGGGTGGTATTTCTATCAATATTAACAATTAAAGGTAGACAATTAATAATACTAAAAATAATTCATATGTTGCTTACTATGTGCCAGGCCCCATGCCAAACACTTTACAAGTATAACCTCATCTGCGCCTCACAACAACTCTGGGAATTAAGTTCTGTTATCTCTATTACCCTCAATATTCCCATTATCTCTATCCTCCCCAGATGAGAAAACTGAGGCAAACAGTGGTTAAGTGACTTGCTCAAAGTAACACAGCTGGTAAGTGTCTGAGATCAGATTTGAATTCAGGTATTAATGAGGCCAGGCCCATTATATATCCACCATGTCACCTAGCTGCCAATTCAGAAAGAAAAATTGAAATATAGGAAGTGATTTAGAAGTTCAGAAGACAGTGCTCAATTTTTTTTTTATTTCAAGAGTATAGAAGAGTGACAGAATCTTAGTTTAGGATGAGATACACAGAACAAACATACACATATGTATATGTGTATCTATAAATATTATTATAAATAATAAATTTAAATATTTATACATATACTAAAGATATATACATATATTTCTGTTCTTCAGTTTTGCAAATATGATCAAGGAGGCTTTTTATCTCAAATGGAGAGTAGGCAAAAGGTCCACCCTACCAGATATAGTACAGAAAGATTAGCAGTAGACAAGAACAATAGTTCATAGAATATAATATCCAAGAAGTAACCCAAAAGGAAAAAAAAACATGTCACCTTAAATTACATGCATAAAATGAATAATAAAATAGATAACATACACAAAGTATGGTATATAAGCAGGGCAAACTAGAAACTCTAATGGAAGGAAACAAATTTTAAGCATCAATGCATCACGGTGATCTAGGACTCTTGTTTAGAATATGCCCTCTTCAAGAATAATAAAAAAAGGTTAAAGACAGCAGAGCAGAGCTGTATTTTAAGAAGATATACTCATGTGAAGAAATCCATGAGTTGAAGTAAATAAATATGATATAGAATAGTAGGGAGAGCATAAATGGAAGAGTCATTAATGATGATGCCAACTCATGCGTAGGATCACCCAAGGACCTGTCCTTGACTTTGTGTTAGTTAATATTTTATTAATAATTTTGATCAACATATAGATGTTATATTGATCAAATCTATAGATGATATAAATCTGAGATGATTAACTAGTATCTGATGACAGTTGGGATCTAAAAAGATCTTTACAGTCTATGATAATGGGCCGAACCTATGAAAATGAAATTAAATAGTGAATTCAAAACTAATCAATGGTATGATATGGTAGCCAAGAAGGTAATCGGAATTTGAGGTTGCATTAAAAGAGACATTTGGCCCTGAACAAGAAAGGTGATAAAAACAGTGGACTATGCATTGATCAGACCATATCTAGAATATTCTGTACATTTTCCAGAAGTAACTTTTAAGGAAGAACATTGGCAGATTAAAGGTCTAGGTGAGAATAATCAGGATGGTCAGGGAACTGATGATACCAAAGGAGGGTAAGTTGGTGGAATGGAGAATAGTGGGTTGGCATAGAAAAAACTTAGTGGGGTATATAATCAGTATCATCAAAATATTCAAATAGAATTAGGACATGTAGAAAAATTAGTAGACTTTTTATATTGGCCACAGATGGCAAAATGAAGAACAGTGGGTGAGAACTTCAGCAGAGAAAAACCATCTAATCAAGTTATCTGAAAAGTGGAGCAGACTATTGTGTGAGAGTGTGGGTTGCCTTGTGCTAGAAGTTTTTAAGTAAAATCTACAATGCCATTTCCTAGCCTTGATGTAGAACTGGTTCTTATTTAGATATAGGTTGGATTAATTGGCCTCTAAATTCCCACCCAACTCTGCAATCCTGTAAAAAAACAAAACAAACAAAAAAACCCCTGCAATTTAAAATATATGTCCTTTCTTCCCAGTGGTTTCTCTTGATAGAAAATTTTATGATTTTTCATTTTTAATCAAAGTAGACTCTAACTAAAGCCATTTATTTATTTAAAAAAATAAAATTAGATATTTTGTTTTTATATAAATTAAAATTACTCAAGTATCTTTCTTCCTGTCCCTCCCAGAAAGTCATTTGCTATAACAAATAATATTTTAAAGGAAACAAAAAGAGGAAGAAGAGGAAAAAATTAGCAAAATCGATCAATACATAGAAAAAGCTTAATAATATATTATCACCCATGTACCTTTCACTTCTACTTTTGATTCATGGTGCTTTAATATAACATACCATGGTAATCCAGCTCATGTAGCATAAATTTGTCCTCTTACACCATAAATAAGAACTTGTTAGATGACTCTTTATATAATTCTACCTGAGACTTTGTAGCAGCAACCACATTGGCATACTCAGGATGGCTGCTAGCACAGGTTCTTAGATCTGTTTTACTAGGAAAGATAACTATTTAAGGGGTCAACGATCTTTTAAAAATTACATTCACAAATTCAGGGGAAAGTCAGCATTTTCAGAGAATTTCAGAGAAAATACAAGTGAAGAAATAAAGGCCAACAGGGCTCTGATTGCCTGAATCAAAGCAATATTGCTATATACTTAATATAGATCACTGGATCTAGAGAATCTTTACATCTGAGCAGTCAGGGAGCTCTGAACAAATGGCCACTCAGAATTTCAACCAGGGAATCACAAGTTCCTTCTCATAAGAGAGCCACCAAAGCAAAATACCAACTCACTTCACAGAGCCAGAAAGCATCACAACCCTAGTGACACAGTGCCCAATTAGGAATTAGCAAAAGGTGTGAAAGCTCTCCTACAAGCAAGCCTTTCTACAAGCAAGCCTCCCCTAAGCAAGCTTCTATCTCCCAATGGGCTCTGTGATTCAGGAAGTATCACAGCTGAGCACATAGACCTATTAATGGATGGAGAAGATCTTACATCCCATTAACATTAATTATTCTGTGCTACTCATCACATAGTCTTCTCAGTTTAGGACTTCATTTTCATAATTGACCATGTTTCCTAAAAGGAGTAACAATCCTAAAGAAAGTGAAGACAAGAGACTAGGAAAGAAGAACAGCAAAATGCTAATAATAATAATATTCTAAGCTTTAAAGAAATAAATTGAATCCACCCTCAGCTGCTGCCCAAGTCAGTATGCTTGGTTTCCAGTATGATAAAAGTATATCTATTTAAAGGGAAAAAATAAAAAAGAATGCAGGGCATTTTTTGATGTGGCTACAAGTTCTGAGGCTGGAAGAAACAAGCATTCTCTTTTCATACAAACTTAATTATGTTTGAAAATGTCTCTCTTAAAGCACTTTAGCTTATGTCAGTAAAAGCATAGTGCCCCTTGTAAACTTAGATAGATCTAACAACACATTCAAAGAAAGAAGTTCAGAGCTAAAATAGAATTTCAGAAAACTTAGATATGATGCAACTCTACTGATTGTTGAAAGGGAATAGAAATTAAGTGAACTCTGGTGGTTGTTGAATAAGGACAGAAATACATATTCTCAGTTGTACATCCCACCTTCATAAAAATCGTCCATGTAGGTTCATTTAGGGCATAAAAACTTCACAAATAAATGAACAAAAGCAAAAATATTAAACACGAAAGTTCAAGGAAAATATATATTCAAATTAGGGTCCTGTCTTGAAGAAAAGATTAACAATTAATTGACAGGGACAGGTAGGTGGCACAGTGAATAGAGCACCAGCCCTGGAGTCAGGAGGACCTGAGTTCAAATCTGGCTTCACACACTTAACACTTACTAGCTGTGTGACTTTGGGCAAGTCACATAACCCCAAGTGCCCTGCCTTCCTTCCTCCAAAAAGCAAAAAAAACAAAAACAAACAAAAAAAACCCAAACCCCAAAACAAAAAAATAATTGACAAATTAACTTAATAAATTATTTGTAGATTAAAACAAGTTATAGAAATAATAATTTCATGAAAAAATAGTGACAACAATTATAAAAAACAAAACTTGTGGGATTTAGCCAGAACAGTTCAAAGCAGGATCAAGCCAAAGGAGGGGAAAATGTATGTTTCTAAATTCATCCACAAAAGAGAGAATGACCAGATTTATGCATTTGATATACAATTAACAAAGCTAGAAAAACAATATATTTAAAATCCCAATTAAACACCAAAATAAAAATTCTGAAACTGAATGAATGGATTAATACATTTAAAGCAAAAAATTAAATCACATATAAAATTAAGAGTTGTTTAGAAAACAATGAAACAACTAACATACTAACTATGACCAGGTTGGATTTACACCAGAACTGTAGGATAAGTTCACCATTAGGAAAATGACCACTATAATATACTGCATCAATAAAAAGAACAATATAAATTATTTTATGTCAAGATACAGAAAAAGGTTTTTTTGGTTATATTATTCATTCTTATTAAAATAATAAAAAGGAAACAAAGATTATGACATGATCCATTTCTTCAAAGATTTTTTAATTCTATTTGTAGGTCCACAAAGTAACTCTTCATTCCTTCAACTAGCATAACATGCAGTAAATAAAGTAATTTAAGTTGTATTGTTGTTTTTATCATATTGGTTCAGCCTAACCATGAGTAACTAATACTTTTGCAATTTTTAGGTTTCTATGTGGATAAATATTCTTTCATAGATGTATTCATATAGGTCAAGTATATGTGGTAGGTACTTGCACTTGGATAGGTAGTCTTCCAAAATTTTGTAGATTCTGCAGTTATGATAAAAAGCATTTCCCTATCAGTTTTTGATAAATTTTCTTGAAGGTATGATAAATGATTTTTAATAGAATTACCTTTTAGATTAAAAAAATTTTATTTAAAGTTTTAAGTTCCAAATTCTATCTTTCCCTTCTCCTCTCCCCTTCCTCCTCTTTGCAATGGTAAGCAATCAGATATAGGTTATACATGTGCAATTATGTAAAACATTTTCATTTTTGTCATTTTTTATGACTTTAATAAGAGAAAAAAACAAAAAAGTGAAAAAATAGCACATTTAGTCTGTATTCAATCAATATCAGTTCTTTCTCTGGAAGCAGACAGTATGCTTTTATCATTATTCATTTGGGGTTGTCTTAGACCATTGTAATGCTGAGAATACCTAACTTATTCACAATTCTTCATCAAACAATATTGTTGTTATTGTGTACAATGTTTGGCTGCTTTTGCTCATCTTACTCCGTATCAGTTCATGCAAGTCTTTCCAAGTTTTTCTGAAATTCACCTGCTCATCATTTATCATAGCACAATAATATGCCATCACATTCATGTAACACAGCTTGTTTAAACACTTCCTAACTGATGGGCATCCCTTGGTTTTTAGTTCTTAGTCACTACAAAAAGAATTGCAATAAAAGGGTTTTTTTTTTGTTTTTTTTTTTTTACAAATAGGTCCTTTTCCCTTTTTTGGACATCTTTGGGCTATAGACCTAGCAGTGATATTGATGGACTAAAGGGTATAAACAGTTTTATAGCCCTTTGGTCATAGTTCCAAATTATTATCCAGAATAGTTGGATCAGTGCAAACTCTACCAAGAGTGCAAAGTGTTCCAGCTTTCTTATATTCACTTCAACATTTAACATTTATGCTTTTTGGTCATATTATCCATTCTGATAGATAGGAGGTGTTACCTCAGAGTCATTTTAATTTGCATTTCTCTAATCAATAGTGATTTAGAGCATTTTTTTTTCATGTGACTATAGACAGGGTTGATTTCTTTGTCTAAAAACTGCCTGTTCATATCCTTTGACTGGTTATCAATTGGGGAATGACTTATACTTTTACCAATTTGATTAAGTTCTTTATATATTTGAGAAATGAGGTTTTTTATCAGAAATATTCATTGCAAATTTTTTTCCTGGTTTTCTTCTTTCCTTGTAATTTTGGTTGCATTGGTTTTATGTAACAAAACTTTTAAATTTTATAAAATCAAAATTATCTATTTTACATTTTATAATGCTCTATCTTCTTTTGCTCTGAATTCTTTGCTTAGTCATAAATCTGACAGATAAACTATTTGTTTTCTTAATTTGCTTATGATATCATCTTTATGTGTAAATTATGTACCTATTTTGACCTTATCTTGGTATATTATGTGAAATATTGGACTACATTCCTGGTTTATGCCTTGTTTTCCAGTTTTCCTGGCAGTTTGTGTCAAATAGTGAGTTATTATCCAACAGCTAAGGTCTTTGGATTTATTAAACACTAAGTTACTATAGTCATTGACTACTTACTGTCTTGTATACCTAATCTTTTCTACTCATTCACCATTCTATTTCTTAACCAGTACCAGATTGTTCCAATAATTATCACTTTATAACACAGTTTGACATCTGGTTTGGCTAGACTACCTTCTTTCACAATTTTTAAAAATTGATTCCCTTGATATCCTTGAGCTTTTGTTCTTTCAGTTGAATTATTATTTTTTCTAGGTCTATAAAATATATTTGACAGTTTTATTGGTATGGCACTGAATAAATATACTAATTTAGGTAGAACTGTCATTTTTATTAGACAAGTTTAGCCTACCTAAGAGCAATTAATATTTTCCCAATGTTTTATATGATTTTTTTGGTGTGGAAAGTGTTTTATAGTTGTGCTCATAGTTACCGGGTTTGTCTTGGCAGGTAGACTTCCAACTGTTTTATATTGTCAACAGTTATTTTAAATGAAATTTCTCTTTCTATGTATTGCTGCTGGGTTTTCTTGGTGGCATATAGAAATGCTGATGATTTATGTGTGTTTATTTTGTATCCTGCAACTTTGCCAAAGCTGTTAATAATTTCATGTAGTTTTTTAGTTGATTCTCTAGGATCCTCTAACATTGTATCATCCACAAAGTGATAGCTTTGTTTCCTCATAACTTATTCTAATTCCTTTAACTTTTTTCTTCTCTTATTGACAAAAGTAACATTTCTAGTACAATATCAAATAATAGATGTGATAATGGGCATCCTTCCTTCACCTCTGATTGTTCTGGGAAGGCTTCTAGCTGATTCTCATTACATATAATGCTCACTGATTGTTTTAGATAGATGCTACTTATCATTTGTTCCTATGCTGTCTAGTGTTTTCAATAGGAATGGGTACTGTATTTTGTCAAAGGCTTTTTCTGCATCTCTTGAGATAATCATAAGATTTCTGTTCATTTTGTTATTGATGTGGTCAATTATGTTGATAGTTTTCCTAATATTGAACCAGCCCTTCATTCCTGATATAAATCCCAGCTGGTGATAGTGTATTATACTGGTGATATTGCTATAAACCTATTGCTAATATTTTATTAAATTTTTTCATCAATATTTGTTTAGGAAACTGGTTTATTGTTTTCTTTCTTTCTCAGTTTTGGCTCTTCCTATTTGTGTAACAGCACCGTATGTATGTTGTAATAGGAGTTTGGCAGGACTCTGCCTATTTTCCCAAAGAGTTTACATAGTATGGGAATAATTGTTCTTTAAATGTTTGTTAGAATTTGCTTGTGAATCTATCTGGTTCTGGGAACTTTTTCTTAGGAAGTTCAATAATGGCTTGTTCAATTTCTTTTTCTAAGATTGGGTTATTTAAGTATTTTATTTCTTCTAATTATCTGGGCAATTTATATTTTTGTAGATATTTTTCCATTTCATTTATATTGTCAGATTTATGGGTATATAATTAGGCAAAATAGCTCATAACAATTGTCTTAATTTCTTCTTCATTGGTGGTGGGCTCACTTCTTTCATTTTGATGCCTGTAATTTGGTTTTCTTCTTTCCTTTTTCAATCACACTAATCAGTTATCTATTTTTTCCCATAAAACTAGTCTCCAGTTTTATTATTTAGTTCAGTGATTTCACTTTCAATTTTATTAATCTCTCATTTGATTTTCAGGATTTCCAATTTGGTGCTTAAGTGGTGATTTTTAATTTGTTCTTTTTCTAGTTGCATGCCCAATTCATTGATCTAATTTTCCCCTGCTTTATTGACTGAAGCAATTAGAGATATTAACTTTCCCCTAAGTACTGCTTTGGCTGCATCCCATCAATTTTGGTATGTTGTCTTATCATTGTAATTTTCTTTAATGAGATAGTTGATTGTTTTTATGATTTGTTCTTTGAATCACCTGTTTTTTAGGATTTGATTATTTAATTTACAATTAATTTTAATCTATCTTTCCATTGCCAATTATTAATTGAATTTTTATTGCATTATGATTTATAAAGGATACATTTACAATTCTTGCTTTTCTGAATTTGATTGTGAGGTGTTTATGTCTTAATGCATGGTCAGTTTTTTGTAGGTGTCATGTACTATTGATAAAAAGATATATTTATTTCCATTCCATTTTCTCCAGAAATCTGTCATGCTAAATTTTCCAAAATTTTATTAATCTCTTCAACTTTTTTCTTTTTTGCTAAATTTATCTAGTTCAGAAAGAGGAGAGTTGAGATCTCCTACTAGTACAGTTTTATTATCTATTTCTCCCTATAACTCATTAAAATTCTCCTTAAAAAATTTCTATGCTATGCCATTTGGTGCATATGTTTAGTATTGAAATGACTTCATTATCTATGGTCCCTTTCAGCAAGACATTGTTTCCTTCTCTATTTATTTTAATTGGATCTATTTTTGCTTTTACTTTGAGGCCAGGATGGCTACCCCTGCTATCTTTGCTTTAGCTAAATTGTAGTAGATTCTACTGCAGCCTCTTACTTTATCCTTAGTAGATTCTACTGCAGTCTCTTACCTTTATCCTGTTTGTATCTCTCTGCTTCAAATATGTTTCTTGTAAATGACACATTATAAATTTTGGGTTGCTAATACATTCTGCTATCTGCTTCCATTTTATGGGTGAATTTATCCCGTTCAGACTTGGAGTTATGATAACTGTACTTTCCTCCATGCTATTTTTCACTTGTTTATCCTCTTGTCTCTCTTACCCCCACCCCTTCCCTCCTCACAAGTGTTTTACCTCTGATCACCACCTTTCCCAGTATACCCTTCCCTTTTATCAGTCCCCTTTCCCCCTTCTATTATTCCCATCACTTTTTATTTCCTTTTAGGATGAGATAGATTTCTTTAACCAACTCTGTGTCTATCTCTTTGAGACAATTTTGATGAGAGTAAGGTTTAAATTTTGCCAACCACACAGCACCACTCCTTCTCAACTTCCCCTCCATTATAATAGCTATTTATTGCCACTTTTATGTGGAATAATTAACTCCATTAAATCTCCCCCTTCTTTTTTAAGGACATTTTTTCTTTCTCACCCTTTTATTTTGTTTTTTGGGGGTATCACCCCATCAAAGTCACCTTATAATATTGACACCTTTTGTATACACATATGCCTTCTAATTTATAGTAATAAAGTTGTTACAAATAGTTACAAATATTACCTTACCATATAGAAATATAAACAGCTAAATCTTATTGAATTTCTTCTCTTGTTTCTTTTACCTTTTTTGTTCCCTTGAGTCTTTATTTGGAGGTCATTTTTTAATTCAGCTCTAATATTTTAATTAGAAATGTTTGAAAGTTCCCTATTTCATTAAATATAAATTTTCCCCTGAAAGACTGTATTCCCTTTTGTTAAGTAGGTGATTCTTGGTCGTAATCTTAATTCCTTTTCCTTCCAGGATGTTTCAAGTCCATTCTTTCATGTACAAACTGCCAAAAACTTTGTAATCCTGATTGTAACTTGATGAAATTTGAATTGCTTCTTTTTGGCTTCTTTCAGTACTATTTCCTTGATCTGTGAATTCTGGAATTTAGCTAAGATATTCCTAGGAATTTTCATTTTGGAATTTCAGCTGGTGATCTTTGAATTCTTTCAATTTCTATTTTACCCTCTTGTTCTAGTATGTCAGGGAAGTTTTCCTTGATAAGTTCTTGAACGATATCATGCAGGCTTCTCTTTTATTGTGGCTTTCAGATAGTCTAATTATTCTTATACTATCTTTCCTGGATCTATTTTCTAAGTCAGTTGTTTTTCCAATGAGAAATTTCACATTTTCTTTTATTACGCTTTACCTTCATTTTGTTTTATTATATATTGATTCCTCATAGTTACTAGTTTCCAGTTGTTCAGTTTTTGTTTTTGTTTTTTTGCTTTTTGGAGAGGGGAAAGTAGGACAATTGGGGTTAAGTGACTTGCCCAAGGTCACAGGGTTAGTTTTGTGTTAAGTGTCTCAAGCTGGAATTGAACTCAGTTCCTCCTGACTCCAGGGCCGATGCTCTATTCATTGAGCCACCTAGCCACTCTGTTCAATTCTAATTTTTAAGGAATAATTTTCTTCAGTGAATTTTTATACTTCCTCTTCTATTTGGCCAATTCTATTTTTAGAGAGTTACTTTCCTTGGTAAATTTTTGTAAATCTTTCCTATGTTATTGACTCTTTTTTCATGATTCTATTATTATACTCTCACTTCTTTTTCCAATTTTTCTTCTACTTCTCTAATTTGCTTTTTAAAATACTTTTAAAGTTCTTTTAGAAATTCTTTTGGGGACTGAGACTAAATTTCATTTTTCTTTAATGCTTCACATGTAGCCATTTTGACACTAGTGTCCCCTTCTAAGTTTATGCCTTGATCTTCCCTGTCACCATAGTAACTTTTTATGCTCATTTTCTTCCCCTGCCGTTTCTGTGACTTGGTGTTTTCATGCAAGAGCTGGGCTCTAGTCCTGCACTGTCCCAAGTTTTTTGTGCCAGGGTTCTGGGTCTTACTACTGGTTTTCAATGGACTTCAGGGCTTACCCACTTGCTTTCTCTGGAAGACAGGCTTCCTTTCTGGATGGTAATGGGGGATGGGACCTCTCTTTTGGCCTCCCCCTGTAGCTAGCATCAGCTACTGGCCTGTTCCAGGGGTAGTACTTTGCTATTGTGTTGCTATGGTAACAGTGTTTCTGGTGGCTGGCCCCAAGAGTAGGATCTCCCCTTTGGCCAGCCTTGGGGCAGGGCTTTACTACTGGTCAGCAAAGTCCTTGGTGACTTGTGCTGGGTGCGGTTTGCTGAGGAGAGATTTTGCTATCCTGCACAGACTGTTCACTTGCCTAGGAGTCTGCTGGTTTGTGGGCGGGCAGGGTTTTGTTGATGGATTGCCCCAGGCTCAGAGCCCTGCTTCAGGTTCCCTGCAGTGAAGCTGCTGCTACTTCTGCTGCTCTTGGGTCTTGCTCCCACCAATCCCAGTGAGAGAGACCTTTCCTCCTGTTCTTGAAAACTGCTTCCCTGCTCCTGCACCAATACTGATGTGATTTTCTAGTTGTTTGGAAGACTTCAGAGCATTCCTTTCTCATTCTGCCATCTTAGCATTAGAAATCCTGGAATTAACCTTTTATTCTTGAATATCACTGAAATTATTTCAAATAATTATAGTTGATTTGAGTGTCCTCTAAGTAAATCATCACATTTTCTGCAAAAATATGAACTGATGAATAGTAAGGTGAACAGAAATAGAAGAACTTTGTTATATGATAACAACATCATAAAGACAAACAACTCTATCATAAAATTTTATGATCAACACAATAACCAACCAAAATTCCAGAAGATTAATAATGAAACATGATAACCACATCCTGAAAGAGAAGGGAAATAACCAGGTGGCAAAATAAAGTACTTTTTGGGCATGATTAATATATGAATTTAATGATTCATTTGTTTTTTTTAAAGGTTTGTCTTTTTAAGTAAAAAATAAAAATAAAATTAATTTTAAAAGGATAGAAAGATAATTTTATTATGTCACTAAGATTTTTCTTAACATAGACTGCTGGCATATACTGGATTTTTTAGATGCTATCAACTGGCATTATTCTGATTGTTCATCTCAGCCTTATTTGGAAGATCCCTTGGGTAGGGAAAATCACTTCACCTCATTTGATTCTACCACCTGGATTTGGTTTTTTGCTCATGGCAACACAACCATTACAACGGATGTCATTCATGGAACTTACCTGCATTACGAAAGTTTCCTTCAGTTACCAAGGTCAGTTTAATTTTCCTACTTATTTCAAAGATAATGAATCTCATTGGACCTCCCAATAAATCTATATCTCTCACCCCCCAGAGAAAAACCTCCAACTCTCATCTACTTTATGGAGAAGAGGAAATCATTAATTAAATAGATACTTGACTATCTTCAAGACATTGTGTTAGGTGCCAATGATTAAAAAAAAATTAAAGTACCTATCTTCAGGGCACCTACATTCCATCAGACATACTACACACACTCACACACACACACACGTATTTTGAAAAAATTTTTCTATCTTTTCTTGCTAGATTTTCTTTGCAATTCAATAAAAGTGTTGATGATTTCTATGAACTTTATATGTTAAAATAATGCTGAAGTTATTATTTTAAATATTTTTAGCAAGAACAGATAAATTCTCCTTAATATAAATATAGAATTTGTGAATACACCTATGACATGATGTTTATTTAAAAAGAGAGACACACAAATAATTGCAAAAATATTAATTACTCATGGCTAAGCTGAGCAAACAAGATAAAATGACAATACAATTTAAATTACTTATTGAATATCATGCCAATTGAACTACCAAAGGTTTACTTCACTAATTTAGAAAAAGAATAAAAAATTCATTGAGGAGATAGATTATGCCATAATCTGTTGCATGTAATTATTTGTTACATGAAAATAATTAAGAGAAGCCTAAGCATAAACTTTTGGAGAAGCATAAGCAGCTATGGTGAATCAGGGATCATTTATAAGTTAAAAGTCTCAGTAGTGGTCATCATGACAAACTTTCTCTTTTTTGAGAGTAGGTCTTTTTTTTATCTTCAGGCTAGAATTATATCAGTTGCTTATGAGACCAACTCCACTCCTGTTTGGCACAGAAACTTTGGCCTACCTTTTTCTCACATGGGTCAATTAACTCCTCCTTATATATCCTGTTTGTGTCTCATTCTTGGGGGCTTATCATATTGGTGCTGGGCTTAGTTCAGACTGTTGATTAGCTTTTAGTCCTAATATAGTTTAAAACTCAGTAATTTAAGTGACCCATCATCCTCCTCAGTAGCAGAGAGTATAGATGTATGTCACCATGTACAGCTTGGTAATGACAAACCAACCTCATTTTCTTTTTTCATAAGGCTTCTGTAATGATAAGTCAAAAGAAGATGCACATATAAATGTGTAGTCTAGTAGAGAGAAGGACTGTAAAAGATAGAAAGACAAAAATCATATTATATGTAGATACAGATATATATATATATATGTATACACATATGTATGTACGTATGTATGTATTTATGTATGTTTGCTTATACATACATACCGCATTAAGAGGAACTTTCACAAAAATTCACCAGATATTAATGCAAAAAACCTCACAACAAATGCAGAAAAGCAGAAATATTCAATGAATTCTTTTCAGACCATAATGCAATAAAAATTATATATAATAAAAGGTAGATATATAGATTAAAAGCAGCTGGAAACGAAATAATCTAATCCTAAAGAATGAGTGGATAAAAAATAAAAAAACCAATAAATAATTCCATTAAAGAAAATTATAACAATGAGACAACATACCAAAATTTATGGAATACATTCAAAGCAGTACTTGAGGGAAAATATATATATATATATGTAATGCTTACATCAACAAAATAGAGAATCAATTAATTGGGCATTCAACTAAAAAAACACCTAGTAAAAGAACAAATTAAAAAATCCCCAATTAAATGCCAATTTACAATTACAATCAAAGGAGAGATGAGTAAAATTGAAATTAGGAAAACCACTAAACAAATAAAATGAAAAGCTGGGTTTATTTTTCTAAAAACCCAATAGAATAAACTGTTGGCTAATTTTATTTAAAAAAAGACAAAATTATCAGTATCAAAAATGAAAAAGGTAAATTCAGCAGCAATGAAAAGAAATTAAAGCAATTAATAGGAGCTATATTGCCCAATTGTATATTAATGGACAAAAGAATTTAATAAAATGGATCATTATTTATAAAAATATTAATTGTTTATATTAACAGAAGAGTAAATAGCTTAAATTACACTATCTTAGAAAGAGAAATTAAACAAATCATAAATGAGTTTTGTAAGAAAAAATCCCCAGCACCAGATGGATTCACAAGTGAATTCTACCAAACATTTAAGAAAAAGTAATTTCTTCTTTCTTTTACAAATTTTTTTCTTCATTTTTAGTTTACATCATGCATTTCTACAAGATTTTGAGCTACAAATTTTCTCTTTGTCTTTCCCCTTTCACCCCAAAACAGCAATCCCACTGTATACCCCCTCCCCCAATATGCTCTCTCCTATATCCTTCCCCATTACCTCTGACTTTCCCATAGGGCAAGATGGATCTCCCTACCCCAGTATCTGTATATCTTATAAGAACAATTAATTTCAATACTAAATAAACTATTTAGAAAAATAGGCAAAAAAGGGGTCCAATCAAACTCTTTTTAGGACATGGATATGATGCTGATATGTAAGCCAGGGAGAACAAAAACAGAAAAAGAAAACTATAGATGAATTTCCCTAATGAATATTGACAGAAAAAGTTTAAATAAAATATTAGCAAGAAGATTATAACAATATATTACAAAGATCTTACACTATGACCAGGTGGGATTTATACTAGAGATGCAGGACTGCTTCAATATTAAAAAAAACCATCAGTATAATATCAACAACAGAAATAACAACATATATGACTATCTTAATAAGTACAGAAAAAGTTTTTAATAAAATGCAACACATATTCTTAATAAAACATTAAAAAACAAAGAAATAAATGGAACTTTTCTTAAAATAGTAAGTAGTATCTATCCAAAATGATCATCAACCATTATCTGTAATGGGTAAGCTAGAAACCTTTTCAATAAGATCAAGGGTGAAGCAATGCATTATCACCACAATATCATTCTAGAAATGTTAATTATACTAATAAGAGAAGAAAAAGAAATTAAAGGAATTAGAATAGGCAAAGAGGAGGTAAAACTTTCATTCTTTGCAGATGATAATGATGGTATACTCGGAAAATCCTAGAGAATCAACTGAAAAATAATTGAACAATTAACAGCTTCAGCAAGGTTGCAGGATACGAAATAAACACACAGAAATAATCAGTGTTTATATATAGTGTCAACCGCGTCCAGCCTCAAGGGATAAAAAGAGAAATTCCAATTAAAATAACTGTAGGCAACGTAAAATATTGGAGAGTCTGCCTGCCAAGACAAATGTAGGCACTATGTAACACAATTACAAAACTCTATTCACACAAATCAGGAAAGCTAAATAATTAGAGAAACAGTCATTGCTCATAAGCAGGGCAAACCAATATGGTAAAATTACAACACTATCTAGATTAATTTACTTATTCAGTGCAATTCTGGACAAACTACCAAAAACTTAGAGAGCTAGAAAAAATAACAAGATTCATTTTGAAAAACAAAAGGTCAAGGATAACAAAGAAATCAATTTAAACAAAATATAAAGGAAGGTGGCTTAGCAATACCAGATCTTAAACTATTTTACAAAGTGGTAATCATCAAAACAATCTGGTATTGGCTAATAAACAGATTGGTGGATCAGTGGAGTAGACTAGGTACACAGTCAGTTCAGTTGTTTTTCAGTTATATTAGACTCTTCAGGAGCCCAATTGATATGTTCTTTGCAAAGATACTGGTGTGCTTTACCGTTTCCTTCTCCAGCTCACTTTACAGATGAGGAACAGAGGCAAACAGGATAAAGTGACTTGCCCAGGGTCACACAGCTAGTAAGACATGCCTATCAGATTTCCTGATTACAAAAATTAGAGGAATATAGTCCACACACTGGAAGACAGATTCAGGATTAAAAAAGAAATTTATAGGCTAGAATATTAGTCCTAATTTAATCAGATGAAATTTAATAAGAATAAATGGAAAGCCTTACATTTGTGTCAAAAAAAATTATTTCACTAGTACAGGAGAGGCATGGTTGCATAGCAGATTAAGCTAGGAAAAATGGGAGTTTTAGTGGACTGCAAACATAATTTGAATGAACATCAGATAGGGCAGTCAACAAGGTCAATCCTTTTTTTGTTTTTAACCACATTAAAAGAGTATCCAGAACCAAGAAGAGGTGAAGGTACAAATGGTGCCCTATACTTTTCCCTGATTTTTACTACAACTAAAATTTGGAATGATAGACTAGTGTCCACAAGAGGGCAATCAAGATAATGAAGATCCTCAATTATTGTCATATGAAGATCAGTTGATCTTGAACTTGTTTAGTCTGGAGAAGACAAGACATGTGGGGATTGTCTTCAACTATTCCAAGGACTATTATGTTGGATAGATGTTAAACTTGTTCTACTTGGCAGGAGAAGGAATATGACCATGGGATGATGAAGTCACAGATTTAGATCTGGAAGGGACCCAAATACTAGTTATTCTAACCTCTTTATTTTATAGGCAAGAATAGCAGATAGAATGTTGGGCCTGGAATAAGGAATAACTAAGTACAAATCTTTCCTCAGATATCTACTAGCCACACAACCCTGGCCAAATGAATTTATCTCTTTCAGCTTAAGTTTCATCATATTTAAAATGAAGATAATAAGAGCAATTAAATCTTCCATGAGTGCTGGGTGGTCAAATAAAAAATAATTAAATCACATTATAACTCTTAACGCATTATATATTTGCTAGATCTTTTATTACAGAAGAGAAAACGGAGACTCAAAAGATATTAAAGGACTTGCCCCAAATTATCCAGTAAGTTTGTAAAGCAGTATTTGAACACGGGTCTTTCCAACTCCAAATAATATACTCTGTGTACCTAACAGGCCACACATTCATCATCTCTTTCACTGGTGATTGAATAGAAATCAAACAGAGACAAAACCAAAAACAAAGAACAGAACACATACAACAAATATCAATAGTCCAGCAAAACAAATTCTCATTTAAATCATCTACAAAACTGCAAGCCTCCTGGATTTTAAGACCTTCACTTCTCTGGCATTAGTCAGGTGGCATGATTTATCTTCATTCTTTTGTATTGATGTTAATTATTTTAATGTTATCAGAGTTCTAAAGCCTTTCAAAGTAGTTTTTTTTCTATAGTATTATTATCATTGGGTAAATTTTCTTAATTCTGTTTACTTCATTCTGCATTAGATCATAGAGGTCTTGTCAGTTTCCAAAGCTTTCATCTTAAAAAAAATATTTATGTACTTGCATGAGACTTGTTTGTCGTCTATGAGTTATTGGCCCTTTTCAGTACTTCATCCTGACATATATTTCCACTTTTAAAAAAATATTTTGCTGTGCCCATCTTTGCCTTGAAATCACATAATAAGTATACTGAATTGCTTTGTAGGATCTTGGCTAGTTCCTTCTTCATAGAGCTTCTCTAGTTGCTCGTCATCTGTATAAGTTGTTGACTTTCTCTGCGACTATATTATCGGGAGTGGACTTGCCAGTGCTTATTATAAACATTTTATGGCAAAATGACCAAGTGTGGTATAAAATGATACTTGCTGCCCTTTGCTGCACAATGAAATCAAAATTGACAATTCATTAACATTCTTCGAGAAGGATAAACTGGTAATTATGCTTCTGTTTCATTTCCATCTATTTTCCCCCTATAAATTCAAATAGATTTCTAACTATTAAAAAAAAGTCCATTTTCCAATGGTCAACAAATTTTAATTAAGTCAAAATTTTAGACTTAAATAAATGACAGGCCTTCAAATTAGAAAGGTCATCACGATAGCAATAAATAAATTGGATTTTTAGGGGGGAAGTCAATGAATGATATTCTGATGTCAATATTAATTCCTACAATTCTTTGATAGCTTCTTCACCTATTGTCCTCTATAGTGATTTTTGACCTCCAGAAAGATAACTCTAAGACCCTAAAAGATTCTCAAACATTAGTGTCCTTAAACATACTATACTAAGGTTACTGGAAAATAGGAAAGTAAATTCAGTAATTTTAGAAGGGTTTTCAGTTCTAAAAATCAAAACGAAAAGAGCTTTTTGAGTAACCTTCAATGATCCACATTAGTCCATTCCAGAACATTGCGGAGAAACTCCTCATTGCAAGTCTCATATATGGAAGGGTTTCTGTGATTAAGATTGGAAAATTACCTTTTTTTCAGAATTTCCAAGTGCCTGCCTACAAATCAATTATATTAGTTTACTGATGATGTCATTTTAAGAAATCTCTCTCATCCACCCTATCATCTTCTCTCCCTCTGTGTTTTTTAATATCAGTTGACAGTATTCAATAACATCTCATATCACCATCATCCTAGGCGCCTGAGATTGAAATCTAAATATAATTAGTATTCCCCTACTGCCATATCATTGATGGATTTCTCACATTACCATTTTACTTCCATTTGTATCATCAATAAATTCATTTGATATTTTGAGGCATACTATATATTCAAGACTGATAGATTTTAGATGGTGTTAAAAGGAATGTTCAGTTAAAAGTAATTCAAGCTCTCAACCTTTTCCTATGAGTCATTTGATTTCTAAAGTGAAATGATAGCTTGTCTGGCTACTTTTAATATTTCTATTTTATTCATTTGATGGGTGAAGCATGTAAGGGCTATAAAGTGGGAGGGGGAATCTTCAGGAGAATTTTTTTTTACAAAACCAAGAAATTATGTGAAATTACGTCCCTAAGTCCATTAATGTTTTTACTTAGTCATTCACACCTGTGAACTCTTGAACATCAAGAATATATGACCTCTTTGTTTTTAGTATATCTATACTGGGTATCATCAGGATGTGGATAAGCACATAGACATATAGTAGACTTGATACCAGATTTGAGAATATATGAAAAATCTGAATATTAAGTAGAGAGGCATCTTAATGTTATGGTAGCCTATACTTATATTGATAGTTTTGAATACTTTACATTGTATTCTAAGAAGCCAAATACAGCGTAAGAAAAGAAACAACCTGGTAGATAGCAAGTTTAGGTTTCCATGATGCTTTGCAAAATCTTTTCATTTATAGTCTAGTGATCTGGACATTATGAACATATAGCATTGGGTTTATTATTATTATTGATGCAAAGTTTTGCTAAATAAACGTATCATTTGAATAAAATTATAGCAAGAATGTATAATAGTCTTTAAAGATTATATGATGGTTAAATTCACTCTAGTGGCACCTGTATGCATATAACAATTAACAGGCTAATTATCAATGGCTTTGTTTCACTCAGTAGAATCTCTACTAAATAATATATTGTTAATCGTTAGTCTATGTTAACATATATACTTGAAAGTAATATAACTGAATTTCTTTTTAAAGTATTTTATAATTTAGATGTTTCACTAATTGAGACAAGCCTTTCAAAATGACTGATGCTTTATCATGCAATGTTTTCATTCCCAATTCAATATTAATATTATTTCATCCAAGTGAGCAAGAATTGGGAAGAAAAATAAGTTAGAGATTTATAGGACTCTTTATGTAAAATAGATCATCTTTCAACCACAAGGACATTCTAAAGCTCTAGTAATAAATAAGAAACAAAAAAATTCTTTTATTCCGGCACAGTGTCCTCCTATTCCTTTGGTCTCAACAATAAAGAAGTTATGACATTCCAGGGCAATTTCTTAATTATGTTAAGATCTTTTTATTTTCCCTTTTCCCCATGTGATACTACAAATCTGAATGTTTTCAGAATCAAGAAGAGTTTGGGATTCTGAAACTGACTGGCATTGCAAAGCTGTGAATTTTCTAGACCAAGTTAAATCAATCTCAGTATCATTCTACATATTAGTCCTCAATCTCAGTTTCCTCAATTTTTGTGTGAAGCCTTTGAGGTTCCAAAGAAAGGACACCAGTAAAGTGAGATCTTGAAATTCTAATTATTTTCCTCATTGTGTTACTATCTTGGTAATGGTTTCTTTTAAAAAATTTGCAGGGCAAGTTCAAAGGGCCAGAAATTATTAGAGGTGGAAGGACTTTGGGAAATATAATCTAATTTTCTATTTGTACAGAAGAAAAAAAAGATTGAGAGAGAAGCAATATGCTAAAATTCACAAATATACTTGGGACAGAGGTGGGATTGCAACCAAACAAATTCTAACTTTCAAGTCAATGTTCTTTCAAATTAACTGGCCTGGTGTATGTGTAACTATGAAACAGAAATCAGTACAAATCACTGGCCCATTTCAGCTGTCAGGGTAAGTGACTAGAAGTTTATCAACATTGTTTCCAGTTCTAACTAGCTCTGCCCACAGTTTTTTCAGAAGAATTAAGGATTAAAAAAAGAAAAATCCATTCCTCTTTGTCACTGCCTAGATTTTGAATCTGACCTGCTATCTGAAATGTTTCTCCTCTTCATTGCAAAATTCATTTTCATTTTGTTTCTGGGATCCTAGCTTCAAATTCACACCTCCCAGAACTATTCTCAGGTTAACATCAATTTCTGCTGATTGCTACCTTCTGCATTCTTGTTTTCAGTTACAATAGTTACATTTGCTTCAGTCAACAAAAGTGTTAAGCACTTGTATGGACAAAGTACTAGTTTACTGAAAGAAATTTAAAGATACATTTGAAATGGACCCTGCCTTCCAGGAATTTTCATCTAAATAGAAGTAAACATCTACACACAAAAAATACAAACAATAAATTGTATGCATATGTATTACATGAATATAACATATTATAAAATCAGATGAAGTCACTTCAAACTGGGTAATTAAAAAAGATTTTCTGCAGAAGGTGAACATTGTACTAGGCCTTGAAGAAGAGATAATTAGGTGAGAATAGGATTCTTAGTATCTCAGGGTATATGGAGCACTATAGAATTGTATCAACAAAAGTCCAGGAATAGAAAGCAAATGAAACATGTCTGAAGGACAAAGCAAGTTGAGGGGCAATTATTCTTGATTTTCAATTGTTTTCAAGTTGCTCCATGTGTCTAACTTTGGGGTATCTGAAGAAAACCGAGCATATCAGAGGTAGGAGAGCATTTTCCATTTCTTTTATAGTCCAACCTCATTGGTATTCTGTACATAAGAAGCAAGTAATGCTTGGCAGGGAAGTCTTGAGGTTGGGGTGATGTTTTTTGTTTGTTTTGTTTTCTGAAGATTGCATTATAGAACAAAAATCTCCTTTCAGTCCCAACGAGCATGAGCCCAGTTGGACAAGAGAAGGAAGAGGCATTATTTGAATAAACAACTTACAAGGGAACCTGTCTGTGGTGATTCCTGGAGGGTGACTGATTGATGTTGTGTCTCACTAGCTGGTTTGCTTGCAGCTAATTCTGCTACTGAGTATCAGGCTTCTACACTGTTCCTGATTTTGTAAGAAGACAATCTTTCTGGAAAAAGTTTGCTTGTGTGAAAGGGAGAAATAACAACCAATAGATGAATAGACCCTACCATCTCCTCTCAGACCCCCTCCCCAGCCTCCAATCTGCATTATAGATACAAAAGAAATGGGAATGTATGGATCATGGTCTACAACTTGTGGGTTGTGACCTCTTTGGGGGTCGAATGGAATCACCTAAGACCATTGGAAAACATATTTCCGATGGTCTTAGGAACCGAGACACTGCTCCTCCATCCATCTCCAGGCAGGTGTGCCCACATGCAGATATGCCCACATATGAGTATTAAGGAGTCGCCACATTAGGAAAGTTGAGAACCACTGGTCCATATGCTTCAAATAAAACTTCAAGGACCCTTTATTTCTTGGGTAGGGATGGTTCTTCCCCTGATGCAGATAGCAGCTCCTTTATATTTTTTTATAGAGTTAAATGTATTGCTCTGGCTTAAAAAAAAATTATCACCTGGTGGTTTGACTTTCTGATAAACCTTTCTGACTACATCTAGTAATATACCTGTGGTTTTCTTTGGACTAATATTAAAAGATTTTCCAGCTTGGTAACCCCTGCCAGAGTATAACCTTCAAAAAGACCCCAGGGCCACTTTCACTTTACAGTAAGGCATCTGGAAAAGTATTTTAGTAGAGGTTTAGATATATAATAAAGCATTATCATAGATGAATCTTTAGAGATAAGGAAGAAGCATATTGCAGATCCACAGCCTACTATGATCAGAGGTACAGAGATGTGACTATCAACCTTCTTCTTACTTATGATTATCTAGTCTTTTAATTTCCTTGCTTTTAAGTGTGTAAATACAAATTTTCTCACATCCTGCTCACCTTTCCCATCCTAAGAACACAGACTGCTACTTCCTCTCTTTTTCCTCTTCTGCATTTGCACTGCCCTGGTGTGACCCACTGACCAGAGTGAAAGATGAAGGGAAAAGGGTCAATGGTAGGAGTGAAGTGGGTCATGCCGGTAGCCGAGATTTAGGAAGCCCTCAAGCAGGGTTAGTGCCCAGCCCCATTTCTACAGATTACACTGCATGCTTTCCTCCTGCACTTTCCACCCAACTGGGGCCCAAAGCTCATTACCAAAGCACTTGTCCATTAGAAAAGCCCCAGTAAAGCCTGGCCTCCCTTATCCCATACTTCTGAACTAGGAAGCTCTTTTTTGGGGAGGGGGAAGGGGGGGAACAGGAACGAAAGAAGCCGGAAGAGAAGAGTCAGATGCCAGATAACTAAGGGTCTGGTGGCAGACCGTGAGCTGCATGCATGGCTGAGGAGCTGGCCTCGTTCACCAAACACTTAGCTGGGCTGGGGCACTGCTCAAAAGGGGGACAGGATGGGAAGGTAGGGGAAAGTTCCCAAAGAAAGTCTCAGGAGAGTCACTTTGGTTTTCATGACCCAGAAGAAAAACTCATCAGGATGCTTTTACCCATTTTGGGGAGCCATAAGCCACATCCCACCTCCGTGTGTGTGTGTGTGTGTGTGTGTGTGTGTGTGTGTGTGTGTGCGTGCGCGCGCGCCCACCCCTCCAGCTAATGCAAATGAAAGATGCATTTTATTATTTGAAGAATTATAATAGCTCTCTGTCCCAGGTATCCAGGAAGTCCAGAGGACAGTGGGAGCAGAGTCAACCCCAGCCCCCAGGGCAGTGAGCAACTGGGGTCCAAAAGGGATTTTCGAGGAGGAAAAGGAGGGGGTGGCAATGATGGAGAAGGAAGAGGCGACATTAGCTGTCAAGGGAGTTCCCCCCTTTATCCTTCTCCGGTACTCAATTTCCCCCCGCCCCCATTTTTGCCCTTCTCTCTGGGAATCTCTTTGTATCTTGCCTCTGCGGGTCTCCGAGCCACCTCGAATAGCCCCTGCTTTTTGGCTACGGAGATCTACCGCGAAGCCTTGCCTACCACCTCCAACATCACTACTCTGCATCTGGAAGGGGGAGAATTGGGTTTGGGTCCCAAGGAGGGGGGAGGGGGTTCGGAGTGAATCTGGGAACCAACGAGCAAGACAAGGAGGCGAGGGGAACGAGGAATGTGTGTGCGCGCTGGTGTGCGTGTGCGCGCTCGCGCGTGTGTATGTCTAGGACAAGTCCAGCTTAAGAACTTACCTCTTCAACCTCCACTATTCTTCCCCTTCATCCCACCCATCCGTACCCTCATTAACGTTTAAATCTCCCCTCCCCCGTGTCCCACCACCCACCCAGATTCCTGACATCCTCACCCTGCTAGTCGCATCCATGTATATACTTAAAGGCAAAATTAGTTAGAAATCCGGGCGAAAACGCAGTGGCTTTTTAAATTGCCTCTCCCTTTTCTGTATTTTCTTGCTATAAATAACCCCCGAAAGCCGTCCCGGCGCGTCACATGGTAAGAAACCAGGACCCCAAAGCTCCTGTTTCTAAGAATATGAGGGAAAAGAAAGAGAAAGAAACATCCTGCTAGAGGGAAGGAGAAAGAGAAATAGATCTTCACCCCTGCTCCTAAAAACTATCATTTGTTCCCTCTTCTTTTTGCGTGAGAAATCTAGCCGGTTTCCCAGTGTCCGCCCTCCTCGTTTTCTCCCTCCCCCCTTTCTACTCCCGTCTTTCCTCCCTCCGCTCTCCCCCGCCCTTATCCCACACCCTCGCTAGGTACCCTAGCTCGCCAGGTAGGGGATGCTGTTTCCAGAAGAAAAAAAAAGTTGAAACTCTCTTCCCGCCCTCCTGCAACACCTTCCCCCTCCCTGCTCTGTCAAGCCATATGTAGGCACTGCACCCCCTGGCTCACAGATTGCCCTGCCCTCTCTTTTCACTCTCCCCAGAACAGCTCTTCCCTCCATTCCTAATCCTGTTCTGCACATTTAAAAAAAAAAAAGAAAGAAAGAAAAGAGAAAGAAAACCCCACACTCATAGGCAAACTGAGAAACTGCCTTATCCCGTAACTCCCGAAACTCACCAGACGTTGTACTTTATATTACCCTAATCCGAGGACAACAATCAAAATTTACTCTTGAAGCTCCAGTGGTGTGACTTTAAAAAAAAAATATAATACATTTCCTTCTTCCCCTTTAATTCTTTTTTTTTTTTTAACAAGGAAATTTGCTCTATCTCCAGCAGCCACCGCTGCTCCTTTGATGTTTTGGTACGCCGTGCGCATGCGCCTCACATTAGAATTACTGCACTGGCCAGAATAAGTTGGATCTCTTCTCTTCAGTGAAACCCTAAATCATATCAAAAGCTAAAGGGATGTGGAGAGTCCGGAAAAAGGGTTACTTTGGGATTTGGACATTCCTTTTAATAATAGCTGTGGTCTGTGCACAGAGGTAAGTGATCCCTTTCTTTTTTCCTCTTCACTTTGAATCACTGTCTATGCCACTTAATAGGAATGTGTAGTGTGGATCTGATCTTGGGAAACCTGTGCATGGTGGCTTATCTATTTCCTCTTATTGTTATTTTTCAGTGCCAATGACCCTAGCAATATGTCACTGGTTAAAGAGACGGTGGATAGGCTGCTGAAAGGCTATGACATTCGTCTGAGGCCAGATTTTGGAGGTAATTCAGTTGTCTTGCAAATAAGATGTTTTAGCTGCTATTCTCAAGCTCTTTCTGCAGTTTTGCTTCTCTCTCGCTCTCTATATCGGTATTTTGTTTTGTTACTGTTTTTGGTTGCTGGCTGTTCTCTGGGTCACTATATTTTCAGTCTAGTCTAAAGTTCTTTAATTTCCTTAGCACAGGACAATCTTGCTGTGATCCTTGAATACTACTGAATTTCTGTAACTGGTCACTCTTGTTGTTTACCCCCCCCCCCCATTTGATTTCATGTCCTGATATTTATTGGCATTATTAACATGCAAGTCTTATAAGTTTGGTTTGTTTGGGTTCCAAGTATAAACATATCCTGGGATACAGTAATCATTCTTGAGGGCGAGATGTGCTGAAAAACCATTAGAAGATGGTATTTAACCCCCTGTGTCTGCCTACTTTTGAAGAGTTTTACTTGCCCATTTCTTTAGGAATGGAATATTCAGTTTTTTCCGTAGAGACTGACTTCCTCCTTTTAGTGTCCCCCCAACCTTTTTCCCAGTCCAGTGAGCAGCCCCTTCTCCCCAAAAAACCCAAACCCAAAGGAAAACCTTGTGTAGCCATCATAGTGGTGCCTAAAGCAAAGGTGCAAACTCAGCATTGCTTCTTACTTGCATGGGACAGAAACAGTTAAAACATGCTTGAAGGGGGAGAGGGGAGAGAGGGAAAGAAAGAGGAGGAAGAAGTGGTGATGGTGATATTCAAGGCAATATGTAAACCAGCCGGTTAAGACTGCTTGTATATGTGTGTATTCATATCCTGGTGTGACCACACGTGTAGACATATCTGGAACTTGTCACCCATTCCTAACACGTGTGTACATGTTATATAAAGAATTCCTCGAGGGAAGCCCCCAAGGCTCAGGCAACTGAAGAATCTTCACTGTTGCAAATTAACATGGAGGACTCAGGGATAGAGATTTGGGGGTTGGGAAGGGAAAAGAGGGAGAGAATTGTTCTGAGACCGTGGAGTGAAGAGATAACTTCCTAAGAATGAATTAAGTTCTTAGAGATCACAATGCTTGCCATCTCCTTGGTTTTTCAGGTCCTCCTGTGGCTGTGGGCATGAATATAGACATAGCCAGCATAGATATGGTCTCAGAAGTCAATATGGTGAGTATTTAGTTTTGTCTCTCTTCTTTCTCCCTCCGGAAGTCTCTGATGTTACTGATTATCTGGGGGTGGGGAAAGGGATGGGAGTGGGGTGCGCTACGGGGGAAGCAAGCGGGAAGTCAGATTTCTCCTTGAAACCCTCTGGGCAGAAGATGAAAACTCCCAGGTAAAAGATTCAGTTCTCTTTCCCCCTCCCTTCTCCTCCCCTCTTCCTGGATGAAGCTTCTTTTAAAGCTATACCAGACAATTGTTATAAAGGAGAGTGAAAATAGACAAGAAGAAAATATATGCACAGCCACTCATACAAAATGCATGTGTTGTTCTCCAGTGTCTTGACTACCTGGGGTTGAGGAGAAAATATTCTCAGTCTCTCTTGGCGTTGGGGAGGGGGAGGGTCTCATTGAACAAAAATAAGCCCCAAAGCAGACCGTGCAGCAAACCTTTGAATTCCTCGGGATCCTGATGCTTTTAGGACACAGGAATACCTCTTGGTACCATTTCCTCACACTCTGATTTCCTCTATGATACCTGCTCTGCTACTTCCATACACACCCCACCCCCATAATCATCAAGCCTGAGTATCCTAGTGTCAGAAGCAAGCGCTGAACTATATGCCTTCTCCATTTATTTCTGCATCATGACTCACCTCCGAAGCTTGTAGATTTATTGACTGTCGTACTATTTAGTAGATACCCCTTCAGACATACAGGAAGCTCCATTGAAAGCCTTGGCAGTCTGGACCCAAGGAGCCCTGTTGGGGTTTTTTGCTTCGTGCAAGAGTGCCCCCTGCTGTCCACGATGGAACACTGCTGCCGTGTATTATAAATAACATTGTCCCAGATCTAAGATGCAGGGGGGAAGGGGGAAGGGAGGGGAAGGTTTTATTTCCTCTTGTGGTTCTTTACTCTGGAAAGTCACAGGTATTTCATCTATGGAAGTCACATTAATTGCTGGGTCGTTGAAATAGTCCCATTCCCAGAAGCTCACCTAGCAACTGAGTTTTATGGAATGATAGGATTTAGTGGGCAGAATAGAGGTGACTGAAAGACTATGATCCTTGTTTCCAAATTGGTTTAACCAGGTAAATAGCCAAGTAGGCTTGGGTTGCTTACATAATTAATTTAATAACATTGACC
>CM053595.1:35341523-35359762 GCA_028646575.1 Pseudocheirus occidentalis | reverse complement strand
GCAAGAAAGCATGCAAGCAGGAGACGGGGCGGGGGGTGGGGGGCGGGGAGGAGGGAAGCAGGAAACAGAATTTATCTTACACACTGTGTTACAATTATAAGGGATACTGACAAGCAAAATGCCTTCTGACTAATGAAAGAAAAGTGAAATGGTCATTGCAGTTGTTAAGATATGTAGCTAATTGTACATTCTATTAAAATTGGTCATCCTTACATGTCAGCTCTCAACTAAACAGACCGTTTGCTTAAGCAGAATACCAAATTCCTCAGACATTCTGGATTTGCTGAATGTGGGCAGAAAAGTTGCATTTCCTTAAAGAGCCGAATTTATTTCCTATGGGAATTATTTAGTTTAAAAAAATATTCTACTTTAGATTTCATTGCACAAATAAAACTTTTCTAGTGTGGGTGTTCCCTCAGGCTGAACAACTTTAAGTCATAAACTATTAGGTGATCAGGCTTACTCAGAAGGAAGTGAAATGAGAAAGAGGTGTGTTTATGTGTGTGTACATGTGCATGCATGTGCTTATATGTATGTACACACGTATGACATGTGTACATATGTGCACACAGACATGTGTGGTAGTATTTTGGAACTTTTTAAAGTTTAAGATTTCTTTTTCAATTTTGCCTGCCCCTTACAACAACTTAGAAAATCTCAGATAGATCTTTGAATAATTTTATCATGGAACTAAAAGCTAAGACTACAAAGGAACATCAGTGAATTAAATTAAGCCAACAATAAGGGATTATAACAGAAACTCAATAAAAACTACACTGACTTTAATTTCGCATATAGAGTATCCACATTTTTAGTTTTATGTCGCTTCACTTTATATTCATCTACAAATTCATGAATTTGTGGTGACCACAGTATAGAGATATTCTAGTCAAAATTTACAGTCAGCTAAGGTGAGGTGTCATTTCTTGACCTATTTACTGTGGCTGAAAAATCATGGGGTTTTAAAGGTGTGAGAATAAATATCAGCTTGTAAATGGGACAATACTTATTATTTTAAAATGCGTCAGGCTAGTGATTTTTCTCTTTCTGTGGTTGACATTAGACTGCTGTCAAGTAGAAATTAACATTTAATTTGATTGGTAAGTTGTGTGAAAAAAGTTGGCTCTGCATTCCAAGACTACCTTTGGTTGGCGGTATTTAGTTGTACCTTATTCTTTGTGACCGCATCTAGGATTTTCTTGGCAGAGATGCTGGAATGGCTTGCCATATCCTTCTCTAGCTCATATTACAGATGAGGAAATTGAGGCAAACAAGGTTAAGTGACTTGAAAAGTGTTACCCAGTTAAGAGGCATCTGAGGCCAGATTTGAACTCAGGAGGGTGACTCTTCCTGACTTCACACCTACCCCTTTGTTCCCTGACTAATAATAGAATAATATTGTTTTATAATATCCTCCTCTGATAAGAGGAGCCTTTGAAATGAGAGGAGAGTGTTTTTCTTTGAATTGGGAAAATATTTGTGGCCTTCTTTTCCAAATCTAAAGTGTTCTGAATCACATTGTTTGATAGCTTTCTCAAAGAATGGCACATTAGTCCTTCAAGAAAGATCTCCCAAATGGAGCTGGGATACACTGCCCTTTCAAGGCTATAACTTTTGGTTACTTCACCTGTCCCATTGTGTACCATCTTAAATGTCAGCAATTGAAAATTATGAAGATTAAATAATTTTATTTTTCCTTGAATCATTTGCTTAAAAAAAATAGAAGTTATGTGTCATAAAATGTGGTAGAAAGGGCCCTGGATTAGGATATTAGAAAACTGGCTTCTACATCAGGGTTTACCTACAGCTCATCATATATCATTTTGGGCAAGTCAGGTTTCCCATCTGGCTCTCAGTTTCCTCATCTACACTGCTGAACAAAATCCCCTTTATCCCTCCTCATATTAAACATTCTGTGGTGCTAAAGTGGTGAGTATCTATTGACTAGCAATTAACTTTGGTTTTAGTATTACAGAAATCCCTGTCTTTTCTAAAAACTGTGAGCAAACTTAACAGTAGGGGCCAAATTTTTAAATGACTGACATTAAAGGTACTCCCTTTGGAAGGTGCTTATGCTCTTAGTGTGGTGTGTCTTAGCCAAATGGTAGGCTAATTAAAGAATTTTTGAAGAATATTGTGCTAGTCTCAATATTGTGTGAACACTTGACTTTGAAGCAAAACAATTTTTTAGATAGCTTGGTTAAATTAGCAGTATTCATTTTATTGGAATCCTTTGAGGAAAGGTTCATTTTACCCACCACAACTGGCCATAATAAGAAATAAGAACAGAAGTGACATATGTCTTGCTTCTCTGAGTGATTAAAATTGATTCTTCATTATCCTGAAACAAACAACAACAAAACTGCCAAACAAAAATGAAACCAGTTTTTACTTTTAAGGAAAGAGTTCTAACATAAAACAAAACAAATGACCATTTTTACTGAACTGAAAGAAAAGAAAAAAATCTGCTCTGATTCTGAGAAAAGTAAGAGAAACCACTGGATTTCATGCTTTGTAATATTGTTAAAGAGAATGGATACATCTATTGATCACTCCTCAGCTATATGATATCTCTAAGGTTGTCCATAAGTGATGAATATGGCTGTGTGAACAATAAATTTTGATATATGCCAGTTAAGAGAGGTCAGATTGACTTACCTACCCAACAATATCAGTCAGAATCAAGAAGTGAGATGGCAGACTTCAAATGTAGATATTGTACATACCCATTTTCTTGCCCTCTTTCAAGAAAGTATTTGTTACAAAGACTGGACAAGGAATATTGGTGATCTAAGGAGAATTATCAGATAGAAAGTTTCAGTCTTTAGGAAAAATATTGTATCAGGGTTTATTAGACGTTTCATGATGTTGGTATCTTGTTTTTGTTATATAGTCTACCTAGAGGTTATTTTACTATGAGTCAGAGGAACAAAAAAAGGCAACCCTCGGCCACTATTACCACTTGGAGTGGAAGTAGCAGTAGTAGTAGTAGTAGTAGTAGTGGTAATAGTAGTGGTAGTAGTAGTAATAGTAGGAGTAGGAGTAGTGGTAGGAGTAGTAATAGTAGTAATGGTAGTGGTAGTGGTAGTAGTAGTGGTAGTGGCAGTAGTAGTAGCAGTAGCAGTAGCAGTAGTAGTAGTAATCAATGTCATCTGACCAAAAGTCTGAAATTGCATACTATTTAATATTGGAAAGAGTTTAAAGGTCATCTAGTCCAACCCATATATGAAAAAAAATCCTTTCTATGTCTTTCCCAATAAGTAGCCATCCAGCTTTGCATTAAAGAGTTTAGGTAATGGGGATCAGTGAGGGTTTTGGCACAGTGAGTAGAGTGGTAGGTCTGGAGCTTGGAAAACCTTAATTCAAATCCTGCCTTAGACACTTAGTAGTTGTGTGAAATTGGGCAAGTCACTTAGCCTCTGTCTTCCTCAGTTTCCTCATTTGGATAATGGGTTTAGTAATAGCACCTGCCTCCCAGGGTTTTTGTGAGTAATAAATGAGATAGGACTTTACAAAACTTTAAGTACTATATAAATACTGGATATTTATTATTGTTATTAATTATCACCACCAATTTGCTCAGGTTTGTTTGAAATGCAAATCAGATTGAAAGAGAGATAATAAGGTCTCAAAAACTGTAACAAAGCTACAAAACTAGAGAAAGGTTACTGGGGTTTAATTTTAGGATGCTGAATTTTAGAGGCTGCTTGTGAATAGCACTTCTACCTCTTTAATACATAAAAATAATCACACTTAGCACCAAGTTAACATGACTGTTTAGCTAAAATAGAAAATTACTTGGTGGCATACTTCCTCTTGTACCCATGTGATCTCGGTTCTGACCTGAATCCTTTCTGTTCCCTCCTCATTTCATCAGCACTCTTATCGATCCTTGGGTCTTTGCCCACTAAGGGACTTCAACATTACAAAATCATTGTTTCCCTCCAACAAGGCAGTTAGAGGGCTCTGGCCTCTTTCACTTTCCATGGAGACATGTTTCAAGGTCCAAATTCTCTTCTTCTATTCCCTGCTTAACTGATTTTAAAGTGATTTGAGGAAACCTTACTTGCTCCAGGTACCAGAATTCCTACTTATGGCTCTGAGAGGCAATGATGCAAATCAGAGTTATGATGGAAAAACAAGTTTTATTATAAATAATACATAAGAATCAAAACAGCCATTTTCTCTCCTTTTTCTCCTGCTAGAAGAAATGCCTAAAATTAACCTTGGAATCTTTAATAATGATATTAGATAAATCAGAAATCTAAGCTACCACCAAAAAAATGTTTGCCAAACACACACACACACAGATATACACACACACATACATACATACAATAAACACTAGCATCATTGTAGAGAAATCTGGAAAAGTGTTTTTTCCGTAATACCTTATTTCTACATATCAAGATACTTTAAAAGAAAAAAAAATCATCCCTATGAGTACTTCCTCTTCCACTTTTGTGACATCTTTCATCGTTTGAATTGCCTTAACTGAAAGGTTCAAGGCTTGGTGGACAATTTCTTCCCTTACCATCTTTGGTGACTGAAATTCTTTTTACTAAAAGCCTAATTTAAGTGTTATTTCCTGCTGAATGAAACATCCTCTCATCTGTTTTCCTAATCTGCCATCCTCTATCCATATCCTTCTTGTTTTCATAAATTGTATGAAACTATTATCAACACTCCTCTCCAATATCCTATCCTTAACTCTGTTTTTGTGATAATGCTCTTTCCTTTTTTATTCACCTACCTGTCTGTTAGCTTCTCAGTTTCCTTTGATGGATCATCATCCATATACCAGCCCCTTTCTGTGGATGAAACTTAAGACTCTATTTTGGGCTATTTTCTCTTCTCTTTGTCTTAGTACTCACACAGTGACACCATCATCCTCTATGAGTTTAATTGTCATTTCTATGCAGATAACTCTTAGATCTGTATATCTAGCTATAATCTCTCTTTTGAACTCTAAGCCCACTTTGTCAATATTGAACAGTTACTTTTGGATTTCCTACAGGAATCTAAAAGTCATTATGTGCCAAAGATAACTTTTTCCCCACCTAGACCGTACTCCTCTTTCAGATTGTATCATTTCTTCAAGGGTACCATCATCCCTGATTATTTAGGTTGCAACCTCAGTGTCAGACTTAGCTGCTCTCTCATTTACTTCCACATATACGATCAGTTGCCAAGTTTTCTCAATTCTTTCTTCATATCTTCTGCATTCACACTCTTGTCTCTGTTCATATACCACCCAGTAGTTCAGACTATCATTAAGTGCCTTCTTTCTCTCTAATCCATATACCACTCAAACTGCCAAAGTAATTTTCCTGAAGCACAAGTCTGACATTACTCTTCTGTTCAGTAAAGTACAGTGTCTTCTTATTACCTATATTATCAATCTCTGGAATTTTAAATGCGTTGTTACCCATCTTTCATTTAAAAGCCTTCTGCTTTACCTTGTTAGTCTTGATCTCAATTATAGCCCTTTACATACACATTATACAATCAAACCAAACTGACCTTCTATCATTCTGGTCCTCACAAATTGCATCTTCCATCTCTATGCTTTTGTATAGTCTGTTCATTCCTAGAATTTATTTCTTCCTTGCATTTGCCTGTCTGAATTTCTAATTTCTTTCAAAACGCAGCTCAAAAGAAAACTTCAATATGAATATTTTGATCCTATGATTCTGTGGATTTCAATTATCCATATGTCCTTTGGACCTCCTTTAGGAGGTAAACATATATACATGCGTATCTATATATGTGTAAACACATACATGCACACATTAATATGTATACATATGTGTATATGTGTGTCTGTATGTATTCATATAGTTTTATTTCCATTCGAAAATGGGAACGTGCATAAACTTTGTCAAACAAACCTCAGATACTTAGATTGGTGCTTTGTATTCATCCCTGAAGCCTTCACTTGGGCCTTCTAGCCTGTGTATCTATAGATATCCACTCATACATATTTCTGTCAGCAGCTCTTTATTTTTGCTCAAGCTCCACCTTCTCTATAAAACCTTCCTTAATTTTCCTTTCAACAGTGATATTGTTCATGTTCATCTGAATTCCTGTAGAACTTATTGTCCCAAATTCCAGTTTGATACATCACATGATATAGTAGAAACACATTGTATCTGGAATCATATAACTCGGGTTTGACTCTACTACTTACTACCTTGTTGGGACTTTAAGGCAACCCTAGGTCTCAGTTTCTCAACTTGTACATTGAAAAGTTTGGACTAAATGACTTTTGATATCCCTTTTAGTCCTAAATCCATGGCCTTATAATTTTATATCAGTCAATATTCTGACATGAATTGTTAGATTTTATTCTTAGACATGAGTCTTTACTCTCCAGAGATAATAAAATCCTTGAGAGGGAAATGAAGTGCCTTATACTTCTTTATATTCCTCTATATCACCGATACTTTGTACATGGTAGAGACTTTAAAAAAATCACTTTTAGTTAATCAGTAACTGAATGTTAGAGTCAAGTTGAACAACAAATTTGCTTATTTTAATATATGTGTGTGCCAAATATGATGGTTATGTATAGACTCTGATTGACTTCGGTCATGGACAAATATTCTTTTCTCAGTTCCCTCATGGGTTTCTTTGGCTGCTAAGTTACTCCTGCTGTTCTGCTCAGGCTTGTTGGTCCTTTTTGCTCTTGACTTTTTTTTTCTCTTTTTCCTTCAACCTTACCAAACTTTATTTGCTTTTGGGGGCAGAGATTTTTAATGATATAAATTCATTTTTGCTTATATGGGATTTTTTTTTATCAAATTGCAAAATTACAGCTGTTTAAAAAGTTACACCATAGTAAAGGAATTGTAAAGACCACTTGGAAGAGTTTTGGTCAGAGAGACTTTTTTGACCTCCCTCTAAAATTCTTTATTGCTTGTAGGGTAAGTGATAAAAAATAAATTGTTCAGCTTGGCTTTTAAAGCCCTTCTTATTCTAGCTTATTTGATATTAGAGTGGAAGAAAAGGAAGAGGAGACAGGGAAAGTAGAGACAAGGAGAGAGGAAGAGAGAGAGAGAGAGAGAGAGAGAGAATGAGAATGAGAATTTAAGTGATTAGGGCAGTTCATTTTACCTCATTCAGTTAAGTATATATCCCAGAATATATGAATCTGCTATCCCCTCAGTTGTTCTCAGTTTCATTGTACCTTTCATAGTGTCAGCATCTCTATTACTTAATGTTACCCTTTAATCTCTTCTTCTACACTGTATTCATTCTAAGTAGGATGGTAGACTTAATAAGAGGGACCACTTTATTTAGGATTGGTTAACTAGAAGGCTTTTACTGTACTTCCTATTTTGTGCCCTCCGTTACCTCATGGTAAAGCAGGAAAAAGAAAAGCTATGGATTGGAATGATCACCTTGTAGTATGATCACACGTCCTTTGTAGCATATTATCTAGTTTTTCTTCATTTTTTCTAGTGTCTGGCTTTTGCTTGTTTTTATTTTCATATGTTTGAGTAGAAGTTCTTGTTTTCCATCTCTTTCATGATCAGTAGCTTAGACAGATAATGTGAAAAATATATTTTTTCAGTTTTTTTGCAATATTAACCAGACAACATCCATATTGTTTTAAAGAGAACCTGCCCATTTTCTAACTGCAATTGTTTAATGATATTTTATAGACAATTTGAGATCTTTTAAACAGTAATTTTAGCTATGTAATATTTGCATATGTATTTATTTATATTATATCATGTATAATATATTGTATCTTTATATGTGTATTTATATACTAATTCCACTGTCAGCCTATTCTGTTTTGCTCTACTTAAGCTTCATCTTATTGTGTTTGAATGTATTACTTTGCATTTCAGTCATCAAACTCTTAATGCAAATAAAACAGTGCCTACTATGCATTTACTACTGTATTAGGCACCATGGGTGACACACAGAAATATAAGGACCTAATCCTACCCTTGATTGCCTTGTTATCTAGTTCCAGAGACAAAAATAACATAGGTATATAATATGTATGTACATGCATGCATATTATATAGTTAATAGCTAGTTAAATAAAAGGTGAAGGGAGAAGTAATGCAAGGGAGAGACAAATGCAATAGTTTAGATGATGAATTAAGGGCAGTCAGAAAAAGGTTCAGAGAGAGAGTAAGAACTTGAATCATAGGTAGAATCTGGAGTAAGAAAGACCATATCAGGCAATTGGTACAGCATGAGCAGAGTTGGAAGGAGAAAAACGCAGGGTATGTTTGGGAACAATGAGAACACCACGGTCAGTTAGAGATAAGGACTACACCTGTGATTTTTTTTGGTATAGAGAGCTCCAAGATGAGGAAACTCTGTTAACAAGGCAGATTAGTATCTTCTCTGCAAAAGTATTTTCTCGCAGACCTGCCTAGAACACTGACAAATCAAGTGACCTCCCCAGGGACTCATGGTTACTGTGAAACAAAGATGGATCTTGAGCTCAAGTCTTCCTGGCTTTAAACCACAGGAAAAATTAGTGAGAAATTAGTTTGTGAAGGTTTTTGAATGCCAAGTCAAGAAATTTGGATTTTTATCCTGTAGCTACTAGGGTCCTGTAGAAGGCTGACAAACATGACAAAAGCACTGATTTAGGTGGATTGTACGTAGTAGATGGAATATCATGGAGTAGTAGAATGGAATATCATAGCCAGGAAACAACCCATTTAGGAAGCTGTTACAGTATTCCAGCAATGAAGCAGTAAGGCTGCATGATAGGACATGTCAACCTAAGTGTATTTTATTATTAGAATGAAAAGGAGAAAATACTAATTTCATTTATTTAGCCACAATTTATCAGCGATGGGCCCTATGTACAGTACCATGCTGCATGCTGTGAAATCTATGAAGGAAGCAGAATACTTATTTGCCACTTGACCAGCTTATAGACTGACAACATATATTGAAGTTGTATTCTTTAAACTACCTAATTGTATAGATGAGGAAACTGAGACCCTGGAAGAATAAATGACTTTCCCAAAGTCATATGGCTAAAGTATTTCCTAGGTAGAATCTGAACACAGGTGTTCTGACTCCAGAGTCAATATTCTTATAAGATATCCAGAACATATACTAAATCAATACAATACAGGATGTCCCAAGAGGCTGAACAGAATTTTAAACTATAAAACATTTGGTAGTTTAAAATTTCACTAATATCATTTAAACTATAAAGTTTAAAACTGCATGAAAGCATCTGGGATACCATGTACATTTTTTTAGGCATGGAAGGATCCCAGAAGCATCAGGGGCAGCTTTGGTGAGAAGGAGTCACTTGAGCAGAATATTGGAGGAAAGAAGAGATTCTAAAAGGTGAAGATGAGATAAGAGTGCATTCTAGCTAGGGGAGAACATACAGTGCAAAGACATATAGGTAGGATATGTGTGAGGAATAGGAAGGATATTAGATTGACTGTACAGTTGAATGTATGAAGGTATAATAAGACTGGAAATACAGGTTGGAACCAGCTTGTGAAGGAGAAAATGAGCTTTTGAAAGCTAAACAGAAGAGCTTATATTTAATCTGGGAGACAATGGGGAGCCAATTGTTTTATTGAATGGAGATGTGCCCTGCTCAGATCTGCATTTTAGGAAAATAATAATTTATCAGTGGGGTAGGGAGAGACTTGAAGCAGGTAGAACAATTAAGGGATTATTGCAACAGTCTAGATGACAGGTAATATAAGGGATGTTATGGAAGGAGAAGGAAGAAAATGACAGCTGGTTGAATATGTTGTATGAGGGAAAGTAAAGAGTTGAGGATAGTACTGAGTGCTAATAGTGTGAACTTGATTTGAAAGGATGGTGGAACCTTTATGAAGATAAAGTTAGAAAAAGCATATATTTAGGAGGAAGATTAGTTTAGTTTCTGACATTTAAAATTTTAAGTTACATATAGGACATCCAACTTAAAATATTCAATAGTATTTGGAAATGTATGACTGGAGTTCAGGAGAGAGACCAAAGCTAGAAATATAAATCTGGTAGCCATCTATACAGAAACCAAACCAATTAGAGCTGAGGTCAGGATTTCAAAAAACATAACAAAGAAGAAAACCATGGATATAGTCTTGGGGTGTTAGGAATTATGATATAGATGATGGTTCAAGCAAAGGAGACTAAGAATGAATTCTCAAACAGAAGGAGCACAAGCACCAGGGGAAAGCTGTGTCATAAAGACATGAAATTCTCTTAGGAGAGAGTATCCAAGAGAAGAGGGTCATCCTCATTATCAAATGCAACAGAGATATCAAGAAGAATGAGGTTTGAGAAAAGATATAAGATTTTAAAATTAATAGTTTATTGATAACTTTGAAAATAGCTATTTCAGTTGAGATATGAGCTTGGAAGCCAGATTCCCAAGGGTTGAACTATAAGTGAAAAGAGCTGAAGTAGAGGCAATGGGGAGATATGAAAGAATACTATGAAAGGTTAGTAGAATCTAAAGAGGGTGTTTCCCACCCCCACCCCCACCCCCACCCCCAGGATGAGGGAAATGGACAATTGTGGGTGGTAGGATATACACCAGTATATAGTATAGTAAGAGAATAAAGATTCAAGAGAAGAAGGGATGTTTTAGGGACAATCTAAGGAACAAAAAAACACAATACAAATACACATCCATAGAAATATGATTCTATAGATGGTTGAACTTGCTTAAAAATTTGAGGACTCATTTGACATAGAAATTCGTGGTTTGAGAGAGTCATGGCTAGTTGATTTTAGCATATGATATCATAATTAAAGGTTTAAAAATGCAAAGAATCTGATGGACCTTGTACACCTAATATTTGTTCTTTAAAATGTATTCTTTACCATAGCTTACTTATGATATGTAGTTGTTCACTTCTTGTTATAAATGTACAAGTTATGTTTATCCCCAGGCCTAATGGGAATATATTACAACTTTAGCCAAGCATTTCATCTGAGTTCTCTAGTTCCATTGAAATCTATGTAATTTCCAAGTGTAGGAAATGCAGAATAAAGTATGTAAAATTAATTTAGCATAATATTGATCACACACAACCTTGGCCTCTGTTCTAGGTTCCTGTTTACAGTATGAAAGGCTAACGGCATTCAGGCATGATGCTTTGGTCAAGAATTTATTTTTTCTGTGTTCATTTTGCATGGATGGATCTGGTTAGGAGACTGCTTTACAGAGATAATTTATATGAATGGATAAATTAATTCAAGTATTTATTGAGAGGCCACAAGCTATGGAATAGGATTTGCTTGAGGTAAAATTTGTAAAATGGACATCAAATGCATGTAGAATCCTGAGAATGTATCTCTTTACCCCTGCCCTTACTGGTACTCTTCACTGGACAGATTGTAAAGTTCAAGGTATGTTAGTTTTTTGTACTGCCTTCCTCCTTCTATCAAAATCTCTATTTTATTTATTTTTAAATTTTTATTTACTTTTGCTTTTTGGAGGGGGGAAAGTAGGGCAGTTGGGATTAAGTGACTTGCCCAAGGTCGCATGGATAATTTTTGTGTGTGTGTGTGTTAAGTGTCCGAGGCTGGATTTGAACTCAAGTCCTCCTGACTCCAGGGCTGGTGCTCTATTCACTGTACCACTTAGCTGCCCCCCAAATTTCTATTTTATTGACTGGAAATTATAAGATGAAAAACTATACATGAATGAAATACTTTCAGTTTTTTTTTTAAAGAGGACTTAGTTCAATTAAATGCTATTTGGTAAATAGCTTTATTTGCATGGAATATATTATATATACACATATGTACATGTATATGTATACATGTATATACATATGCATATAGACTCACATATGCATGTGTGTATATATAGATACATGCATACATAAATACATACACACAGGGAGAAAGAGAGAGACATATTATGTGCGTCTAGTTCTCTGAGTCATAATGAACTTTTATAATTTTCTATTCTGATAACCACTTAAGTCATAAAATTTCATCCTAAAATCAAATTTCTTTTGGATATGTTTTAGATATTGTAATGCAGACATAATTTTAAAATATAAGTTGAGATAATGACTTAAGTACTAACTTCAGAAATACAAATGCTTTCATATATGTACAACATTGGAAACTTTATATAAAATGTTAATCATAAGGAAGAAATAGGTTACTATGATTGTTATATTCATATTTTTATTGAATAATTTGGTCTTGTATTTATTATATTGACACAATAATATTCTTTTAATTGAGTTTGTTACATTATAAATCCTTTCCTTAACCCTTTACAATATGCCCATAACCACCTATTCTGGCATAAAACTTAACGGAAAGAGATCTCAACTTACAAGTAAATTTTTTGTCAATTAAAAAATAGCCTACTCTTACTCAAACAGCTCCAGTATCAAGAACAAACTGATTAAGGAAGTGATGATATTTTTAAGGCGATTATTTTATCCATGTTTTACTGATAATACTCTCTGCCAAGGCAAATAGAAACTTTCACAGCAAGAATGACAAGAATTGCTCAAAACTCCAAATCTTTCTCATTCTTTTCAACTCATAGAATCATTGTACTGGAGTTATGATACCTTTTATTATTATTAATTATTGTGAGACAGTTATGAACACTTTCAAATCTCTAAAGTACTTTATACATTATTTCCTGCGAGCTTCCTAACCATTTTGTGAGATCAGTAATACAGGCATTACTAAGTCTATTTTATAGATAAGGAAACCAAGGGTCAAAGAGTACAAATTTCCATGGACACCAGTAAAAGGTAATTCCCTATGCTGTATCATTCTCCATAAAATGCTATTATTAGTTATAGAATGACAGAGACATAATGGGTATTCAAAGATGACTGTTATAATCCATGAATACAGTGATATTAGCTTTCTCTCATGAGGGAGAGGTGTATGGGAAGAACAGTTTCATTGCATTTTTTATTATGTCTCCCCCAAATACACCTTAGGTATATCTGTGATTTAAATGATTTAAGCTATAGGTTTTTCAATGATGAAACAATTTGTTCAGAAGGGGGACTATCAGCTATTAACGCAGTGATAGTTGGCTTTCTCTTTGTTATGTACAGTGACCATCTCTCTATAGCAGCAGTTCTCAACCTGTGGGTCGTGACCCCTTTGGGGGTCGAATGACTCTTTCACAAGGGTCACCTAACACCATCGGAAAACACATATTTCCCATGGTCTTAGGAACTGAGATACCGCTCTTCTATCCGTCTCCAGGCGGGTCTGCCCACATGCAGATACGCCTGCAGAGTGTTAAAGGGTCGTGACATTAGGAGGAGTGCTGTTTTCATAGTTTGTGTGCCAATTTTTGTTGTAGCTGTAAAGTATTTGCTTTTTTGTTGCACTGAATCTTTTATAATACCTTGAAAAAAGTGGGTTATTTACTTAGGAAGCAAAGAAATTATTGAATCCTGAATAAAACACATATTTAGATAGGCAGAAATGATTAGATTTTTAATGACCACAAATGTGAAATTAAGTGGACACTGTAATCTACATCATACTCAAAGAATGCAGCAGATTAATAACATTATGATTTGAAAGAAGAGGTAGTAACTTGGATTACCACAATATATTACTCTATAAACTGAGAGAATTTAATATCTATTATATACATTTTCACTTTATGTTTGTGTTATAAAGCATAGTTGAGAGTTAATCGATCAGGAGCTCCAAAAGAGTTGCTGCAATTCATTGTGCAGACATTCCTTGCATTAAGAAGTCTGACGTGGCAACTTCTAAGGACTCTGGGACAGTTATTGCTGGTTCTATTAATCTGTGTCTGGGATGTGAGTTCCAGGATCATTCAAATATGCATTTGAATTAAATTACTATTCTAGTGTGGTGAACATTTTTCCCCCTAACAAGTACTGTGTATAAAAACGACAGAGATCCATAATTTCATGCCTTTCCTCTCTCCTTGCACAAAGGATGATCCTTCTATGCCTCATGAATAATTATGGCCTAAAATATCACCTGATAATATCCAGTCTTCTGTTGATAAACTTTAAAATTTACTGGGGATCATCCTGGGATGACTGGCACGTAGTCTGTTCCTTATTTCCTGTACTGAAAGATAGCAGCTTGGTCAAACCTGCCAAGATTTACATTCTATTTCCATGACTTCCAAAAAACCAAAGTTCTCTAGGCACTGAGGTACAGCTCTCATGGAGACTAAGAGAAATAAACAAGGGATCATTAATTATTTTGTTTTAAAAACATAATATTGGGAGTAAGCAGTAAATTGCCATAACTTTCTCAATATTCACCTCCAGATAGCCATAAAATAATGTCCCAAGACAAATCCTGGAATAGCATAACCAGCAGAAAGACGGGGTGAAACAATCTTTGATCACAAGAAACTTAGAAGGATACCAGGAAAGGTCTGCCTCACTCAGATAAAAGGGGAACTTAGTCCAGGAGAGAAAGTGTTCAATTAAGGCAACAGTAATCCCCTCTTCAGCAAACCAGAGGGAAATCCTGAGTCCCAGTGTGGCAGAACAGACAAAAGCCAACACCAGGGAATCTTCCCATTTCCATGGGCCTCACCATAGCCTAGGGAATGGGCAAACTCCACCTCTGAGAACCATCATGTGCTTCAGTGTAGCCCTGGGCAAAGAAGCAACCTTCAGTGGCCAGACCTTCACGTACTTCAGTGTATCCCCAGGGAAATGCAAAAACACCCCATGGGTCTCAACACACAACAGACACCAGCACTAGAACCCAGGCTGAGCACCAGGTTAGCTGCCAGAACCCTGTGGAACTCCAGTAACACCAGCCACTCCCCATCCCATCCCCTCAACACAGGACCAAACACAAGGGTCCTCCATGGACTACAGGGCAACATCAGTGCAACATCAAATAAACAGTGAGGGCGTGCAACCCTTGGCACAAGAAGCTTGAGACAGTGCTTCTTCTACCCTGGGAGCAGAAATCAAATTTAAAGAACAGGAAAAAGGCAAGAAAAGATGTGCAAAAAAACCCCCAAAAGAATAATCTGACCATAGAAAGTTATTATGGTGACAGGGAAAATCAAGACACAAACTCAGAAGACAGCAACATCAAAACATCTTTGGGCAAAACCCCAAAGAAAAATTGGAAATGGTTTCAAGATCAGAAAGAATCATGGAAGAGTTCCAAAAGGAGCTTAAAATCATATAAGATAGGTAGAAGAAAAATTTGGAAAATAAATAAGTTATACAAGAGAATTATGAAAATAGAGTCAGTAGCTTGGAAAAAGAAAACAACTGCTTAAAAAGTAGAATCAGCCAAATGAAAAAGAAAGCACAAAAGCTAATTGAGGAAAGAACTCCTTAAAAGTTAGAATTAGGCAAGTGGAAGGTATGACTCTGGGAGATCAAGAATCAATCAAACTCAAAAGAATGAAAAAAATAGAAAAAAATGCAAACTACCTCATGGCCCAAACAACGGACTGGGAAAATAAATATGAGGGAGATAATGTCAGAATAATTGGACTACTTGAAAGCTGTATTCAAAAGGAGGACCTGGAGAGCATATTTCAGAAATTTTGCAAGGAAAACCGCCTTGATAGGCTGGAACCAGAGGGTAAAATAGGCATTGAAAGAATCTACCAATTACCTCAGGAAAGAGGCCCAAAATAAAAAACTCCAAGGAACATAATGGTCAAATTTCAGAACTATCAAGTCAAGGAAAAAATACTGCAAATGACCAGAAAGAAATAATTTAAATATCAGGGAGCCAAAATCAGGATTACACAGGACCTAGTAGCTGCAACATTAAAAGTTCGGAAGTCATGGAATTTGATATTCCAGAAGGAAATGGAGCTAGGACTACAAACAAGAATCACTTACTGGTGAAATTAAGCATAAGACATCAGGGGGAAAAATGGTCATTCAATGAAAGAGAAGAATTTCAAGCTTTCATAAGATCAGAATTTAACAAAAAAAAAAAAATTGATCTCCAATATTGAGCCCAAAGAGAAGCATAAAAAGGTCAAAAAGGAAATGAAAACATAAGAATACATTAGAGCTAAACTGTTTACAACCTTATGTGGTGAGATGATATTTATAATTCTTAAAAATTGTATCACTAATAGTACAGGTAGAAGGAATAAAAATAGGTTACAGCTATAAGGTGAATTTCAGGGAATGTCATAAAAAATTAAATGATAAGAAAGAGTAATTCACTGGGTGTAGAAGGAAGGAAGAGGTAGAAAGGGGTAAATTATTTTACATTAAGAGGCACAGAAGACCTATTACAGTGGAGGGGAAGATGGGAAGCAAGCAATGGGCATTGCTTGAATCTTACTCTCATCAATATTGGCTCAAAGAGGCAAAAAAATACACTGTCAATTAAATATAGAAATCTAGTTTACCAGACAAGGAAATAGGAGTGGAGGAGATTAAGTAAGGGGGTGGAGGGCTGACAGAAAGGAGGGCAGATTGGGGGAGGTGGTAGGCAGAAGCAAAACACTGGTGGGGAGGGAAGGGGTAAAAGGAGAGAGAGGACAAACGGGAGGAAAAACAGGATAGAAAGTAATATTTAGTTAGTCGTCATAACTGTGAATGAGATGATCTCTCCCATAAAACAGGGAGAAGCAGATAGCAGAGTGGGTCAAAAAATAGAATCTTACAATGTGTTGTTTACAAAAAATACACGAATCAGGAAGACAAACAGAAAAGGCAAGGGGCCGGAGCAGAATCCTTCATGCTTCAGGTGAAGTAATGAAAGCAGGGTTAGCAATCCTGATCTCAGTCAAAGTAAAAGCAAAAATAGACCTAATTAAAAGAGTTAAGGAAGGAAACTGCATCTTGCTAAAAGGTACCATAGATAATGTAGCAATATAAATACTAAACATATATGTACCAAGTGGTATAGCATCCTCATTCTTAAAGTAGAGATTGAGTTACACGCATTATGAAACGTAAAATAGATAATTTTAATTCTATTAAAATTAAAAGCTTTTATAAAAATAAAACCAATGCAACCAAAATTAGAAGGAAAGCAGAAAGCTAGGAAATAATCTTTATAGTAAGAGTCTTTGATAAAGGCCTCATTTCTCAAATATATAGAGAACTGAGTCAAACTTAAAAGAATACAAGCCATTTCCTAATTGATAAATGGTCAAAAATATGAATGGGCAGTTTTCAGATGAAGAAATCAAAGCTTCATAGACATATGAAGAAATACTCTAAATCACTTTTGATTAGGGAAGTGCAAATTAAAACAACTTTGAGGGACCCACTTCCCATATATCACATTGGCTAACACAACAAAAAGGGAAAATGATAAAGACTGGAGAGGATGTGGGAAAATTGGGACACTAAGACAGCACTGGCGGAGTTATAAACTGATCCAACCATTCTGGAGAATAATTTAGAAGTATACCTAAAGAATAACTAAACTGTGCATATCCTTTGATCCAGCAACATCTACTACTAGTATCTGTATCCCAAAGAAATCATACAAAAGAAAAATGACCTACATGTGCAAAAATACTTATAGCAGCCCTTTTCATGTTAGCAGTATATTGGAAATTGTGGGGATGCTCATCAATTGGGGAATGGCTGGACAAGCTATTGCTATATGAATGCAATGGAACACTATTGTTCAATAAGAAATAATGAACAGGCAGATTTAAGAAAAATACTTGGAAGAACTTGTATGAACTGATGCAAAGTGAAATAAGCAGAGCCAAAGCCAAGCACCAGCAGATTCCCAGAAGAATGCTACTGTGAACATCTTTTAAGATTTGGATTACACAGTAATAGTGAACACTGTTTATTCCATTACAGATCAAGGTTCAGTACACTATTCACAATATAATATTTTCAATATTACATCTTATCACAGAAAGTCACAAAACAGTGTTCATAACAGCTTAACATTAGAATGGCCCCACAGTTTTCACTACAGTGGCCACAATAATTAGAACAAGGAACAAAAGAAGAATCACCTGGTTTCCCTAAGAGGGAAACCCTTCTCACTTAAAGATTCAATCAATTCACAATATATCAATCTTCCACTCATGGGGCAGTAATTAACTTAATCAGTCACTCATCTAGCAGTCAGTCACTAAGCTAGATTCCCAATTACTAAATATCATTGGTCACTAATACAGTCATTAGAAAACCACACAAACTTTTGACCCCTTGGTGTCCAGCAAACCTCAGTCTTGTCCAAGGGGAGGCCTTTTCTTCATCTTGACTCTGGGAGGTCTCTCTGATTCCCTGGATCCCCTTACATAGTTCCAGCTC
>CM053595.1:35304836-35339836 GCA_028646575.1 Pseudocheirus occidentalis | reverse complement strand
GCTCTTTTCCTTTTATTACCATGTAATTGGTGTCACTTGCATAGTGATACCCATCTTTTGTGAAGTTAGATCAATCTACCAGCATTTGCTCAAATTTGTTACAACCTTTCTTCCTTGGAAAAGTCCCATTACAGATATGACCTTACCCGTATGTTTCACAGATAATGCAGAGGAGGCACTGGAGTTTGGGACTCCAACCTCTAACAGGTTCATTCTTGATCTGGTCAAATAGGCAGACAGTTTCAGAGAAGTTAATAATCAGCTTTATTCTAGTCTAGTTTTCTCAAAGAGTTGCTAGGGGAACCAACTCCTACAGAATTCCCTAATCACCCTTCTCACAGGAGATGGCAAGAAGGAGGGGGGCAACTACCCTTACATCTCAGTGGGGTCAATTGAGACAGGTATACTTGTGCGCTCCCCTAAATCCTCTCAAGCCTCAGTGGGGGCCAGTTGAAGCACAACAGATTCTGCCATGGGTTCCCTCTGTGGTATTTCCCCTCTCATTGACCAGTGCCCACGTGCTTTATAGGGCAACGGACAAAGAAGGCATCTTGCCAATATTAAGCTCAGTGATATTGTCATTCTGCACAAGCGTAGTAAATATTATATTATGTCACCCCTTATCTCATGGTGCAGCCTCAGTAGGATTGTCTTTCACTACAATTCTGGGAACTACTGTCTAATAGTTATCAAACAGCTGGAAAGTAGACATTCCCATGGCCATGGATCCTGAGACCCTAACTCTAAGAAGGATAACAGAATCCTCCTTACATACACCATAACATAAAGAAATAATTAAATATATAGCTTGAGTATTTAATTTCTGATCCATTTTGATAGTTCTTAAATGTTGTCTTTTTTTTTTTACACAAGTTGTCTTTTAGATGTGATGTAAAAGCAAGTAAAGACTTTGAATGATCAGCCCACTTTTTTCTGTTGTTGTCATTGTTTTGGCACAGCTCTGTGATTTCATCGATGTTGAAACTCTTCCAACTGCTACAGTTTTGCTACTAATCTGCAACTTAGTGTCAGAAAGTTGCCAAGGTAAAATGAGAAGTGAAATGACTCACATTGGCAGCTTGTGTCAGAGACATGACTTGAGGCAGAGGATTTCTGATTCCAAGGCCCCCCTTCTATACACTATGCCTCATTTATTAGCTGTATAACTTAGGACCTAATTAAATTTACCTTCAAGTTTTTATTACCTTATTTCCCTACTTATAGGTGGAGCCCTAGAATTTAAAGAGGTTTCAGAAATCACTTACTTTAAACATGTCATTTTATAGATGAGAAAACTGAGACCCAGGGAAGAAAAAGACTTATCCAAAGACATGAACCTAGTTAGCAACATAGCCAGGCATGAAATACCCTTTTCTCAACTCCTAAAAACACCATACTTTCCATTAGGCAACTATTATGCCTTCTATAAGAAGCTACCTTGATAGATTTATGATCTCATTGGCACCCATATATTCTCTTATCTTGTATAATTATTGTCCATGCCTTTACACAAATTTTCCTTAGAGAATTTACCCACCTTGCTGGAGGCTTGCTCATTTTTCTAAGCATTAGTGTTGCAGTCATACTATCTATTTGTTATCTTTCACTTTGGCAGTGTGACTGGCTCATCTCCTTTTATGGTCACATGTTTAATTTAGGATGTCCGTTTAACACTTCTAGAAGTTAAGCAATTGTTGGTGAGATTTACTCACTTGGATCCACCATGTGTCCTTTTTCACTGGGTTACCTGGAATTTTTATTCTCATGTAATTATAATCTATATTCATGTCCATTTATCATCAGCAGGGGGATTTGCATGGGGAAAAGCAAGGGTTGTGTAGTTGGGAAGAACTTAGGACTGTCAAACTGTGTGCTGTTTCTGAAATGTAGCCCTCCCATTTGGTTTGTAGCAAAAATCATTGTACTTCTTTAGAGGGAGCTGGGGGCACAGGGATATAGCCCTGGGACTGGAGTCTGAAAGACATGAATTCAAATCTGGTTTTAGATACTCACTGTATGATCCTGGACAAGTCACTTAACCTCTCTTTGCCTCATTTTTCTCATTGTAAAATGAGGATCATAATAGCACCTACTTCCTAGGGTTGTTGTGGGGATCAAATGAAATGATATTTGTAAAACGCTTAGCAGATAGCATACCTGCACAACTTGTACACTTCTCTGGGCACAGATAGGTTAGACTAGAGACAGATTAATGATGGTTGGTTGCCACAGGTCACATGACAAACAGAAGAGGATGCAGTGGCTACCCTACATTTTTTCTCAGGTTGCCCTAAGCAGGTTGTATGTTGTGTAGACCTGGTGTAAAGTGACACATAATGAGAACTTAATATTTATTCTTTTCCCTATTCTGTCTCTGTCCATGGTAGGTGTACTGATTGAACTAGATCCATAGATTGTTCATGCAACTTCATGTCATGATAGGAGCAATATGCATTCTTTAATCACTGGGTTTTTCCTATGTAGAGTACTAGACTCATAACTTGAGAGGCTATAAGATCTCAACCAGAATTGTCTGCAGAATGGTAGGCATAGCTTGGTAAAATCATCATGATGTTGCCTCCCAACAGAAGAATCTATATAATAATGGATTATTCTTCTAATTGTACTTTGCCCTCCGTGACATTGGAAGACAGTTTGATGTACATATGCCTCACCAGAGAAATTTCTGGGAAATCAGTCATAGATTTAGGAGGGAACTTAGAAATGCTCTATTTCAAATACTGTGCTTGTTGCACATGTTTAAATTTTCCAGGAATTTTATTCACACCGAATCCATTATGGTGACCTCAGTGGCATTCAGAGGCTGCAGAGTTTCATTACTGACTGAGCACCTTTTGAAATGAGGATTTATTGGTCTTAGCAACAGAGGAGAAGGCTTGGCAAGATGATGCTGGCCTCTGTGCAGAAAACGAAAAAGAAAAAAAAGTAGCTGTCCTTTATACAGTACCATGGAAAGCTGCTCAGTGGACTATAAACGTATACATTACAAGGATGAATTAACCTGCCACAAACCAACCTGCTTCAAACTGATGTGCTCTAGTCCCAAGTTAACCTGTTGTGTATACTCAGGCAGAAATCTAGGAGAGTTCCTGCACAGACATGGATAGAGCATAGAAAAGATGGCATCTGGGGAGCCGGTGTTTTAATACCTGATTCAAAACAACAACAACTACAATATTAAGTTTAGGAGATTAAAAAGTAATCAAAAGTAGCAGATTCCACACATGCCTCTTCCGACGCTTTACAATATCAAAGGTCAGCGTTATCAACTTTGTGATGCTTATGGTGCTGGGAAAAGCTGAGCTGACCATGATAGGGAATTGACAAATACATTCATAACCTCATCTAGTTCTGCTAACTAAATCATGTTCCACACCGCTCCAACTCCTCCTCCTCCATGAAGTCTTCCTTGTCCACTTAAGTTCCCACTGAGTTACTTTCCTACCTCTTTCCCTTTCCTCCAATATCTCCTAGTACTAATTGTCTATAATTCATTTATCTCAGTACATATAGTGCATCTACAGCAGGTCTAAATCACATAACTTAAATTTTTTTAAAAAGTAGGTATTTTTCTCACTCAACATAGTGGAGATTAGAAAAGCAGCACTGGTTTATACACTGATTGATAGTCATTTATCCTTTGATTTTCAGTGATTAAATAATTTGCATAGGGGCGGCTAGGTGGCGCAGTGAGTAGAGCACCAGCCCTGGAGTCAGGAGGACCTGAGTTCAAATCCAGCCTCAGACACTTGACATACTAACTAGCCGTGTGACTTTGGGTTGCCCTAAGCAACCCAACTTCCCTCCAAAAAAAAAAAAGCAAAAAAAATAATTTGCATTATTTTTCCTATTCTCTAACTTGCTCTATCATAATAAGACTAATTTCTTTATTGCTCCATGAACGTACTTTGTTCACCTCCACCTTAATGTTTTTAATCATGTTTGCCATTGTCCAGAATACTCTGCCCTTTCCCTTTTATCTCTCTAGATCCTACCTATCATTTAAGGTCCATCTTGACTTCCACCATTTCTATGGAGTGTTACCTGTCACTTGATCCCATTGCCTCCTGTCCTTATCAGATAGTTCTGTCTGTTTGCTCCCTGTCTTGAATCTTCAAACTCCTCCTATCAACTGTTTTCCCCTACTGCCTTTACTTTTTTGCTTTTTTTTTTGGAGGGGGAAGGCAGGGCAGTTGACGGTTCAGTGACTTGCCCAAGGTCATGTGGCTAGTAAGTGTTAAAGTGTCTGAGGCCAGATTTGAACTCAGGGCCTCCCAGTGCTCTATTCACTGCAATGCCTAGCTGCCCCCTCCCCACTGCCTTTAGATATGTCCAAGTCAGTCCATTCTAAAACATAAAGCAAAAGAAAAATAAGATAAAATAAACAGTTATTAGACTCAGTCATCTCTTCAGTCTATCATCTTATTTCTCTCCTTGGCCTCTTAGTCAAATCCCTTGAAAGTGTGTGTGTGTGTGTGTGTGTGTGTGTGTGTGTGTATGTGTGTGTGTGTGTTTATTTGCTTGTTACATTTCCTCTCCTCTCACTCTTCAACCTTTTCCATTATAGCTTTTGACTTCAATACCCAAATGAAATGACTGTCCAAAATTATTGATTATCTCTTAATTATCAAATCTGATGGTCTTTGGTATTAACATTGTTGCTTTGACAATGACTTCTTTTTACCGTGTTTTGATCTTAATGTGCACACAAAGAAACACTTGATTCTTATGGACAGTGTCCTTTTGCCATATAAGGACTGAATTTATTATTTTGACTGACTTGATCAGTGAGTTGGGACAAGTAGCTAGTCAATTCAGATTTTAAAAACCATCTTTATATTTTCTCTAGAAATGATAGTTACTTTACCAAATTGGATAGTCTTAGTATGAGATAGACATTTATATCTCCCCAAGTATCAATAGAAAGTAATGTGGTCAAGTTTGACACCACTCTTCTCCCAGGAAAATGTAAGACCCTTGGTGATAGGACTTGGGTTTTTGTCTTTGCATCTCAGTTATCTAGTATTATGTGTTGTATATAGTAGACATTTAAAAAGTGTTCATTGAATTAAACAAATACTCAGTAACATTAATTTCACTTGTATTTTATTGGATATGGGTAATTCATTTGCTGGGTTCGTTTGGTTCAGTAAATTATTTTAGGAAAATCTACAATATTTCATGAGATCCATTCATTCAATCAGTCAGTTAGTAAGCATCTAGTCAGTGCTTGTGCATGTGCCAGGCACTATGCAAAACACTAGAAATACAAAAAGAAGCAAGACAGTCCTTGTCCTCAAGGAGTTCATGATCTCTTGGGGGAGAGAGACAACAAGCAAAAATATGCGTGAACAAGCTATGTACGGGATAAATAAGAACTAGTTAAGAAGACGGATGGCACTAAAATTAAGAAGAGTTGCAAAAGCTTTCTTATAGAAGATGGGAATTTAGATGAGTCTTGAAGGAAGCCAGGGAACCCGGGGGCAGAGATGAAGGGGGAGTTCCAGGCACAAGGGATGGTCAGAGAAAAAAAAGAGTTAAAAATATATTGGTCTGGGAGTTGACATTCTGGCTGTATTATCTTGGATGACTCCCTTCATCTTTCTGGGTCTTTGTTTTTTCCATATGTAAAAAGGATAGGATAGATTAGGTAATTTTTTAAAGTCTGAGTTCTAACAGTCTGTAAGTTTATTTCTCATGGTAAGCATTACCTCATTTGGTATGCAGTGACAGAGAGTGTTTTGCCCAGATAACAAGCCCAAAGTTTAAGTGGTGGAACACTGGAAACGTACAGCAGAAAGGTCTTTTCTGGGTCAATATTTTCCAAACATAGTCCCGGCAATATAGACAATGGGAAATCTCATTTTAGAACATATTGGGTAGGAGACAAAATTAGACAGGCCCTTTAGGAACTTGCTAGATAGGCTAAAAGTCATCGGGAGAATATTAGCAATTTTTTTCCACTTCTTCCTCATGTCTAGTCTTACTTCATACTGGGATTACCTTAAAAAACAGATTGATGTAAAATACTAGTATGAAGCCAATGAATAGAGCTGATCAAAATGTCAGGCATTCCTCCCCCCCCCCAATTTATTAAATTATTTATTTTTAGTTTTTAGCATTCACTTCCATAAGTTTTAAACTTTCTCCTTCTTCCTGTCTCCTCTCTCCTCAAGATAGCTTGTAATCCAATATGGGCTCTACGCATACATTCCTGTTAAACACATTTTCACATTAGTCATGTTGCACAGAAGAATTATAACGAATGGGAAAAACCATGAAAAAGAAAGAAAGAAAATAAAACAAAAAAGAAAAGTCTGCTTCATTCTACATTCCTGACTCCATAGTTCTTTCTCTGGATATGATTGACATTTTCCATCATGTGTCCTTTGGAATTGTTTTACGTTCTTGCATTGCTGAGAAGGGCTAAGTCTATCAAAGTCAGTCCTCACACACTGTGACTGTTACTGTGTACAATGTTCTCCTGGTTGTGCTCCCCTCACTCAGCATCAGTTCATATAAGTCTTTCCAGGTTTCTCTGAAGTCTGCCTGTTCATCATTTCTTACAGCACAAAAGTATTCCATTACATTCATATACCACAACTTATTTAACCATTCCCCAATTTATTGGCATCCCCTTGATTTTCAGTTGTTAGCCACCACAAAAAGAGCTGCTATAAATATTTTTGTATATGTGGGTCCTTTTCCCATTTTTTAATCTCTTATGTATACAGCCCCAGAAGTGGTATTGCTGGGTCAAAGGGTATACACATTTTATAGCCCTTTGGGCATAGTTCCAAATTGGTCTCCAAAATGGTTGGATTGGCTCACAGCTCCACTAACAATGGTTGTCCAGCATTCCCACCTCCTCTCCAACATTTATCATTTTTCCAGTTTTGCCATCTTAATCTATCTCATAGATGTAATACATCAGAGTTGTTTTGATTCGCAGCTTTCTAATCAATAGTGATTTAGAGCACTTTTTTCACATGACTATAGATAGCTTTAATTTTTTCCTCTGAAAACTGGTAGGCATTTCTTTCTTCTCATTTTCTGAGTGGGGCATTTAGCCCATAAAGAGTATCTAGATGTCTTCTGCTATGGTAATCACCCAAGGCTTGCCCTACAGGATGTCACTCATCCCCAGTTCTGTCTAACTCTGGAAGGTCTCCCCAGAATTGTGGCAAAGTTAAGATTTTTATAGCCTGAAAAGACAGAAGCTATTCAGTTTTTGTATGAGGCAATTTTAGGAAATGGTGCCTTCTGCATGTCATCTCATCTCACTTAAGTCACCATTTCCCCGTAGAGCTAGAGGCAAACCTAACCTGTAGAGCAGAAGACAAAGAGAAGTAGGATTTGATAGCAAGTCAGAGATAGAATAGAGTGGTAAATTTAGCTCTAGAGTTAGAGACAAAATCTAGATTTGAATTTTGACTTGGCTACTTTTTTATCTGTGTGACCTGAGTCAAGTCATTTCACTCTGGGGCCTCAGATTCATTGTCTGTGAGATAAGGCAGTTGTATGGATGATTTTGAAGGTTCCTTTTAGCCAGAGGTATACTGATAAATGTTTATAATGCATACATATGATACAATTTTAAGTTTATTCAACATTAAGAACATTTTCTCTATAACCTTATTAAGTCTAGACAATCAATGGATTAATAAAAGCTACGCCTTGGTTTATAGTACTACTGATTTCCGTGGCATAAGTACTCAAACTGAAAATTTAACCATCAGCTCACCTAGTACAAGTTGATTCCAACACACCATGGGATTAAATTCTGTGAACCTACACACAGTTGTCTATACTGTTTTGAGAGGCTTATCTGGCCTCCTGAATCTGAGAACCTACACATTTGCTTTCTAGTCTTGCAAGCATATCTGAGGGCATGTGCATGACAATGTGGTTTGTGTATGCATGTATGTATGCATGTAGGTATGTATGTACATATGTGTATGTGTGTGTTTGGATGGGGGGGAGTGGCACCAAAAATGTGGCTGCCTCAAGACTAGATTCACTGGCTAATCAGTGTTGTTGAAGTGTATCAATGGCATTGAACTGACAAGAAAATGTCAAAAAAAAATCTGTCAGTAATGGAGGGGGATGTTGGTCATAAGATTAAAATGAAAAAGGATTGGCTTTGCCTGCAAAGGGTGATAATGCACATTTCTTTTTCATCTCCACACATCAGATATTCTCTTAGAAGCACATGTATATACCAAACATATTCTCTTTGCTGTAGTATCGGCCTGCAAATTGGACTTCCTGTCTTCTTCCATAAGCCTGTCAGATAAATGAAAGCAGTGATATGGACTTATTTTAAATTGTCTTTTTACTTCAGTACTATCAGATCTCTTCAGAGCCTGTCACTTCAGAGAGAAGACACTGAGCACATGCTGTAAAGGGGAAAAAATAGAATTTAAAATAAAAAAAAAAAACGTTGAGACCTATATGACATGTCCATCTCTCTTAGAACTTTGCTTAAACTATTTACTGTTCTCAAGAAATCATTTGTCAGGACTCATGGGTTTAAAATAAAGAAGGTAGAAGTTTATAGTACTTAAGAAATGTTTGTTGAATTGAATTGAACCCAATCATATTTAATTGATCCCTTCTACTGGAAATGTATGGGAAATTGGGAGAAAATGCTCATCATGCTAATAGCTAACATGTGTGTAGCATTTTAAGTTTGACATGCATTATCTTTTGATCATCACAATAATTCCATGAGCTAGGTCATATTATTATCCCTATTTCATAGATAGAGAGATTAAGTGTTTTGCCCAGTTAAGAATATGAAACAAGATTCATTTCAAATAATCTTGACTTTATATTTAGCCCAGTATCCACTGCAGAAGCTGTGGTAGTCTACTATAATTCATAAACAATTAAAAGCATGTATTTGTGGGGAATTTATTTTTCCTTATCTTATTTAATTTGTTCTTTCTTTAAAAAAAGGTAGAAGACTGTCATGCAAGGATGTTAATTTGCTATTAGGCATAATTTTCACAATTATAAAATATTTGAGGTGCTGGATACTAAGGTCATGTTGTAGAAGACATAATTTCTTTGGGCTACAGTTTCTTCATTTGTAAAATGAAATTGTTGGACTTATGACCTCTAAGATCCCTGTAAGTCCTAAAAATATGATCCTATAAGGCTGTGATTCCCACACAGCCCTCCCCCCACATATATTTCATTGTCCAACTGGCATCTAATGAAGCTAGTGAAGGGAAGGATTCATTATAGAGTAATTTTAATTAGTTTACTTCCCATAAATCACTTTATGAAAAATTGACACAATATTCTTATTGATTCATCTTTTGCTAGGAGTGGTTACTGCTTTGGGTCATAAGCTTGATACTCCATTTTTTCCAAGGAGTTGTCTGCTTTTTGGGGACATGAAAAAATCTAATTTCACTCATCCTCATCCCCTAGTTTTCATTTGTTAGGGGCAAAAACCCAGCTAATGTTTACCCCTTAGCTTCATTAAAAAGGAATTTCTTTAGAATGATTGTGTCTTGAGAGGAGGAAAAAGTAATAAACATAAACTGGATTAGCCAAGAATTCTTAGACTATTTAAGATGAGTGGGAGGATATCTATCCTATCTGTCCCACTATCCTACATAGGGAGATTCTCATATTGGATAACTTAGGTAGAGAACTGAAGTCCAAGATAAACCAGATATACTAAAGTGTACTTAGTTTTATGTTGTAACCATTATCGTGTTTGAAAAAAGTTAATTTTCAGACTGGCTAGGGTGAAAGACAATTACTATATGAAGAACTAGACGTAATGTGCTTTCAATAATGTTTTCCCTGAAACTTGAAATGTTCAGGAATTTCTGAAAATTTCTAAGGGGGCATGGGAACAACCAACAACAGCAAGAGGAAGAAAGGATAGCAAAGCAGTTAGATAACAAATATTATAGGATCATAAATTTAGTGTTTGAAGAGACTATAGAGTCTATTTGATTCTATTCAATTCAGTGAAGATGGGGCTGAAGATTAGAGAATTTAAGCATATTTTCCCCCTTCTATGGCCTATGCATAGGATTTGTTGTTTATCTTTTTAAGGGAACTTAGAGAACATCTAATCCATCCCCCTCATTATCAGATAAGGAAACTTAAGACTGTAGAAATTAAGTGACTCTCCTAAGGTAAGGGGAGTAGTAAGTAACACAGCTGGAATACAAACCCAACTTCTCCAATCCCAAATCCAGCATTCCTTCAATAGAACCACACAGGGGTATCTGACTGGTAACTTGAATTCACCTCTATTTTCATTCTAAAAAGGAAGGAAGAAAGGAGGAAAAGAGCAAAAGTAGGAAAGAAAGAAGGAGGGTGGGAACAAAGGAGAGGAGAGAGGGACGGTAGGAGGGATTGAAGGAAGGGAGAAGGGAATGGAAGAGAAAGGAAGGAAATGGAAGGAAAGGAAAGGGAAAGGGTGGGCATCTGGAAAGTATATGTGAAACTTCACAGTCCCAGCCCGCATTTTCTACTTTATTTTTCTAATTATATTTTCTTTCCCTTGCACTCTACTCCAGTGGGGGGAAAAAAGAGAAAAGAAAAACAATTTCCTTTAAAAATATGGATAGTCAAACAAAACAAATTTCTTCATTGCCTTTATTACATAGATGTAAATAGCTATAGATATGTGTGTATGTATATATGTGTATGTGTATACACATACACATATGTATATATACATATGCATTTGTGCATATTATATAAATACCATTCTGTAATCCTAAATCTGTCACCTCTTTGTCAACAAGTAGTATGTTACACCAATGATCTTTTGGAATAGTGGATAGCCACTATATTGGTCATAGTTCTTATAGCTTTCAAAGTTGTTTTTCTTCTGAGTGTTGTAATTATTGTATAAATTATTTTTTGTTTTTCTCCTTTAATTCTGAAAAGACTACGTAATTATTCATTTATAAGACTGTTATTGGATATATTTTTCATTTGGTTCTGCTTACTTTACTTTGCATCAGTTTATGTGTCTTTCCATGTCTCTTTGTAATTATCTATTTCTTCATTTTTCAGAGCATAATACTGTTCTGTCACATTCATATACCACAACTTTTGCAGCAATATCTATTAAGTTTATTCTTTTATTCCCAATAAGTTAATAATCTAAATTTCCAGCACACATTTACACAAAGCTGCTGAAATTGGCTTTAGGACAGTGAAAAGCCAAGAGCACCAGTTCTACACTGAGCTACTGATGGTTAATGCTCTCAAGACAGACAAGGTGGAATATGTGTTCAAAATGAGGATGAAACCAAAAAAAGTGCTATTTTACCCTGGGAGACACTTAAGGGGTATAAAACTATATCCAACAATGTTTTTTTAAATATAAGAAAGTAAAAAGTGATAGGTTTGTTTAGGATAACTTTATATATTGAACTTACCACAATAAAATGAGTGTTTGTGTATATGCATAAAAAAGTCAGTAACTGGTTGGAACCTGGAATATTTTCTTTTGAATCCAGAAACTTTAATATTTCTTCCTCTTTCCATCTACCATGGTTTTTAAATAAATATTGCCATAGCTTTGCTGAAAATCATTGTTATGTAGTAGGATGTCAGATTGAGTATACTTCAGGCTGACAGAAATTCTACCTATTTTGCTCCTCTCTGTAGAGTTATAATACCTTTAAATACCACTTATGTTCTGTTGTTTGTTCTTTTTTAGTAGTAGTGAATAAACTGCCATTTCCAGTACTGTTTTCAAAATTCTTTTGCATCAAAGTGAATTTGAAGTCATCACTTTTTTATAAAGCTAGAGTTGTTCTCTGTATGCCCGTGTATGATGGAATGCAATCCAGTGGTTTTGAAAATCTCAGACACCTCCAGGGTCCACATATATTCAGAAAGCATTTATAGAACATCAGCAACATGGACAGGAGTTTATCACTATTTCCATGGCAGTAAGTTGGGAAGAGGTGTGAGGGGGCCAAATACTCAAACAGCAGAAGAAATAATCCCTAACTCTGTGGAAGTGGTGGGAAAATAACAGCCAGACACAACAAACAAACAAAAACAACAGGCACATGATCTCAGATTCAGTTCTGCTACATGATCCCCTCAGGGTTTTAGGAGTACCCCTTTGGGACTCTGATATCTTTACTCTAATTCCATTAGCTTACACTGGCATGCTAGATATGTGCCCCCCAAATACACATACACACTGTTAGCCAATCTGTGACTAGCACTGCAGTGACATTTGACCACTTAGCATCAACTAAATCTAACAAATGGTTATTTACTTCACAAATAGAGCAAAAACAGAATTACACCAATTCCCCCATCTCAGAGATATTTTCTTCCTTATACCATATTGATCTCTTGCTTTTACTACAGTTTCTACATGGAATTCATCTAGTCAAATCCATATCCAAATGTATCACTGTTACCAGATGAGTCCTTCCTTAGCTATCTTTGGCCTGGGTCTGAGAGGTTACTTCTCACTTGAACAAGCATCAATGCTGGACTGGCTGCAAAATCCATCAGTGGGCTGGATTCCAATACTCCCACACTCTTGGATGAGTCACTCTCTTGACTCACAAGAGTTGTAATTTCCAGATTAATTTTCTTGACCTAAAATGAAAGAATAAATGATGAGGCTGGCAAAAAACTGATCCACAGGGCCACATGTTGACTTCAAGTGGGGGAGAAAACTTGAGCCCTCTCTTTACAGGCATGTCTTTCACTGGACCTTGTCTAGGTTCAAGAAGTCAGCCCAAAAGAAGCCAAATCATGATAAAGAGCTTGAGGCAGACTATATGCTCCTAAAGGTGCCTCTAGTTCCAGTTTCACACCTGTAGGTGGAAAAAGAGGCTTATATTTACCACAAAGTTAGCAGAATAGAGCAAGTTAAGATGCTCCAAAGTCTTTCCAAGGCAATTCCATTGGATATCACCATAGTTCTCCCCAAAGCAAGCTCTCCAGCTTCTTCCATATAAGGAACTAGAATAGCTGAACACATTAATGCACTCAGTACAGGCTCTCAAAGAATAACCTTATTAGCCAGACTTCCATTATGTACATACCTGAAATAGCTATGAAACAGACAAAAAATGCAAGACAGTATGTAAGTGGTTAATGCATATGTAGGGGATTGAATGGAATGGAATGGAAAGTAATTGAGTTAAGTGCTATGATTTTTAACCCTGTCAAAATTTGTTGACTGATATGTTGTAGTTCTGATAAGCCACTACATTGGAAAGAATTCTGACTCTGGTTTCAGAGGACCTATCTTCAAATCCCACTTATGATCCTGTTATCTGTGTGACCTTGGGCAAATAACTTCACCTTCTTTGGCCTGAGTTGCCTTTTCAGTTCTAGATTTGTGATATTATAGTCCTAATAATAATTTGCATTGGTATAGAATAGTACACAAAGCACTTTAATGAATATCTGATTTGCCCTTCTAGCTTTTAGCATCTCCATTTTACAGTAAAAAAAAAAACAACCAAACACCTGATTTCCATTGAGGTGAAGCTACCACGTAGCTATTAAATAGCATTGCCATAGAGCTAGATTCCTTTTTCAGTGGTATGGGGTGAAGGAGGTTGGCAAAATGAATAGCAGGGTAGTGGAGAAATTTGACAGACTTACAGATATACGTTTAGCTTGTCATATATGAAAACAGTATAAAATACTTCTGAAATTAGATTTTCTTTATCAATGATAGATTTGTGCTCTTCCTAAGTATCACACTTAGCTGCATCAGTATAGCAAACTTACTATCATTTTTCTTCTAGAGTACCGCAATTAAACATCCACTACTTGTAATAGGAGGAGCTTTTTTCCCTGTCATTCTAATAAGATCTAGTTTAGAATGAATAAATCATCCCATGATCTAAGCAAGGCAAATGGCATGGCTTCATTTGGGGGTAAAAATAGGAGTGTTCAAGAATATTTTAGAAATTTTCAAAAGTTTTGACTTCAAAAGCTTTTGTAAATAGATTCTTCTCTGACGCTCTCAATCTTCCAGCGACAGAATTTTGACTTTTCCCCTTTCACCATTGGCAGCCATTAAGTGATGCAAACTAAAAGAATAACAGCCAGAGATATGAAATTGTTTAGGATGTGTAGGACATTCATATACAAATAATTATTATTCATATGGGTCAGCAAAATTACGTGGTCAAAGATATGAAGCAACAAAGCAATTGGGAACATTAACCAAATGAATTAACTAGTATTTTTGAGTACCTTTCTATATAAAGTGTTCTGCTGGGGAATGTAAGAGATACAAAAAAGTGTGTATTTTCTCCCTACTTAATGAATAAGCTCCATGAGGGCAGGAATCATGCCTTATTCATCGAATGAAATCATATTTGTAAAGTTGTTAGCAGAGTGCTTGGCATAGAGTAAACACTTAATAAATGCCTATCCCCTTTCTCCCTTCTTCTATCATTCTTAGATAATACCTACACACAAACAGAGCTTTAAAAATATTACAAGAGCAAAATAACAGTAAAAATGCCAGAAGGCAGTATATCATTAATTGGCAAATACGTGGTTATCTGAAAGAAAGTGGAAAAATTCATGACAGATACAAATAGAACCAAACGTGTTCATGGGAAGTAGCCTAAAATAACTTCAAAGGAAATGTTTGACCAAAAAAGGAGAAAGAAGGCCTAATCGTATAGAGAGAACTATGGAAACACATAGATAGTTTGTCTGTTCCCTTGGTACTTATGTAATTTCAAGAGAGCTAGAGAGAAAGCAGGAAGGCCCCAGCAGCATGGAGGAGGGGAAGAGAGAGAATATGGGGACTGTCAATGTAAGAATTCTAGCAAAAGTGGTCAAAAATCTCAGGATGAGGAGGTGTGAGCTTATCATACACACTATGTGGTCCCATTGACCTTGGAGTGCTACTCATCCTTAGTTCTTTGGAGGCAGCTGATTTCAAAGTCTAAGAAAAAAACTGAGAAACAAACAAACAAACAAACAAACAAAACACTGACTGAAAAAAATGCCTTACAAAATAAGAAGGAGGTTTCTATTGAGGTGAATGTTTTTATTTAATAGCCAGTTTGAAGAACTGGAAGGGCCTGAGGAAGCCCAAGCCTCAGTTGACACCTCATTCAGCATCCTCTCCACCCTGCTTGGAGAGCTGAAGTGTACAGAGGGTAGAAATTGAACACTGAACTCACTGCACTTAGCACCTGCTGCTCTGCCTGTTTTAGACTCCATGGAACAAGATGCCCCTGTGCAGGATCCTTCCTGATGTCTCCCTCCAGCCAGCCCACTACTTTCTGGCCTCCTTCTGCGTGTTGTCTCCCCACAGATAGAGTATGAGTTCTTTGAGATCAGGACCGCTTGATTTTTACTCATTGTACCCCTAGAACTTAACATGGTACTTGGTCAATAGTAGGCCCTTACAGAAGAGGTTACTATATAAAAGATACATAGCTAATTATTCACACAGTTTGTAATGATATTCCACATTTTTCCAAAAGTACAACAAAGAGGAGGAGATTGGCATAACCAGTTTTTCAGAATAGCAATTAAAGTTTCTTGGTTTTTTTGTTTTCTTTTTTTGGAGGGAGAGAGGAGGTGTGTGTTGCTCACATAAATACTTTTCCCTTTTCCATACCCATAACTTAATAGACTGCTGTATTTAATAACAAAAAATCCCAATCTTCTTGCATGGATCTGACGTGGGTCATGAAGATCCTGAATCCTGTATCTATAAATATTTGCCATTTGAACGAGCCTACACCGTGAAAGCTTTCTGATAGGGAGAGTGGGATCTCATTTTTTTTCTTACTGTTCATTGAGAAAAGGCTTGAATTAGAATAGTTGATCAAGATGAGAAAAATAGATTAAGATATATTTATTTCTTCTGAGATTATTTAGATTCCCTGTAGAAATCATTTCTATAAGTGATCATGTTGTAATGTAAATAAAATAAAAGTAAAATTTATGCATCAGTTCACAGAATACCTAACATTCCTCTCCAGGTGTATATCTGAGTGCAGATTGTCTTGGTAGAAAAATGATTTTTAAAAGTATCAAGTTAAGTCTGAATCCCACTATGTTACTATTCATTTAACAATTCGTTAAATGTTTGATTTAATTTCTGGTGCTAAAAGGTAGCTCAAGGCCTAATATATAGAGTTCAGCACCTTCCAAGTAATCACTTCTCTGAATCTGAAAAGAGCCCATAATCAGTCACTTTAATGGCTGTATCTCCTAGCAGGAATTTCCAGGTAATTATTGTCAAGAAAGGGAATTTACTAACTTTTTTCTTAGGGAAAAAATGGCTGACTATTTTATTTCTTGTATTTTTGTCTCAGTCTTCTAAATTCCTTATAAAATGTCTGTTTGCAATTTTTCATTATATTTTCTAGTCCATTGTTCTTTTAACATTTTGAATTGTAAACCAACCACAATTTCCAGAAAACTATAGACAGATTTGGTGCTGACATTATCAGTAATATAGCTACATGAAATGCTATTTAGAAATCAGTGATAAGATGAATGCAAGTTAAAAATAACTGGAGTGTTTCAACTCATACAGAAAATAGGAAAAGATTTTAAAAACATGGAAATACTCAATGGGACTTTGGGAAGGCAGACATAATGAACTGTTGTGCTGTGACTGGAGCGGTAAATTGTTCTAACCATTCCAACTATTAGGAATTAAGCTCTAGAAAAAGTTGTACATATATACTCACCCACACAGTAAGGCATATACTCCAAGGGAATCAAAGGTAGAAAGTTCCTTTATTTACCAGATTGGCATAAAATCGCTTTTTTTGGGGGTAGCCAAGAACTGAAAATAAAGTACATGTCAGTTGATTGAGAAATGCTATATCAAATTTAGAATATTATTATGCCATTAGAAATAACAAATGTGAAATATAAAGACTTAGGTGAACTAATACAGATTGAAGCAAGCAGGAACAGAAAAACAGGATACACAACTATGGTATTATAAAAAAGAAAGACCGGTTGAACAAATCTGAATGCTATGGAATTATAATGATCTGTCTTGGCCTCAGATAAGAGTTAAGAAAATAAATCTCTTCCCTTTCATTGGGGGAAGTAAGGGCCATTATATATGGAATGTTGCATACACTAACAGAAGCTATTGATGGGTTGAACTTTTTGTTTTCTTTTTTTATAAGGAAATGATCACTGAGTAGAGGAAGGAGAAGAATGTATTTGCAAATGAATTTGATGCAAAAGTAAAGAAGATCAACAACAACAAAAGGATAAAAAAGAATCTGAATATCTATATGTTAAAAATAAGATAACTCAAAACACTAAGAGAATTGCTCACTGTTTCATGGTTTTTTTTTCTAGAATAAACAGGCATGATTAGGTTTTAAATTCAGAAGACATTAGACTCATTCTGAGATCAAGCATAGAAATTTCTGATTTGGGGGAAATGGAGGCAGATGATAAAGCATATATTTAAGGATCTGTTCCATGGTTTAAATGCTTTATTCCGTCTAGCATCTTTAATAACAGTTTATATTTTGTATGGTATTTCATCATTAGAGAAGCCATGAAAGTATTAATTCTCTCCTTTTACATAAGAGAAAACAGCCTCTGAGACCTGACATAACCTGCTCAGTGCCACACTGCTTAGTAAAATCTAGGACACATTTATTGAATGCTTTAAGGTTTGGAAAGTACTTTTACAAGTAAATTTTGCACAAACACAACTCACTTGAACCTTACAACACTGCCAGGAGGTCGGGGCTGTTATTATCTCCATTTCACACATGAGGAAACTGAGACAGACATGGCTTATTAAGTGAGATGAGTCTATGATTTCTTACTATAGTTCCAGGGCCTTGTCCATCATCATCATCATCATCATCATCATCATCATCATCATCATCATCATTGCTGCATTTCTATAACATCTTAAGGTTTGCAAAACACTTTACATTTTTTAAATCACATTTTATCCTTACAATTACCTTGTGAGGTAGGTGATGTTTTTATCCCCATTTCAGGTAGATGGAAACTTGCCTAGGGTTACACAGCCAATACATGTATGAAACTGGATTTAAACTCAGATCTTCCTGCCCCAAGTCCAGTGCTCAATCCACTGCATCACCTACCTCATCTTTGTTCTTAATTGCATTAACAAATTATGTAGAAAAAGTATTCACTAAATAAACAAATTCAAGTGGCAATTAAATTGAAAAGAACTCGGACGTGTTAATGTTAACTTTCTGCTCTGCAACCTTAAAGAGACTAAATCCAAATAATTCTTTTTTCTCTGGTCATTAGGAGAAAGGCAAGTTGTGAAATCACAATAACGGTATTGGAATGTTCAATGAATACTTGCTGATATGGTTATTGATAGATGGAGGAGTGCAAACAGTTCTATTTCACAGTTGTACAAGTTATGCTGAGCATCACTCCATCTTATATTCACAGACAGCAGTTGTTTGCCTATTTCCAAAGTCTATTTTGGTGCAAATAATAATTTTCTCTTCTCCCAATCACAGGACTATACCCTGACAATGTACTTTCAGCAAGCTTGGCGAGATAAGAGGCTGTCATATAATGTAATACCTTTAAATCTCACCTTGGACAATAGAGTAGCGGATCAGCTCTGGGTGCCTGACACATACTTCCTGAACGACAAGAAGTCATTTGTGCATGGGGTGACTGTCAAGAATAGGATGATCCGCCTGCATCCTGATGGGACTGTCCTTTATGGCCTCAGGTCTGTAGCAATATAGAATTTTGACTTCATCTTTCTTATGTCCGTATTGATGTTGCCTAACTGAAGACATTCTTAGTGAGTTTTTTGTTTTCACTCTTTCCAAAAGGCAATTAAAAACGTCTTTGGCACAAATAGCTGTAAGTCTGGAATAGCTGAGTAGTTGGTCACATGTAGGACTAAGATTTCTCTGAAGTATCCGTTGCCAACTTTGGAACTACTTCCCTAAGGATATTAAAATAAATACTAACAGGCTGACAGTGACAAACTGCTAATCTCCCCAACCCCCATCAGAAAAAGAAGTAATTGGACACCAAGGTAGCAGACCATTTTGTTGATAACTCTTGTTTAAAGTGAGTCAGATGTGATCTTGGAGAGGCAGAACTTGATGATGCCCTCTCATAACCCCCAACCCAGAAGTGACTGGCCTTGAAAGTAAGGCAAACATGAACAAACTGCTTAATGAATGCTTTTGTTAAGCTATGGAACTGAACTCCTTATATCATAATCAGGCAGTGGTTAAATGGTTTACTGGAGACATAGAATTTTTTTTTAAACTTCTCTTGTTTTACAGAGATTGATTCATATAGTTTCCTGAAAAAGACAAGGAAAGAAATGTGGGTTATTTATTAACACACTGTAATCTCCCTTTATTTAAGTGCAGGCTACTCAATAGTCCTATATTTCAGTTTCCCTAAGATTTTTAGATGTTAGTGAGATATTCTATTAACAATGCATATGAGATTGAAATGGTTTGTTTTTCTTATTTTTTAAATTAAGTTCTTACTTTTTGTCTTCCCTTGTTTATTGTAAATAATCTTTTCTGTGTGCTGAAAACTCTGTCAGGTCACAGTATAACCAACTTCTTAATTCTGATTAACTGGTAAATTTGGCTTTGGGTTACATGATCTTAGTTTTTCCAGTATTGTCCAAGTTATTAGAGAAGCTACCCTTCTTTAACTGCAGTTTAAAAAAATTTCTCCCAACCCTGAATGAGTTGTAGTACATTTCCACATTCTCCATATAGCCCACAGCAGCCTAACTATTCATGTTAGCACCATGAAGGAGCAATTAGTTTGCAAGTTAAACTTAATTCCCCTTCTTTTGAAAATGGCCCCCCGCAACCAATCATTCAACAAATATTTATTGAGCATGCATTATATGCAAGACACTGTGTTGGATATTGAAGAATATACATAAGTAAAATTCCATTTCAATTTTGAAGGAACTTATTCTCTTGTAAGAAAGATAACTGTCCATCCTGTGAGGAAGAATGAGAAGAGTGCCTGAGAGAGGGACAGAGTATTGTTTTACCAAGGCGTCACCTTCATAAATAAATGAATAAGACACAGTTTTCACCGTTAGTGACCTAGCATCTACACTAGAACCTCAATCCAGTGTCAGTCATTGGCTTTACCACCTTATGGATCAATTGACTCCGTTGTATAACCACAAATAAATGTTGAACACTAATGAGCACCGTGCAGGTGTATATCAGTGGTCACAATGGCAGAGATGGAGAGAAAGCAGAGATGGATCAGTGCAAATTCTGCTGTTTTTGCTCTATTCATGCTGGGTAAATAGTACCATCCTCACAAATGAAAGAAAATTATGCAACATGAGTAAAAGAAACATACTAGAAATAAGAAGAGAATGTGTCTAATTTCTCTTCCATTATACTTTTGTCTTTGCTGAATGTCTTTGTTCTCAGTGTTGTTGCTTGTTCCTGATCTTATATCTTTGGGGTTTGGATAGAGTTGAGATGAGTTCATTACATAACTAAAATGGTAGAAGGAAAACTCTTAAACTATTATTTGAAATAGCTTTCTGTGTCATTCTTTTGAAATGACTCTGGTGACAATGTCATGTTACACTGTTTCTTCAGGGTGAATGTAAATTCTGACCTGACAAATAGACATGAGGGATTTCATTATGGGATGAACTAGTGAAATATGTTATAAATTGTGGGTAGTCAAACACTTTACTTTTCTTAGGTTATATCCTATGACTTTTTTTTTTGGTGCATCTTAGCAACCAAATATTATGACAATGAATAGATATTTCATAAAAAGAAGAGAGTAGGGTCTACTTGAGGGAATCTAGACTGAAACTATTTTAAAATCAAGTTTAATTCATGCAAGAATATTGCCCAGTACAAGAGAGGGGGAAACATAAGTAAGGTATAGATGTAAGAAGACTAACAAGGAGGATGACTAATTGTGGATTTTGGAACAAATCTGGATTGTGTTCCCTTTCACTAACATGTTACTTGTGGAGAAAACAGGATTTGGCACTGATCATTAGCAGGTCTTTGAACTTGAGCAAAGGAATAGATGGAATTGCAGCAATGTCAGTGGGAAAGTCTCCTTTGGCCCTGAAGAGAAATTAGGTGAAATGAGGAAGGAGAATAATTATAAAAGCAAGTGAAAATTGTATTTCTACTTTTCACACCTTCCTTTCGGTGAAGTTCTGGACTGTGGCTGCTCAGATTATACCACATAGGAGGGAGCCTTCTTGGTTTGAATGAGAAGGGATAAACTTCCGTCAAGAAGTTCCTGCCCAGGAAGGACACAGGAATATCATGCAAAAATCCAACTACGATGAAGGGGCCATGGAGTAGAAGTACCAGAGATGGAAAGGGATTTTGAGAGAGGAATCAAGGTGAAAACCAGGATCAACAGAGGCCCTTGAGGGATAGTGATCTCAATTTGAGGTCCAGTGATGGGCATAAAAAATAAAGCTTAATGAAAAGTTTAATTAAAAAATTTTCACTAAAATGTTTAATAATTTAAAAAAATCTTCAGCACTCTGTTGACACTTGTATAACTTTGTTTTTATATACAGCCATTTGTGGTTTTCCGTTCCTTTTAGCTTCCACTAAATTTGCCTCACTTGGATAGCTCCCACCACTATTATTGCTCTCCATGGCAACAGTCATCCCTAAGTGTTGGTGGACAGAGGTGGAGAGAAAAATTTTTAAATATTGAAAATCACATCAGTGAAGAAGCACATATGTACAAAGACATCTGAAGACTGGGAAAGGTAGATTCCAGTGGCTTCATGTGGGTCACACACTGACTAGCTGTATAAGTGTGGACAAATCCTCTAACAACATTAAGCTTCAGTTACCTTATTTGTAAGCTTGGAATAATACTTGTAGTGACTCACTTTGCAGTGTTGTTATAAGGAAACCCTTTGTAAATTCTAAAGTAGCATATTATAATGCAGTATTCTATGGAGAGACTTGTTACTCAGTAAATTTACTTACAAAAATAGAAAGATGTTACTTTAGAGCCTGGAAAACTGATCTGTTTTCCTTCCATTCTTTAAATATTGTTATTATAGTAAAATATAGACAGGCAACATAGCATAGTAAGTGGATAGATAACCAGCCTTTCAGTTAGAAATACCTAGATTCAAATTATACCTGATACTGGTTGTATGGCCCTGGGTAATTCACTTAACCTCTCCATGCTTCAGGAAGCTCTTGCAGACTAAAAGTTGCAGAAGTTGTCAGTCTGCACTGGTATAGGCTGTTTCATCCTGACAAGTTTTGTATGCCAATAAAATCACAGATGTGGTTACCCCTCAAAAATGCATATCACAACATTGCTCCTAATATCCTACCTTCATGAAATTAACATTGGTGGGCAAGAAAGGCATATAAACCATGTTTGCCATCTCAAGTGCATATCATTTCAGTGAAATTGGTTGGTGAGGGAGGGCATGTCCAAGAATGTTATAACATGCTATATTGGCTTATGGAAACAAAAACCAGAGCAATTTGCTTCACTGCTGGAAATTTAATACAAGCTAGTATTGCCTTTTGAACCCTACAAGCTTCACTTATGATGGATAAGAAAAGGAAATCTAATTGAAATTATGCTTGCTAGGGATTATTCAGGTCCATTTGGACCACTCACTGTGTTTCTGTAAAATATTAAACTGAAGTGTGGCCTCAAAAAGCTATCATTTAGGTTTTTGTTTGTTTGTTTATTTGTTTCAAATCAAAATGGGAACCAGCAATATGGAAGAATTGGTAATGAGTATAACAAAAAATTAATTTGATTGTAATAGGATTGCTGAAGACATGAACATCCTTCCAATAAGGTGTAGTTATAAAAAATAACACTTAATTTGTCAAGATGCATTGCTATCCTGTGTAATCACTGAGGGATTTAATCCGAAGTTTCCCTGAGTTCTGGGCCAGATGGGATAATAGAGAACCCAGAGCCCAAAATGAAATGGTTGTCAAGGAGAAATACAAAGACAGCCATGTTAAAAGCAGTAACTAGATATCAAAAAAAGGATGTTTAATAATAGGAAGACATAGGCGTGATTTTTCATATTAGGAAAGCAGTCAGTGCATAAGGAGAGATTGAGGATTAGTAAAGTTTGAAGGTGTAATGTCTTTGAGGATACATTACTTTTTCCCAGAGATTGGAATAAAAGAGGGAGTGAAGGATGGTATTAGAAGTGATTCAGTGTATAGAGTTGGCAAATTAAAACAATACCAAATTACCACCTCATACTCCTCAGTTTGACTAAGATGGCAGAAAAGGAAAATGACAAATGCTGGAAGGGATTTGAGACAATAGGTACATTAATGCACTGTTGGTGGATCGATGAAGTAGACCAACCATTCTGGAGGACCATTTGGAGATATGCCTGAAAGACTAAGACTGTGCATACCTTTGGACCCAGAAATACTGCTACTAGGTCTAAACCCCAAGGAGATCCAACAAAGGGAAATGATTCATATTTGCAAAAATATTTATAGCAGTTCTTTTTGTGGTGGCAACAAATGGGGAGCTGAAAGGATGCCTACCTATTGGGGAATGACTGAATGAATTTTGGTATATGAACCTAATGGAATGCTATTGTGCTATAAAAATGATGAAGGGAATGGTTTCAGGAAAAACAAACTTGGAAGATATATAAACTGATATAAAATGAAGTGAGCAAAAACAGGAGAACAATCTACACAACTTTGACAATATTATAAAGATAACCCACTGTGTAAGATTTAGTAAATATAATCAATAGAATAATTCATCATAACTCCAAAGGAATGATGATGTGAAATACTCCCCACCTCCAGATAGAGAACTGATGGATTCAGTTTAAATTCAGATTAAAATATATTTTTCCTTTATTTTTTCTTGCTTTTTTTGGAACACATATAATGAGGAAATAAGGATATCATATTTCTTGCTTTATCAGTGGGTGGGGATAGGCAAGGAGGAGGGAGAGAATTTGGAACTGAAAACAAAATTTAAAAAATTAATAAGTAAACTAAAAAAATTGAGTATAGAGTTGGGAATAAGAGAGAGCTTAAATTGATGGCCTTAATGTTTTTAGTGAAGCTTTGGTGAGGATCTATGCTGAGAAGTGTTCCCAGGAGAGCAAAGATGGTCTGCAACAGATATTGAATGAACCGAGATAGAAGATCAACCACGGACATATGAAAGATGTAACTTTAACTTTGAAGGCCATATTGAGATTATTTAACCCCTTCTTTTGATTCAACCTTTTTCTCAAGCTCCCACCTTAATATGTCTGGCTTTTCATAACCAAGTTTCTAGGGAAGAAGAAAAAAAAGTGGTGCATAGTTGTTTCCTGCATATTTTTTCACCATTCATTCACTTCTCAACCCCTTGCAGTCTAGCTCCCGACCTCATCATTCAATTAAAATTGCTCTTTTTAAAGTAACCTGTGATCTAGTAATTGCTTAATCTGATGACATTTCCTCAGTTCTAAGTCTTCTTGACCTTTTGGTAGTATTTGACCCTGTTACCCATCCCCTCCTACACATTCACTCTTTCTTGGGTCTGTGATATTGTTTTTCCTTCTTCTTCTCTTCCTCCTTCTTCTTTATTGCCTTCCTCCTCTTCTTCCTCCTCTTCATTTTTTTTTCCTCTTCTTTTCATCTTCCTCCTTCTCTCTATTTACGTAACAACTATCACCTCTAACCTAACTGTTGCAGTCAGCTCCTAATTTATCTGTTTGCCTTAAGTCTTTCTCCAATCCATATCTACCCTAACCCCACTACTGCTAAAATAGTTACCCCGAGGTATAAGCTCGACCATGTCACTCTCCTGCTCTAGAAACTCCAGTGGCTATCTTTTGCCTCTGGGATAAAATATAAATGTCTTTGGCATTTAAAGATCTTCACTAATGGTTGTATTCTGCCTTTCAAGTGGGGGTGGGAAGTGGGAAGACTTCAGGCAACATGTTCAGTAAAACTGGACCTAATCAGAGTGATAGATTATATTTGGATAGCAGTGACTTTCTGGAAAGCACACCAGCTGTTCTTTTCATTGCTCAGCAAGCACTGCATTAATGTACAACCTCCCAAGGGAGCAGTCAGGTGGTGGGCTGGAAGATTTAGTAATATGATAAAAGGGTCTTTTATTTATAAAATGCCTCTGGTTAAGTTGGACAATTGACAACCTCTTTGCAATTCAGTTTGTCCAACTCCCAAAGAGTATTTGGAGTAGGAATTTGGAGACCTGTTTCCATGCCCACTTCTTCCATCATGTTTCAGGATGAAAGCAATTTTGTCATAGCAAAGATAACACTGTGCTATTGATATATAGTATTGAAAAATTTGAAATTGGAGAATTTGTAAAGATTGTCAGACAGCCCTGAAGAAATATGAATTCATGTTTCAGAAGATATGGGTTCTATTCCTATTTCTGCCACTAACTAGTTGTGCAATAATGAATACCTCAGTTTCTCATGGACAAGATGACATCTAAGGTTCCTTCCAGTGTTGAAATTCATTACTTAATGTGATCTATTAAATGAAAAAAAAAATGTCCTAGAATGCCTGACAAGGTCACCACTAATCATTTGTTTAAAGGTTTGCTATGAAGTATTTCCAAATTTGTTTCAATAGCGCTGAGCTATGTATATAGCTTATTTTCAATGAAAGATTGAATGATTTGATATCTTTCCCTTTTCTGCCTGCTTCTGCCATAACTGTAATAACAAATATATTTCCAGTGCTTAATAGCACACAGCCTGAACATGAGAAATAAAGTATATCTGTTTATCTACCTATCTATCTACCTACCTTCCTACCTACTTAGCTACTTACTACATATACTATAAGTCCATGGAAAGAAGTAAATATTAGAAGAAACAAAGGTTATCTTATAATAGGAAAGGATATTCCTAGAACAGGAATTAGGTGAGATTGTGAGGCATAATTAGAATCAGGAAAACGTGGTTCAAATTCTCTACATGAACTTTGTTAACTGTGTGACACAAGTCATTAATACCCAGTTATTCCCCAGAACCACATCCAGTCCCTTTTCTATGAATACCTTTTAATTGTTTTCCCTCATATTTACTTCTTTCCATTGACTGATAGCTGATTTAGGTCAATCTGATTAAAAAATGTAAAATGTCTATTTTTAGCTTTCCATAAACTGCCTTCTCTGAACTTGAAAAGATCACCTGTACATTCAGGTAGTGATTAAGTAGATAGATGTTGGACCAACACACCTCTCAGGGAATGTTGAAGTAGTGATGCCTTCAACCTTAGGAGCATTGATAAAATGTCTTTCAGATAACTTGGCAATATCATTCCTGTAAAAGTAATTTCAAAAGGAACTCTAATTTAACATTATCAAGTACATGTTTTCCAAATAGTTTCAATCTTTATTTTAATTCAGTCTGTCTTCACTGAATCAAGTTATTTTCAAAACACTCTTAAGCAATTTCATTGTAGAAAATACAAGGTTACTGCTAGCAATCCCAGCCAAAGGATGCTCAGTAGTAAATTGAGGCCATTCTGGAGGTGACCTAGACACACAGTACTGACACAGATGCCATTTAGAATGATCTTTTTCACATTCGGATCAGTAAGATAAAGCAGGTTTTTTTTTTCTGATTTCTAAAAGATAATGAATAAGAACACTTAGATTTCTATCAGGAGATTAGGGGACAACATTTGGTTCCACTTTGCCACAGCCATATGGGTGAACACTTCTCTTTGGATGTCAGTTCCCTCACCCATAAAAGGAGGGAATTAGACTAAATGACATTGAAATTCCCCTTCCACTTCTAAAAATTCTATGGTCTTAGTAATTTAAGGTATGATATTTAACACTTAGACTTTGGCTCATGCATTTTGGGCAATATTTCACCCAATGTTTATATATCATGGTACTTTAGAAAAAATGAAACTTGTTTCCTTACAACCTTCTAATTTAACAAGGAAATAAATAGAAATTCTTGTAACTCAAGTTTGTCAAAATAGCAGCTGGCTTGAAACATACATTCATAGTATTTTAGGGACAATGGGGATGTGGTTATTTACTATCATCAGAAGCTCAGTCAGAATTGGACCTGGGCTTTACACCAGTTCATAGAAAGAAGTTTTGTGACTATAAGAAGAAAGTACTCATGAACTAATTTGTTTATTTAAATATGCATTAAGTACTTACTATATGACAAGCTATATATAATTGGTGTCAGAAGTACAGTTACAAAAGCAAAGACAGTCTCTGTCCTCAAGAAATTTACATTCTAATGGGGCGGATGATTGTTGTCATTGTTATTTGTCCTTCTGCTCAAAGAGGACCTTGATGTCAGAAAGGTGATATCATGATTTGCAAGTGAATTGGATTTAAGTGTGGAAGGGCTGGGTGAAGTCACCAGCCTCACTATCTCCTCCAGAGCTATCTGGGCCCAGTGGCAAGATATGTATCAGGATAATGAGATGGCCCCAGATGCAGTGGGAGCTACAGACTTTCCAAGGTCTCAGTTTGAATGAGGCAACACCCATTCACTGATTCAGGGTAGATGAGAAATGAGGGAAAGAATTGCCTGTTTTACTTGGGGAAATGATTTACATAGAAGGATTAATGGCTAGGGAGCGAGCACTTCAGTTTTGGCTTGGTCAATAGGGATAAAAGAGGAGATAGCCAGGGAATATTGAGGAAGGTTAAGAATGGCTAAGGCTTTTCCAGAAATAGTGATCTGGGGGATGGAGTCACCAATCAGAAGTTGGTGTTGTTATGAAGGTGGCTAGAGAATATGGAGCAGAGTGTTATTATAAGTATCAGTTCAATGCAGTTTTTTTTTTCATATTTTAATATGGCTTCTGAAGTGGAGCTTAAGGTAGTTCCTAAAGAGGAGCTCCAGAAATGTGAATAAATGAGGAGACTGCAAAACTTGCCAAGAAAATTACTTGCTTTGAAGGGGATAGTCTTCATTTGGTTGTACTGGTTCTGGTCTGTTGTTTTTACATCATTTTGCAATCTCAGTTTTATAGCCTTACGTTTGCTACCTGTGAATATCTTGGCAGAAAATGATACTTCAGTAATATGCAAGTAAGGCTTGTTGCCACTCAATTGTTTTCAGTCATGTCTGACTCTTTGTAACCCAGTTTAGGATTTTCTTAGCAGAGATACGTCTTGGAGTGATTTGCTATTTCCTTCTCCATCTCATTTTATAGGTAAGGAAACTGAGGCAAAGCAGGGTTAAGTGACTTGCCTAGGTTCATGTATCTAGTCAATGTAGGAGGCCAGATTTGAACTCAGGAAGATGAGTCTTCCTGACTTTAGGCTTGGTGCTTTGTCCATTACACCACCTAGCAGCTCTTCCAAGTAATATAATTGAGTATGTCCAGTACTTGCTGTTTCCATAACCTTTACTTCCTTGGTGTTTCAGTAAAGTGATACAGTCATAGGATCATAGCTATAGAATGGGAAGGGACCTTGAAGTTCTTCTACTCCAAGCCCTCACTCTTTTTTGCAGGTCATGAAACTAAGACCTAGAAGGATTGAATGACCTTTTCAAGGTCATACTGTAATTGTCAAGAGTCGGTATTCAAACTCAGGTCTTAAGTCTCCAAATTTTCTGTTCTTTCAATGTAATATGCAGTTTTATAGTATGGTATAGAGAACCAGAACAGGAATTAAATGAGGCTGTGAAGCATAAGGAACAGAGTATTGGAATTAGTCAAGGAGATCTGGTTTAGATCCTCCTCCTTACTCTCAGCAGCCATGTTAAGCAGACCAAGCCACTAACCCTCAGTTTCCTCACAAATGAGGATGATAATAATACCTTTTCCTGGTACTATTCTTAAGATCAAATGGAATCATGTATATAACTTGCTTTGTAAGCATTAAATCATATATGTGTATGTGTATACATTATTATCATCTGGATTTTCATGTTAATTCTAGTTGCCGATGCATATTTCAATTTTACCAGTAGTTAAATAAGGATAATGATAGGTGCTCTACTGACTGATAGGATTGCTATAAATACCCTTGACATAATATGGTTGAAAAGTAATAGAAAATTAAAAATAAAACATAGTACTAGTTTTATATTTGAGAAATTCCAGGTTAAGTATTTATACACTTCAGCCAAAAGGAGTACCCCTCTGATAAGACTCACATTCCTATAAGCACCCATCTAGAGTCTTTGTGTTTGCCTTGGGACTCTAAATTAAAAGAGCTAGAGAGGTGTGAGGAAAAGTCTCATGTAGGGAGACTCAATATGCAGCTTCTGCCTACCAGAGTGTCTAGAGAGATCTGCATTGCCACAGTGGTCTTCTGATTGACCTCTCTGCTTTGATACTCTACTTCTTTAATCTAATCTCCACTTAACAGCACTTAACAAATGTTTATTGACTGTGTCTGAATACCATTCCTTGATTTTACCCATCTCTGAACAGGAAAATCTTAGAAGAATAAACACGGCAGGTAACCTCGAGGGCAATGGCAGACTATGTACTTGAGTGTATGTAGACTGAAGCATGTAGCCAATGATGTCTTCTTGGATGAGAAATTGTTTAAACTGCATTATAAAGAACATGTGAATAGCGCATAGTAGGTAGACAATTGACCTTGGAGCAAGGAAGAACAGGCCTCAAGTCCCACCCCTGACATAATACTGCCTGTGTGACCCTAATCAAGTCAGTTAACCTGGAAGTGCTCCAAGCAAGTCTCTGAAACTAAATTGTTGAGAAGGTATCAATTTCCTTTGGGTAGAGGAAGTTTCTTACAGAGGGCAGGATTCTTTACACCAGGGGTGGAGAATGTTGGACTTCAAGGCCACATGTGGCCTTGTAGGTCTTGGGTGCAGCCTTGGACTGAGTTCAAATTTTAGAGAACATATCCTTTTGTTAAGGATTTTTTTTTTATCCATAGTGCATAGCCAAACCATTGAGATCATGGATCCAGTAAAGAATCTGAGTATATAGGGCTGAATTTTCTGTTGTTTTCTCTATGCCCAAAGTTTTTAAAAAAAGAAGACTACAGATTTCTTTAATTGCAAAAGAGAAAGCTCATATAAACTGTTTCCCAACTTGGGCATTCTGTGATTTAATGATTTTGAAAGGTTATAGTCTAATGAATCTGTCATGAGTTTGTCTTTCCCAATACTGTCAGCAAAGTGAAAGATACATTTTTTCTTGATTTTTTTTCAGGGCAGTATTAATTTAAGGGCTTCCAGCTTCTCACACCAGGTATTAATTCATATAAAATTAACTGCTTGTCTTTTGATTATCTGCAGAGGCTGTGACATCATACATCCTTACACCACCTGTACATAATATCAGATCAAAAACATGTCACTTCTCATTAAATGTTAACATTCTTAAGGTAAAATTCAGCAGGGAGCAGAAGGCAATTCTACAACCACCTGCTATGTTCTGTCACTAGAAAGATGAAAAAAGAAGTTAGTACCTAATGTATTTAGACAACAAGGTTTTATTAATTTTACTCTCATTCTGCTAGAGAAACCTTTGCTGCAGTGTTAGGCAAATGACTATACTAAAAGCACATAGATAAATCATATTCCATCTAAAATTATTGCTATGTTAATTTACAAAATCAGTTGTCATAGTGAAAACGCGTAAATATTTTGGCTTGGAGTAACTTTACAATCCTGGCAAAGGGAGAGGAAGGGCAGGCTCAGATTTAGAAGTCACACCTGTGACATCAGGTTCTCCAACACGAAAATATTCTTATCCTCTAAGTACTTCTTGCCTTCTAGAGTCATAATAAGAATAAATAAAGGGCTTTGGATGACATATTTTGAGCTTTGTAAACAGTGAATATAACATGCAAAATGATATTTCTGGAGGGGATCCCCAACCTTGGTTTTCTTTCTAGCTATATTAATTATAATTTTTTTAAAATTAAACTTTCATAAATTCTTTAATATTGCAGATACATTGTTATTGTACTAGTTAGTGAGTCCCATGTGTTACCTGACTAGAGCTGTCTGTAGGTGTCCCGATGCCCCATTGACTTCAATACAGTGACAATTGAATTTCATTACATAGGTTTGAAGGAGCAGTCTCAAAGAAGATGGATGATTAGCTGATTCAATCATTCTAAAACAGAAAAGCAACCAGCTGTGACCCACATAAAGATCTGGATGATGTGTTATGAAGATTAAGCATAGTGGCATCTTGAAATGACCGCTGAGACATTCTCTAAAAAGAACAAAAACATTTAAACTTATTGAGGAAATGGCATTCTTACACTTCTGACTATATGCATATATAATTTGTATAGAGAAAATAAACTCACTCTAAAAGATACATTTATTGAAGATTTTTAGTAGTGAGCTATTGAGGTCATGAGAAGCCTCTTCTTCAGGGTCAGAAATAGAGATCGTGTTTTCAAGTAAGCACACTGCAGTAGGTGATTAGACTGACTGCTACTATTGTAATGACTGCTCATTCCCATTTTCTAAGGCTATTCACCTATGTGGAGAAGTTGTAGAGGAAAAGGATAAAGTTTACGTGAATGAAATCCTAAATGTGGAATAAATATTAGCTCATATCTCAAGTGGAAACTTCAGTTCTTACATCGTATCTTTCTGCCCTTTTGCCCTATGATCATTTGATGCTAATGCCCTCCCTCTCTAACACCTTTGTATTTGCTTTAAATATATATCTGTGTATGTGTGTGTATATGTATATAAAATATCTATATATAATATCTATATCTATATCTATATCTACATATCTATATAATTTACCCTACCAAAAGAATGTAAACTCTGTTAAGAGAGGGGACTATTTAATTTTTTCTCTTTATACCTTGAACAGTCTAATTACTAAAGTTCAGGGTAAATGCCTGATAAATGTTTCTTCATTGGTTGATTAAATGCTTATTTTTTTTCCTAGAAGAATCTGTTTAGTGTCTTTACTAAGTTTGGTTATTTATGAAGAATCAAGGAACAGGTGAAACTCAGAGAAAGATCAACAGTAACAAATTGTAATGAGTCAAATAGCTATTTGACATTAAGTTGTCAGCTCATTTTTAGTCAAAAAAGATAGAAAATGACTTTTCTGTCCCCATATTCCTAGTATAATTATCAGGATCATTCTAAAAGGTAGAAAGAACATACTGAAAATATTTCAAGAAAGAAAATAAAGCAAATTAAGAAATTAGAGTAACCATCTTTCCCACTAATGTGGTACCTAAGCCTTCTGGATGATGAGTTCAATCTTCTAATCCTAAGGATCCCTTAAAACAACTTTTCCTTTCAATATGATCTAACTAGTCTAATTAAGTTTCCCCTTTGTTTTGTCCTTAGTAGCAGTGGGGACCCGCGATTCAGTAAAGAGTTTCTCTTCATCTAACCATCTATAAATTGGGAAGTTTTTTTTTTCCTTCTCACTACTTGTTGCCCATTACTGCATAATAGCATTTAGGGTTGGCAATAATTCCAGAACTGGAAGGACTGTCCTTATTGTGAAACTCATGTCTTAAGCAATTAATAGACCCTGAGAATACAAAAACAAGTGAAATGTTTTTTATCCTTGAGAAGTTCACAAAATAGGTGGGGAAGGATAAATTGTGTACTTGTAACCATATGTATATATGTGCACACATGTAAATATATACTGATGCATATATGTGTGTTGTATGTGTATGTGTGCATACACATATGTTGTGTGTGTGCAAATTAGATAGTTTGTGGGGGGTAAGCACTAACATCTGGTGGGGAGGAGGAGACGACATCATTATAGAAAGTGGACCTTGACCCTAGCATTGAAGGAAACTAGGGATTCTCAGAAGTAGAGGAGATAAGATTTCCTTCTGTGTACAGAGGGCAGCTTGTGCAAACGTATGGTATGGGACATGTATTCTCACATCTATATGTTCAACCCTAACTCCATCCATAACTGCTACCATAAATCAAGTGATGCCTTTAAGGACCATCTTGTTTATTTTCTTTGAGCTCAATCTGAAGATGGGGTTTAATGTGATATATTCCAGCTCTTCTTTCCATGGAAAAATGGAAATAGAAAGAAGACCCTACCTATGGGGTAGTCACTTCAAATAAATGCTGGTTAAGTCATTAGTGTTGTTTTTCTTTTCTGACTACATATATGCCCCCCTTCTTTAGTTTTGCTCTTTGGAGGGGGGAAGGCAGGGCAGTTGGGATTAAGTGACTTGCCAAAGTCACATAGCTAGTAAGTCTTAAGTGTCTGAGGCTGGATTTGAGCTCAGGTCCTCCTGACTCCAGGGCTGGTGCTGTATTCACGGTGCCACCTTGCCACCCCTATGTCCCTCTTCTACCACCACCCTTTGATTTTATTTAAGTGTACTAAGTACTTGATATAACTAAAGTGATTTTTTTCCTTGGGGACCAAACCACTCTAATAGGTTAATGACTCAGATAATTTTCACCATATTACAAAATGTTTGAGCTGTTTCACTTCTCAGATGCAGCTCATTATCTATACAATCTGATGAACAAAATACAAGGCAATACAATCCTAAATAGTTATAAGTCTTTGGAGGAAAATGCTAATTCAGTTGTGAATTTTTCCTGCCAGTCATTACAGAGAAAATAATTTGTCCTTTATATTTTATTGGCACTGATTTATTGGCACCTGATAGCTGGAGGTCTGACAACTACTTTAAGAAAACAAAAACAAAATAAAAACCCAAAACTGGAGATCATCTATTTTGCTCCAAATTGGTTTTGAACTCTGCTTAGTGGGAAAGATATAGTTAGTAAGGTTAAAACATAGGAAAGCACAGCCATGTGTTTCCAACCTATCCCTTGTTATTTTTTGAAATGATCAATAAAGGAGGACTAGGCTGTTTTAATTATTTTGCCACCCAACTAAAATTACTCAATGCTTTCAAAACAATCTTCCTGAGAGTATATCCTAATACATAGAGCACTGGACTTAGCAGTAGGCAATATGTGTGTTTGAGTCAGTACAACTTCTTAACTGTATAGTCCAGCACAAGTGACTTTTTCTCTCTAGACCCCATTTTCCTCACCTCTAACTATGGGGATGACAGTAGCACCTACCTAAGGTTTTTTTTTCAGACCCTAACAAGATATACATATACATATGCATATACACATACATATACGTATACGTGTGTGTGTGTGTGTGTATGTGTGTGTGTGTGTGTGTGTGTGTGTGGTCTTTTAGGAACCTTAAAGCAGCATATTAATGTGAGCTATTTATTAAGCAACTACTAGATGCAAAGCATTCTGCTAGGTCGTAGAGATGTAAAGATAAAAGTGAAACAACCCTTGCCGCCAAGAAACTTCCATGATACTGGGGGACACATTATATATAAGAGTAAATGATTAGAAAGTCTATACAAAGGAACACAAAACATTTTAAAGAGGGAAAGGGGATAATAAAGATTAGGTCATGGATCATGACACAGATTAAAGCTGAGTGGGAGGGCCTTAGAATTCTAATCTAACTTCCTTATTGTACAGTGGAGGAAAAAGCCTGAAGTGATATGTCTGAGGCAGTACAGGAAGTCATGAATTCATCCTGTTTTGGAATGTGTAATGATTAATTATTCGGGCTAAGAAAGATCATCCAGAAAATGGGAAAAAAGGAAGGGGAATGGGAGCATATTAACTATTTTTTTCTTTTTTTAATTTGTTTTCTTGTTTACATCATTCATTTTCATGACATTTTTGAATTACAAATTTTCTCTCCGTCTTTCCCCTGCCCCAACCCTAAAACAGCAATCCCACTGTAAAGCCCCTCCCCTGCTCTGCTCTCTTACTTTCCGGTAGAGCAGGGAGGGTCTCCCTATCCCAGCCCCTGTATATCTTAATTCCTAGTTGTAGGTATTGCAGAACTTTAAATTCTAGATTCTTTCGATTCCTCCCTTGTCACCCACCCCCACTGGAAGGTCAGTCAATTCAATACAGTCTGTGTATGTGTGATTATACAGGACATCTTCATAGTGGACATATTGTAACAGTGATCATCTGTCTCTCCTTC
>CM053595.1:35284213-35304336 GCA_028646575.1 Pseudocheirus occidentalis | reverse complement strand
TTGGATTTAAGTGAAAGAAGGCTGTGCAAATTCACCAGCCTTACTTTCACCTCCAGAAACATCTGGGTTCAGTGGCCAGATATAGATCAGGACAACTGGAGATGGTACAGGATTCAGTGGGGACCTCGGCCTTTTCAAGCTAAGATCCTTAAAATTTCTCAGTTTCACTTGAGGCAAAGTCTATTCAGTGATCAAGGCTTAGTAAGAAATGAGCAAAAAATGGGATCTTAAAAAAAATAATAAATCCAGGAGGGGAAGACCCTCAAAATTTCTGGCCAAAACAAAAACAATTGCTATTTACGCTCATTCTGAGCCAGTCTGGACCCAAAAACAATAACCCTTCTTTGCTTCATTTCTTATTGAGCCTTAATCACTGAAGAGGCTTTGCCTCATTCAAAGTGAGACCTCTTAAGGACCTTAGCTTAAAAAGGCCAAGGATGCCCACTGCATCCTGGGGCTATCTCCAGTTGTACTGATCTATATCTGGCCACTAGAACCAGATGGCACCAGAGGTGAAAGTGAGACTGGTGACTTTGCACAGCCCTCCCTCATTTAAATCCAGTTCACTTGCATGTCATGGCATCGCCTTCCTGATGTCTTCCTCTTCAAAAACGAAGAACAGCAGCAACAACAGCAATTTCATGAGCCTCCACAAGTGTACTTCCTATTAATAGCTCACTAATAGCTACATTTAACTCACAGTAAAGTGATTTACTAAGATGACCCATAGAGGGGAAAAATAGTTATAATTTTCCCTATAAAACTGGGGTGTACTCTCCCAAAAATATACATAGCATTCATGAGAACAGTAGGCTTAAGCTGAGATCTTTCATTCCTAGAGAATGAAAAGATGGCATGAAGTGTGGAGACTCATTTTGTTACCCTGAGTAAATTCTGGGAAATAAATTTCTTCCCTTCCCTTCCCTCCCCTCCCCTTTCCTTTCCTTCTCCCTTCTCTTTCCTACCTTACTCTTCTCTTTCCTTATCCTTTCCTTTATTTCTGAGCTTGGCTGTTTAACTAGGAGGTCATGGTTTGACTGAGAGCCTAAAATGCAAATTATTTTCCCTTCACACATAGATTTGGAGTCAGGAATATCTGGATTCAAGTCTGCTTCTGGTACTTCTTGGCTATGTGACCAGAGGCAAGTCATTTAGCCAATCTAAACCTCAGTTCCTTATACTTAAAATTCACAGGTTGGACTAGATGGCCTCTAATATAACGTCTAGCTCTACATTTTATATTTTGATCCACTGAACCTATATATAAATTTTGTCAAATTTACATTTCTCAGGAAGTCAGGCTCATCAAATATTTTTAGATCATGAAGAACTCAACCGCACACAACCAGGTCATGAACAAACTATGAGAATAAATGTTTCCCAAAACAAAATTTATATTTTTCTTTGTTTGGTTTTGTTTTTCCTCAGTAGATTTTTTTCCCCTATAGGTGTTTGTCCTAATAGAGGAATTATTACATTGTCATATTCTGTCCTGGAAATGTCAGCAAATTGGTATCAGAATGCAGAATATCAGAAAGCTAATTGTGTTTTATAAAAACTAAGGACTAACTATAAAGTCTAAGCTACATCTACTGCTATTGCCACTCCTCCAGGCTGGAATGCAGGCCATGGAAACCTTCACTGCACCTTGTCCCATTTTTATACATTCATGCTTCCTAATCTGTAATACAGACTACACCACTTCAAGAAAAGCAGGGATGTACCTATTCACTCAGGCTTCCTACTCATAATAGATTCAGGATTTTAGCCTCTCCTTACTGCTTGTCTTTTTTTTTTTTACATCAGCTGCACTTTTTTTAGTGTCTTTTGAAGTACAGAAAGTACAGTGTGCTCCTCTAGGTAAAGAGGCATCAGATGGGAATAGTTTCCTAAATGAAATCAGATGCACTGCTGCCTACCTAATACGCAAGCAGCCAGGAAGAGACTTTGGATATAAAGCCCAAACCAATAATGTCACAAAAGAGAAAACTCAGGCCTACGAACATTAAGAGATGAGCTCAAGGTCACATCCTGCTAGTGATCTAATCATTACTTGAGATGATTTCCTGATTCCTAATCTGATCCTTTACTCTATTAACTGCTCTTGGGTGTTTTTGTTTTTCTTTCATTTTAAGCTGATTAAGGAAGAAGTCCAGATCAGTAAGCAAACACAACTATTTATCATCATGCCTCCTAGGGAATGTTTCATGTCCATCAGAATCTATAAATATATATGACTAGTGTAAGCTCACAAACCAAATGTACTGGAAATCCTTTTCATTATTCCCAGTTCTATCTTTCCCAGTGGTATGTCATTGAAAATCTTAATGAGTTTACAGATGATCCCTTGGTTTAAAGGTTTTGGTTTGGTTTTGCGGGTTTTTTTGGTTAATGGACTAAAAGGACGCTGACACTATAACAACAACAACTCCCAAGGGTAAAATAACTTATCCTAAACAAAAGCTTGTGTGCTCTTAAGCACACTTTTAAATTCATTCAGACATTGTACTCTGTTAAAATGATTGAACTGATGTTGGTTTACTAGCGTACTAGCATTGAGCAGAGAACTTTTTTTGTTAAATAGACACAAATAATTAGAGGATTTATGATTTCTTCAGGCCAGGAATTCCCAATGTGGAAACATTCTCCACCAATATAGATCACGATCCATCTATGACTTAGAAGTTACGCCCTAGAGATTTGCCTGAGATACAGAGTGCATTGACCAAGGTCACACAACCTGTAAATGTCAAAGATAGGATGTGAACTCAGGTCTTCCTGAATCCAAGTCCAGCCCTTTAACCACTATATCACAGTGCCTCTCATCTATCGAATAAAATGTGTCTTAAAATAGTTCATATAAGAATCTATATAAGAATACATGACAGTCATGGAAGTGGAGAGAGAATTGAACTAGTGCCTGCCCTGCCATTTGTCAGCCATGTGACCTTGGTGAAATCACTTCCCTTTTCTAGGAATTGAGTTACTCATTAAAAAAAGAGAGGCTAGGACTAGGTCATACTAGGAATTTCCTCCTAGCTCTAATGAACTCTGATTCTATGCATTTATGTTACAAGTAAAACAAGGTTATTAACAGACCAAGTATTTGAATTCATACAAATTTGCCTGCTCCTTTGAAGTACTCTTAAATTCTGTTCCTTGCTGTATTAAGTGTCACTAAATGTTATATCTATAATATTATAATAAAGAAGAATAGGTGAAGAAGATTATCTATTAATATTCCTTAAAGGGAAGAAGGAACTTTATACTATCAGAGTACTTCTCAAAATGCATACCGATTCTAGGGAACGATTTTTAGCTAGTTTGTTTTTGAGGGAATTCAAAACTGGTTGTCCTGAATCGTTTTCAAATTGTGTTACATCAAGATCCTCCTGAGAAATAAATCTTCACCATCTCAAAATAGCTCTCTCTTTGTGTGTTCTGTACTTCAAAGACTGGATGAGATTCAAAGCTCAGTGGCCAAAACTGTGGTTAAAAAGGGAAGACTCCTCTTCCAGGGTTTGTGTGCCATTAGCTTAACTCTTTGAGTTAAGAAAAGTGGTATGCTCCCAAGGACATTTGCTAGCCAGCAAAGGAAGGTCTCAAAACTCTTATGTGCTTGTGATATGGAGTTACTTGGTTCAATAAACTGAACTCATTTCTGTGTTTTTGGAATGTCTCCTTACTTTTCTTTCTTAACTGACGGGGTTGCAAGGAGGACGCTTTGGTCATTCATCTACTGCTAACATTCCCACAAACATCTGTGCTCTCTACTCTCACATCAGACTGATAATTCATATTTTATGGGGCTTTGCAGTTTTCAAAAATGCTTTCCTCAAGGAAAGATGAGCCAAAGAGTTTGCCACTGCCATTTTGTAGAAGAGAGAAAATAGGTTCAGGTTTCGTATAGTCACAAAGCTAGTGAGAATAAGGGCTGGTATCAGAAGCCAGGGTAGCTAAGTGGTTGGCAGATAGAGTACCACGTCTGGAGTCAAGAAGAATTATCTTCCTGAGTTCAACCTGGCCTCTGACACTCATTAGCTGTGTGACCCTGAGAAAGTCACTTAACTCTGCTTCATTTTTTTTCATCTATAAAATATTCTGGAGAAGGAAATGGTCAACCACTCCAGGATCTCTGCTGAGAAAATTTCAAATGGGGTCATGAAGAGTTGGGCACAACTGAAATGACCGAACAACAATATTACAAGCCAGGGCTTCCAACTCAAAGCCCAAATTTTCTCCACTGGGCCAGGATTACTTACATCAACACAGAAGAAATGTCAGATAGTAATAGCAGGTGTAGGATATGCCACTAGCAAATGTGACTTGCTTTCTTTCTAGATGGTATTGTCAGGTGGCAGCCAAGCTATTGAAGTACCATCTGTGGCAAAAGCACTGAGCTACCTCCTGCAGCTGCTTCTGGGCTCTATTCCCTGACCCACTGTGAACAATCAAAGAATATCTTCCTATGGGAGAGGAAAAAAAAACTATTTCCTAGTCTCTTTATATGTCAGCTGAGCTTCCTTTGAGATGCATAGGCTGTAAAGACTCCATGGGAGATCATTAAAAAATATAAGGTAATCAAGTAGTCTGTGATTTAGGCTTAAAGATACAAAGAGGTAAGGGGATGAATCAGAGACCCTCTTGGGATCTTTTCAAGATCAGTGAGCCTAGGACTTACACTGTAGTTAAGGGCAAAGCTAAGCAAGTCCCACTTCAATCCTGTAGGTTTAGGGACACAATTATATCACCCTTTCAGGGATACATGCCAACTATTATTAACAAGCACTACCTGGTTTCCTCTTGACCGAGAGCATAGTTATTAGCCTATGTTTGGTGGTCTCTATGTTAATACTTGAAGGTCAAGAACATTTTATAGATCACTTTAAGGTCTAAAAAGAACTTTACTTACACTATCCTATCTGAACCTCAGATACTATGAGATAAAATACTCTAAGCATTATCATTTCATTTTACACAGGAGGAACTGAATCCCAGGGTAACATCCTTATTAAAAATCAGAGGCAAGATTTAAATCCAAGTCTTCCCAACTTCAAATCTAGCATTCTATGACTATGCCGCTTCATATTTCTATAGAATCAAGTTACTATTACTTCACAAGGTCTGGGACATGGAACTATATAAATGCTTATTCTCTATCCTTCTCAACAGAAAGAAAACCAGCATACAATCAGATTTCTGCAATATGGAGTTTAAGAAAGGAATTCATTTAAACTAAAGAATGTGGTTTGGGTTTATCTGGGCAGATTTGACTGGCTTCCCAAGGAAGCAAAATATGTATGCTCCATAAAAGGAAACATTTGCTCTGGTGCTGGGCCATTTAGACTGAAGATACACATATCTAATTATCACTTTAACATTACTTTCCTAAATTCTGACTTAATGAGAAATAATCATCAAGGCAAAGATGCGAAAGGCAACTTTTCTCTTTGGAATATAGTAGTTCAAAGGTTTCAAATTCTTAATGTATATAAGTCCTAGTGCATTCAAAAACTCCTTGCAAGATATCTGATGGAAGGGAGGGATAGTACAAAGATGGTAAGGAGCAAACATGACTCTTTCAGTCACTTGTCTCTTAGGAACAGCAAATCCTGGACATTCTATATGTCTTCCAAAAGTCTAAAGAGAACTCTGCCTTTGGGGCAATACTAATCTTTGCCCACATTTCAGTCAGTCAGGCAAGCATTTATTAAATGTGCCATGTAATGTGCTAATAAGCTCTTGGAATATAACTATGAATTATGTTTGGGGATATTTTTCTACTGTCCTCCACCCAAGGTTCTGAGCCTGTTGTGTCTATGCAATGGTCAGCAAACAGAACCCTTAGAAGAGACTAAATCAAGAATTACAAAGAAAATAGAGCACAGAATTTAAAGACAGAAAGACTGGATTTGAATGCTGCTTCAAGAACCTATTAGCTGTGTGATCATAAACAAGTGACCTAGCCTTACTGGATCTCAGTTTTCTTATTTGAAAGGATAGGGACAGAGACTGGATTTATGTCATTTGTATTAACTCCCTCACTCCCAGGTGAGGAAACTTCCTCTTACAAGCAGGTCTGAAACAGAAACTATAGTCTTATAAGTGTGGAGCTCAAACTTTTTCAATCTCAGGACCTTTTTTATTCTCTTAAAACTTTTTGAAGATCACTCCTTCCCCCACTGTGAAGAGCTTTTGACATTTATCATGAGAGAAATAAAAATGTTTTTGAATTGCTATAAAAACAGTGTTGACTTCTGGAACCCCTAGGATGATTTGGGGGACCCACAAGCAACCCTAGACCACATGTTAGAGAGTTGCCTAGAGCACTAAGAAATTAAGTAAATTGCTCAGGGTGACATAGTTCATATGCATCCAAGGTAGACCTGGAACCCAGTTCTTCCTGACTTCAAGCTCCAGTTTCTATTCACTCTGAAGAGAGGACCAAATATAAGATAAAGAACATAAGGTACTTCACCAATCTTAAAATGCTCTATAACTGTTGGCTATTATTGATAACAATAATAACAAAGTAGTGCTCTAAATGAAATTTGGAAATGGGTTTTGGAAAAGAAACAAAGTAATGACTGAAAACATGGTACTACATCACACGTGTGAGGCTGAAATCTCTAAAGTTTCATTAGAATTTATTATGTACCATGAAGCAAATATGTACAAAGCACAAAAACTGCAAAGACCTTCAGAAAGAGCATTTATGGTTTGTTACCTAAATTAGCACTTCAATATTATCCAAACTGATGCTTGTAAAATAGTGTTTAAAGATCTTTTGAAGCTCTCTCAATTGTCCTGAGTAAATATGAGTTCTATAGATACATTTGGCCATCTCTCTGTGCTATCTGTGAAGGATCACTTGACAATTAGGTCTCTTTAATTCTGACTTAAAACAGACTTCATTTCATTATTCTTTCTTTTTTTCAGTTTATAATGCTCATGCCTTGCTCTCATTAACATAGCATAGTGCTGGCAGCAAAAATAATCTTTTTCTAAATTCTTTGGCATTTTGGTGTAAATGAAGAGAATATTTTCTTGCATCTGTACTTTCTTTGGTGCCTTTTCACTTCAATCAATTTAAATTTGGCATTAAGAATTCTCTCATCAATCATGCGTGATAATCTATAGAAAGCAGCCAATGCTTCCTTCCTTTCATCCTCTACCCTCTTATCTTTGGCAGCTAGGGCATGGCAATCTCCCAATGATAACTCAAAATGCCAAAAAAGAAAACCAGGCTCAATACCCAATGTGTATCCACTAAAATATGTCCCAGGACCTAAAGTGTAGACTGATAGCAGACACTCTTCAGACCCTAGGTGAAACAAAACTAATAACAAAAATAAAGTGTGGGAAGGCATACATATTTGTTTTGAGCTACAGTTTTATTTTTTCTTCTCCTTTAAAATCTACCCCTCTTGAAACCCATTAAAAAATGCTACCAGTTAACCTGTGACCTGAGGTAATTCACCTCACTTCTCTTCTGCAAAATGAAGGCCCTGAACTAAATAATCTCTAAAATTCTTTCCAACTCTAGGTCCTCATTAAGTATTTGAAAGATACCATACAAGAGTTTATGTTTTCAGAAAAAAAACATAGGCCAACGCCAAAAGCTTCTGTAATTCCTTCCACTCTTCCCAAGTCCCACTCCACAGAAATCAGTAAAATATTTGGGAGGCAGCTCCATCTTCACAATGCTCCAACATCGATCCCTCTCCTGGTACTCTTAATAGCTTGCCAGCTCTTAACAACCATAGAGAAAAACAAGCAATAGTTTTCCTTCACTTCGCTCAGGTAACAATTGGAATCCTCTCTATTATTTAACATATAAATGAAACAGAAGCATGGATAGATTGAGTGATTTCCTGGCTTCCCCACTTTGATTATTTCCTATTTGTCTTGCATATAGCTTAACTGTACATAATTCTTTGTATTTTGTCTTATTATACTGTCCTTTTTTCACATGCCCAGCACTTAGCACAGAGTCTGGCATGTGGTAGACACTTAACAAATGTTTATTGACTAAGTGACTTAAAAAAAGTATTTTAAATATGGAACATGCAACTACAAGGATTACTTTGTCTTTTGGTCATCCCATAGTCCTTTATAGTCTATGATGAAGAATATGGATTTCATAGTTTAAAAGGTAAATACAAAAGTAACATTGCAGATTAACACTGAAAATTCAAGAATCATGCAATGAAGAGGTCTTCATTATTAGGATGTGGCTATATAAATGCATACATTATTAGCATATGGATATATAAATGCATACAATGATTGTGTTGGAAATGCCAAAAATTATCTGGGAGGACATAGGATGAAAGGAAGGAAGCACTGGCTGCTTTCTATAGATTATCACGCATGATCGATGGAGAATTCTTATGCCAAATTTAAATTGACTGAAGTGAAAAGGAACCAAAGAATCATGTAATGAAGAAGTCTTTTTTTTTTCTCTAAGTGTTCATTTTTCCAAGTCCCAGGAGTTCTGAGATTCCACTTTGTTTTGGTCCATACCTGGGATTTCCTTGAAAGGAAACACACGTCACTCATGTTGATAAGCTAGTGTTATGTGTTGGAGTTTTAGAAATGAATAAGAAATGAGAGGCTAAAGGATTTACCAGTGTGTGTCAGAGACTAAACTTGAACACAAGTCCTTCAGATCTGAGGACAGATCTCTCTCTCTACTATATCAATTTACCTTCCTATGAGATTTTCGGAAGAAATTAATACTATCATAACACAGAAATGTTCCCTAATCAACTGGCCACTCATGAAATCATGTCATCTCAATCATTCCTCCTTTCAATAACCAATCTAGGGGCGGCTAGGTGACGCAGTGAATAGAGTACTGGCCCTGGAGTCAGGAGTACCTGAGTTCAAATCCGGCCTCAGACACTTAACACAAAAAACTAGCCGTGTGACCTTGGGCAAGTTACTTAACCCCAACTGCCCTCCAAAATGCAAAAAAAAAAAAAAAAATAACCAATCTAGTCCTCCCTCACCATATATATTGATCTTTCTCTTGTAGAGAGTATATATGCATATTAAAGGATTAAGAACTGCCCTTGGAAAAACTGATTAAGTACTCAAGTATTTTTGCAACAATTACAATGTTTATGATGTGATACAAAACAAAAATGTTAATTAATGTCATTATCATATAATTTTATCAGAAAAAAATTACATCTGAATTTCCCCCTAATCAATACTTGATTCATCCTTTGCTGCTTCCAAAAATTTAGACATTTTGTTAAACATAGGATAATATAAACTTTTTATGCATTTTCATTTTATTTTGTGAAAAATTCCCAACCAAAGTGATAAGATCTTTTTTTACAATTTACTATGAAATGTTTTAAATGTACGCTATTACAGTACCAAGTAGCCCAAATAAGAGATAACAAAGATTAATTACTTCAGTGTGATTTTAAAAATTCCAACATGTAAGATAAATATGCTTTTGATGTAGGTTTTTTTAACTTTTGCAAATTCCTAACTTAGTTTTTTTCTTCATTTCTAAAAAGCATACTGAAATCTTTCTTTTAGTCTATCATCTATAGAAATAATTTGATAATGCATATATTCCTGTCCTTTCAGGTAGTAAGTGAAATACACTGGAACCAAGCTGAGCAAACTATCAAACTATAGGAAATACTCTTTTTACTGAATGCATTGAATCAGGGTCCTACATAGTTAAAACCAGCATATCAAGGAATTTCTAATTATTTTAAGAAATATAATGAAATTTCCTACATATTACCAAAGCAAATAATTTTTATTTTACTTAATTCCTTTTTTTTAACTTTAATTGAAAGAAATAGATGTGGACCATCCAGAAAATGGAGGACATATGAATAAAATCCAAGAAACCTTTTTAAAGCTACCAAAAACTTGTCAAGAGCTGCCTAACAAAGAGAAGCAAAGTTATAATCTTACTGATGACGATAAAATTCCACTGGAAGAAAAATAACAAAAAATGATGGGCATCACTATTCTCTATCCATTCCAAGAAGCAAAAGCATTTAAGTAACCTAAGACTTAAAAATATGATCATTTCAAGTCTTTATGGCAAATGCACTTCATCTATAAGACATCTGTGTATTAATGAAAGAATGTGCCTTTTGGAAGGTAGAATTAATTAGATTTTTGGCAACAGATCTTCAAGTAACATGTAATTTTTCATTTTTCAGTCATATTTGTAACAGTGTCTCTACTGTTCTATGATTCCAAAATGTTAACTGGACTGTTTTTTCTTCTTCCAATTCCTTAAGACTTTCACCACCTTTAGACTCTGGTTTGAAAATCCTCTCAATTTTCTCCGCAAGTGTTAAGAGTCTAAAAGAGATTCGTCAATTTCAGGGCACACTGTGCATGCACACATGCAAACATGCATCTGTGTATGAAGCCTTTCCTTTGATCTGGATTAGTAAGGATAAATTTTTCCATTTGTATTTTAAAAGAATGATCCAAATTAAGAGAGCATTTTAAAAAGCACAGTGGAATGAGTTGAGAAGAATCTATATTTGCTTCTATGAGTAATAAGAAACTGAATAAAAATATGATACAATATATGTACGTATATGCAATTTAAAATATTATTCAATGATAAAATAATTCCCTTATTTTTAGAACCTCCAATATGTTGTCATTGTGATATAAACATATTTCCTACATCACAATGTAAAACAGAAAACACAACCTCCCCTCCTCTTTTTTAAAAAAAAAAACGAATCTTGCTAGGCTGTGAATTAAATTACTCTAGTTTAAAACAAAAGAAGTGATTAAAAGAAAGTATGATATTAAAAATTATAGTATTTCTTTATTATTTTAAATGATTCTTTGTTTCTTTTTAAAATGTATGTGTAAACAATCTATAGTATTACATATACGTATACATATGGATATATAAATTCATATAATGATTGTGTTGGAAATGCCAAAAATTACCTGGGACAACACCTCCCAATTAAGAAAGAGCAGATAAAATTAGTTGTCTTAGGAAATTTTTTTAGTTCTATTTGGAAGGGTGCCAGGTTTTTCCCATTTCATTACCCAAAGGAAGACATATACGTATTTGTAGACTCGCTGCCATGAGTAATGAAGTTTACACGAGAGGAAAAAAAAAAGATCATATACCCTGGTATTATCCATGGTGCTAGAACTATCCATGGTACTTGCACATAGCCTACTACAGACACTTCATTAAGATCAGAGGTAGGGGTGGGGAATCTTAGGAGTGATTTAATTCAGACTCCTCATTGTAAAGATGAGGAAATAAGGAACAGAGAAGTTAATTGACCTTCCTGAAGTCACACAGACAGTAAACAATAGAGATAGAATTTGAAATCAGGTCCTTCTCTAATGTCAAATCTAGCATTCTTTTCACTATAGTTTTCTGTTCCCACACTATCAACACACATGCGCACACACACGCGCACACACACACACACACACACACACTTTCAAACTCAGTTTATTCTGAAGCTCATTTCTCATTCAGATGTTTCAAGAACTCAGACTATATTTTCTTAAATAGAACAACATAGTTAAGTGGGGGAGGTGTAAAGAACAAATCAATGGACCAGGAGTTAGGAAAATCTGAATTCTCCTAGGTCTAAATTACTAACTGAATAAAAGTAAAGTATAAATCTTATAGCCCAGGAAATCTTCAAGCCCCTTTAGACTGTCTAGATCACCTGATCATTTACTATAAAATATGTAGTTATATACTTATACTCCATTTAGTATTTTATAAAATTTTATCTTTTCCTCACCCCCCCCCACATGAATTATAAGCTCATCCAATTGTGGGACCATGCTCTGTATCCTTACGTACCCCCCTCCAAAAAAAGGCTAGAACATTGTTAGGCATACAGTAGACATCTATAAAATGTCTGCAATCAAAGAATTTTAGAGATAGAAAGGATTATGTATTACAATGTCTTCATTTTAAAGATAAGAACACAGGGTCTGATAATAGCTCTCTGTGGGATGAGGCCTAAAGAGGTAATTTACTTATGGTCTAATTGTTCTTCAGTTCTTTTCAGTCATATCCAACTCTTTGTAATCCCATTAGGACTTTTCTTGGCAAAGACACTGGAATGGTTTGCCATTTTCTTCTCCAGCTCATTTTACAGATGAGGAAACTGAGGCAAACAGAGTAAAGTAACTTGCTTGGGGTCACACTGGTAGTAAGTGCCTGACACTGAGCTCAAGGAGATAACCCTTCCTGACTCCAAGCATAGCACCATGCCACCTAGCTGCCCTTACAAATGATTATATAACTCATAAGTGATAGAATTTGGAAAACAACCCAATAACAACTCAGAATTCCTGACTTATAGTCTGTAGTTGTTTCCTTTAAAATATCCTATCAACTTGTGAGTCTTTCTTCATCAGGAACTCATGTTTCAATCAATCACCTTAAGTTTCATCTTGGAAAAACATAAACAATGTCATCTTTTGTGCTGAAGAGAACAACAGAAAACCTGGGCTAGAAACCCAGTACTATTATTTACAACTTGAGTGACATTAGTTGTCACTTAGCTTCCCTGAACCTCTCAGTTTTCTTGCATGTAAAATGAATCCAGATAGATGACTTATTACATCTAGTTCAAAAGCTATAAAAAATATCTTCTCCTCTCAAAACTATATTGCATCTTGATGATCTCTGAAATGGGGATTATTTTCCTTGACGGAGGCAGGTTTCCCCTGGTTATTTTAACTGAAGAAAGAAACTCATCTGGCACAAAAATCTACTGAATCTATGAATTTGTTCAGGGTAAGACAATTAACATTTGAGGTGACTTTCTGTCCCCTTCTCTTCATGCAGTAACAAAATTCTAAATAGGAATCTCAATAATTAAGAACAGTAAAAATCCATTACAGAATACCCTATTATAAAAGTGTTAATTCTACCAAACGCCAAATCATTTTCTCTGTATACTTGCAGATTTTCAATAATTTTGTTTCCCTCTAACAGAGCAAGCCAACAAAGTGATTGTTATCCTTGCCCCTGACATGAGTGCAAGGTTGGGGCTATACCATATTATAAAAGAAAGACATAAAAATCTTTATTCTATAGGTGAATAATGTGGAACTAAATTTGTCAGAACAACTCAGTTTCTTCAGACCTGCTCTTTCTTTCCAAGAAGTATTGTGGTGCATTCTTATATTAGCAGTATTTAATACTATTACAGAAAGCTATGTGAGGAAATGAGGCAACACAATGTAAACTGAGTCCTGGGCTTCCCTTAATCCATTCACCATGAGTCAGTGTAAAAACAACTTATCTGGAATAAGGCATGACTAATGTCTGATGAAGATATTTTCACAGTAGGTGCAGAGAGCTGTAGTAATAATAACTTATTTACATAGGATTTTGATATATACAAAGTGCTTTCCTCACAACAATCTAGTGAGTCGAGTATTGCTCTCATTTTATAGATAAGGAATCCAAGGTTCAGAGAGATTGGATGATGTGCCCATGATCACAAAGCTTACACACAGTGTTAGAAGCAATATCTGAACATCTACATCTTGACTACAGGGTTTTTTTGCTTTTCTTTTTTGGAGGGCAATTGAGGTCAAGTGACTTGCCCAAGGTCACACAGCAAGGTTTTTGTATTAAGTGTCTGAGGCTGAATTTGAACTCAGGTCCTCCTGACTCCAGAGCTGGTGCTCTATTCACTGTGCCACCTAGCTGTCCCTTTGACTACAGTCTTAACTCTATACATATACCATTTGGGTAACATGAGACAGTGTTCAAAAATACTTTTGTTGCTATTTTTATAGATGTATGATACCAAGAATTATAATGATAAAGTTATGGTTATTTTAAAATAATCATTGTAGTTGCACTATCAGAAGATTTCAGTGTTTTCTGCTGGATTTAAAAATTAAACATACACACACCAGCAGAAATACACACACAAAACAAAACACAAGATATCCCTACTATCCTCCTAGCAATACTCAGGTAATAGTAATGCAAACATTGAGATTTTCCAATAATACAAATTCATTTTTTCTTTGAGCTTACCCTTGGACTGATTGGTTGACTGAATCATACATTTAGGCAAACATTTATTAAACATCTGTTGCAAACCAAGCATGATGGTAGGACTGGGAAAGCCAGCATTTGGATAAAGGATGGTACTTGCCTATAAGGGGTAAGATGCAGGTAAGTACAATATTCAAAACCAAATAAGTGGATTAGATAATTGTCAAATATATCAATGAGGAATGAGTGGCCTCTTAACTAGGTTTTAATATGTGATTAGGAATTCAAGGGTAAAATCAAGGAAATACAAGACATTTCAGTTGTCTATTACATATTTAAAATGAAGTAATATACTCATTTGATTTCTCAACACAGGGAATGCCTGGAACAAGGTACAGATTCAGAAAAGCACAATGGTCAGAGGATTAGCCAGTTTGCTAGAGCATAAAGTAGATCAAAGGCAAAAATATACAAAAAAGCCTAGAAAGTTAGGGATAGGCCACTGTAATTCAAAACAGTGGTGCTTTGCAAAGGCTTAATATCCCTGTGTGTTTCTAAGATTTGACTGTCATTGAATTTGGAATACAGAATTTATGCTGCTTCCAACCCCCAAAGGATGCTGAAGAGTAAGCCACAGAAATGCTAGCCAGAAAATGATTATGTGTGACTTGACTAGAGCAGAACAGAGAAGGAAGGATTAACAAAGCACAGGTCCTCTGAGCACATTCTTATACAGAGGCAGGCATCGAGATTGCTTCCTCTCTTCCTGCAGGGCAAATCGGCAGCAGGTTTCTGCTTTCCCCTTCAACTCTTCTCTATCATCTGAGTTAAAGAATAGTTATCAATAGATAATGTATCTCCATTCTCAGCAGAAAAATTTGTGTCATTAGAGTGTGTACAATTCATCCTCTCAATCCACAGAATGTTAAACTCCATTTTCGTGTTTTTACTGATCTGGACATTTCAAGAAAAAAAAATCTGTTTATTTGGTAGGATTCAGCCAGACAATAGTTTTATTATTTATCCTCTGCTCAAAGATCTTTTGGTAGATAGAAATGGGGGTACAATTCTATCTAAAAATCTCTTCCTATAGCAGTGACCTTAACAGATGACATAATCAAGTTGAGATGTCCTACAGGCATTTGGAGAAGTGTCAGGAAATCTCAAGAGAGAATAGGATTAGATTTGTGAGTAGATCTACATTTAAAGATGTAATCCCAAATTCCTTAGGTAATCCACAATGTACATAGAGAACTACTGATGAGTAATGATAATGGAAAAAAACATTTTAGTTGGATATATATGCATATATATGTATGTATATGTGTATGTATGTCCTAGTTGTGGTTGGTTACACAGTAAAGGCCACTGAATTAAGCTACTGTAATTAGGAAATACAAATGGTTTGGCTGATCTCCCATGCTGCCTCATAGTGGAGTGGGGAACAAAAAGAGGGGGAGAGAGAGAGACAGAGACAGAGAGAGACAGAGACAGAGAGAGACAGAAAGAGAGAATGGCTTTACATATCAGCTGAAGATTTTAGGATCACTTATCATGAAGAGATCTGGACAAGGGCTATGAGTGAGAGGGACAAAAATGAACCTCCTGAAAAGAAAGTGACTCAAGAATCATTTATTTAGAGTAGAAAGTTACTGTAAACTTGTTTATCATTCAGTTGGAGAAATAGAAACATGACAGAGCAGTATGTACATTCAAGAGATGCATTACCATTAACAAACAGTAAACAAAAAGCCCAACCACTGCTCAGTTCTTTTTATAAGTGCAATGATCTGGTCGATGATCAATGGTCAATATGCCCAAACTAATGCAATAAAGTTTGAAAGTGCAATTCATTACAAACCACTTAAGTTTAAAGCAGATTCCGTTTCTCTTATCCCCTAGGGAACAGGACTCCCTGTGAGCTTATTCCAAAATGGCCAATAATAAAACAGCACTACAATAGAGAGCTAATTTTATGTATGTATAACTTTCTAACATTGAAGTCATAATCGGAAGAAATCTGTCAGTATAATTCAGCCTCTCATCATTCTGTTACTTCTTACTATTTTAAACCATATTTGTTAACATCTCAGTTGAAATGAGGTTTTGGTTTTTTTTTACATAGTTATACCATCAAAAAAAAACTAAAAAGATAATCGGTTTCATTCTTTGTCAATGATAGTTTGATCCTAGCACATAATGATTATATTTCTACAACACGACACACAAACATGTCACCAAATATGTTTATCTTGGCACTTGCACATGTTGAATAATATCTTTCCCAGAGAAACAGTATTTCCTCACTTCCGACCCTTCCCTAATCACTCCAAAGCATACTTCCATCATTCTGGAAAAGTCATATGATTGCAAATGGTCAATGACATGCAAATCTGAGGAGGAGGCTAAATTAATACAAAGCATTGCCTGGTACTGTATTCCTTTCTGAAAGCTATTAGAGTATGTAGGACAGGGATATCTATGTGGTTCAGTGTGAAAAGTGTGGACCTAGAGTAAAAGAATTCAAATCTTTTGGAAGTTAAGACACTAGTGTGTGAGCCTGGGCAAGTCACATAATCTCTGTCTCATTTTCCTTATCTGTAAAATGGGGATAGTAATAGTATCTACCTCCCTGGGTTGTTGTGGGGATCAAATGAGATAATTATAAAGTACAGTGCCTGGCACATAAGTGGTATATGAATATTATTATTATTGTTGTTGTTGTTGTTGTTGTTGTTATTAACTGCCTCCCCTTTCTGTTCCCTGACTTTACTGTAAGCTCCTTGAAGGTAGGAACTGAGGCAGACTTCATCTTTGTAGCATCTAACCCAATGGTTTGTACATAGGAATGGGGGATAGGGATGGAGGTGGGGATAGGAAAAACTAGGATTGAACCTGTGATTTCACTGCTACTGACAACATAAGAGGAGGCTCTCTGTACCAAAGTGGTAACATCTCTGATTATATAGTTTTAGAAAGTTTTAGAAAGAACTAGGAGGTTAATTCTTTTGTCCAAGGTGATGTGCCAGAAGCAGGGCTTCGACCCTTGACTTCTGGATGGTTCTCAGATCACTAAATCAATATAGCCTCTTGACCATTCACATAAAGGGTGCTTTGTATATGTCTGCTTAAATAAATTTATTGGTGGTGGTGACAATGACAATGGTAATGTTATCACTGTAATGTGTCTGTGTGGTTCAAATAATTTCTTCTGCTCTTCAAACTTTTCTCTTAAGAACTGTAAAATTCTTAGCAAAATTACGAAAAACTATGCATTTTAATCAAATGCATGCATTTTAATCAAATATATACATTTTAATAAAATGTATGAGTAGGTAAACCAAGAACATAATAAAATCTGGATTTCAAAGGGAAATCTGAGTATTTTCTTAAACCACTAAGTCACCTTGTTCCTAGTCAAATACCTTGTATGATGTGTGTGCTTACATATTTGTTGACTGCTTCCCTAAAGCTTTCAGAATTATACAGATTATTACCTTATTGGAAGAGTCAGTAGGGTGAAAAACTGTATTTCTCTCATTTTGTAAAAGAGAAGACATGATTTATGTTACCTATGTTACCAGTTATGTTACCTATGTTACCAGTAAAGAGTTGAAATGACAAAAATGTCATTAATCTAGTCTTCCTTTCACCCCTAACCTATGGTTTTCTCAAAGAAGAAATGAGGTTCTATTGAATAAACTTTGTGATGATGACTTTTATGTCAAACCTTTCAAAGTTTTAGCCAGAACTATATTCGATATGCAATGTGCTGAAGGCATGTGTTGAGAACTTTTTCTCCTTAAAATTTCAAAAAATTAAATGAATATCTAAACTATTTGATTCTCAGTAATTTGAGCTTAACATTTTAGAAAGCAGTACCATTTTCCATCCAGAAGACCATATTCCAAGAAAAAATTTTAAATTTGCAAACTGAGAGACTATTTCACCACATACACATGTATTTGTGAGGAACTAGTCATTGATGATGTGTTTTCTGCTTTGTTTTGCTTTACTGAGAAAATTAATTAGCTAAAAAGTTAAGATTTTAATGCTCCACATATTTAGCTAATTCCAAATTTGATATAAGTTCCTGTAAACTCAGATGCTTTCTAATTGCTGTGCAAAGGCATTCCTAAGTTCTTCCTGAGCTCAGTTTTTGAAGAAAGCCTAGATGATTGTATAAGCCATTTCCTTCTTCTCTTTTGAAGGCTGTGTTACACAGGCTTCTTAATCGAGAACATGTTGGCTACCCTAGGAAAAGATAAGGAACAACATGGCAAGAGTTGAGGAGACCAAGGGTTTGACATTTGATAACCCAGCCCAATGCTATGGACATTTCTGGAATGGACTTAGAATTAAGGATTGAAAGGGAAAAGCATTATGGGACTTATTTGCTTTCTGCTAATTTGGGTTCATTCAATTTACCTTAAAAATATGAAATCATTTGTGCACAGTGTGCTGAAGGAAGTTTCAAAGAAAGTATACAAAGGCATGTCATAGATACTATTTTTCCCCAAGTACTACCATGTAACTTGTTTCACTTTAAACACTTTCACAGTAGAATTTTAAAAACTGATTTGCTATGACCCAGAAATTGTTTTTATGCTATAAAAATACAGTTTGATGCACATCACTATCAAATAGCAAAGGACCTAGGAAAGTAGAAAACAAAAGAAAACAAAAAACCATTCTTTTCATGAAAAAACATGATTACCAGTAATCAAGGAGAATAATGACTTTAGAGAGAGGCTATTTGACCACTGTATATTTAAATGAATAAAACTTTCAGTGATTCTCAAAGTCAACTTCATATAATATCCATGTCAACCAAGGGCCCCCTCCATATGGTATATGAGCTGATTCCCTATAATGACTACAGAATAAATGAATTTGGAGCCTGGAACTCACCTTAGAGATCATCCAAACAAAACCCCTAACTACAGGGAACCATATTAAAATGTAATTGGGAAATGTTTACCAAAATTAATACTAAATACAATTCAACAGATGGTTAATTTGTACTTTTCCAAATCATCATCCAGTCTCAGAGATCTATTTTATTTTAATTCCACACTACTGGTCCAACCAATACATTCAGTTTTATAGAAGAGGAAGCTAAGACCAGAGAAGTGAAGTAACCTGTCCAACATCAAATTGAAGACGCTGGGAAAAGTTAAAACTAGAATCCAGCTCTCACATTCAATTCTCAGCCATGTGTTCTTTTTTTCTAGCAATGTTCTTTGACAAGTTTTAATAACATACTAAGGATATTCAATGAAATCAAAACTCTTCCAGTCTGTTCACGTGGGGGAAAAAATGAGGATATTCTCAGTACTAGCCTTGTAACCTGAAGACTGTTTGTTCGTTTGTTTTTAAATAGAGACAATCCTTTGGCACCTTGAATGGATTTTCTAGGGGAAATCTATGTAAGAATCTGGATCAAAATATCACAGCAATCAGGGGAGAGGCCTGGGTCTGCACTATTGAAAAGAATATCTGTTGTGAAAAAAATATGATTTCATCTAAATATCATCTCAGAGCAACCTTACCAAAGACAGCTCTATTCTTTCTCTAGATTCTAATGAGGTACCATATTGAGTAGGAGGCATTCCAATGAGTAAAGCAATAAGCAGAACAAAATCAGTTTGAAAAGAATTTATTTAAATACGTTGTGTGGTATGCATATATTTAATTGTTTTCCAGGTATGTTCCATATATTATTTGATTTGATTCCCATAACATTCTGAAAAGGGGATTGTCCTTATTATTAATTGTTCTCATTCTCACCATGATCATCATTATTCCTCCATTTTACAGATGAGGAAACTGAAGTTCAAAAAATTTAAGCAACTTTCCTATGCTCAAATGAACAGACTGATACTAGAGGCAAAATATAAATCTAGTCTTTCCTGAGTCAAGTCCAGCATTTTTTTTTCCACTATACCATGCTACCTTTCCAAGTATATGGGTATACTAATAACAGTTCACACAGAGGCTGTTTGTCATTATGGATAGGGTGCCACCCTCAGAAAGAGGAAGACTTGAGTATGTAGCCTTTCTCTGACATATATGGGCTTTGTGACCCTGGGCAAGTCATTTTTTTTTT